>CM055970.1:9285000-9600000 GCA_029531755.1 Holothuria leucospilota
CCCCCCCCCCACCCCCACCCCCCCCCACCCCGCGCCCCGCCCCCCCCCCCCCCCCCCCCACCCCCCCCCCCCCCCACGGCGCCCCCCCCCCCCAGGACCACCGCCCCCCACCCCCACCACCACCCCCACCCCCCCCCACCTCCCACCCCCGCCCAGCCCCACCCACCCCACAACCCCCCCCCACCCCCTCCCCACCCCCCCCCCCCACCCCCCCCCCCCCCCACACCCCCCCCCCCCCACCCCATTGGAGCCAAATGTTAACTATGGCCAGATATCATACACTGTGTGCGTAAAGTTTTCCATACAAAATGTAAAACAAAGTGAGTTACAGCGTTCTGTTCTCTTGTTACAATCATTCGTATTGGTTAACTCTGGCTGGCACTGTCTGTCGGATCCTTTAGTTTGTCGCCCGGTGCAAGAAAAGCCGTCCTGGGAGGGTCTAGAGGGAGGGGGTAACACCCTCCATTTTGACAAACCAATTTGCTAATAGAAAATGACGAAAATGCAGAATGGTGTATGCTATTTTGACAGTTTTAAACGTGATTTTTTTAAAAAAAATCATTTTAGTGTGTCTTACTTTTGTGCAGGTAAGGGGGAGGGGAAGTGGGTCTGTTGTGGGCTGGGTCTACCCTTTCTTTCTAAGAAAACTACTAGTACGTTAATGCAGGATGGCAAGCAAGTGCAAAATGGTGCTTTTCATACTAGACGTAGGAAGCGGGGGGGGGCTGGGGGCCCAGTGAAAAATGTGGGGGCTGAAGTATGCTTCCGCCCCTCCAAGATCCAAGGGCAAACCCCCTTATTTGTCTCTTCTGTAAGAAATGTCAAAAATTTGCAGTAATTTTCCTTTAAGTTTGTCCAAAATGTTGCATCAAATTGTATCTGAGGACCCTCAAATACTCACAAATTTTCCAAACGGGAGGAAACACCCCCTCCCCTTAGACCCCTCCCCCAGGACGGCGATCCGAAACAAGATTCACCCCCCTTCGTCTCGAAAAGCTTTCTACGCCTATGGTGCTATTTACGGAAAGTTGTAAGCAAGTTGAACTAATCATTTAAGATTTTTCGTTATTTAGTGAAAGTTCCAGGAGAGGTCTGGGGGAAGGGGTAAATATAGGGGAGTACTTCCTAGTGAGACTTTTTTCTTATGGAAAGGCCTATGCATGGTTGTCAATCTTTACTCGAGTGTGGGAGGGACATGGCCACTTCTGTCAAAAATGTGTAAAAATCTAAAGTCAATGGGTGTATTTTCAAAATATGGGGGGACGTGTCCCCCTGTCCCCCAGAATTGACGCCCATATGGGCCTAGGCCCAGATTTTATGAAATTGTGACTGACCAGGGTGTATTCCATGTAAAAACCTACATCAAAGTCAAAGGTACGCAAATGTTTCAGTTTTCTCATGCTGCAAATTAGATCCAGGAGCAATGTTTGATCTGTTATTGTGACCCCCTCCCCTATGAAAATTTTGAAAAATTGGGTGTCCTTACATGCAATATTGTGCCACATAGGCTACATTTGAAGTAAAAGTTGTGTTAAAAAATTGACGTATTTTTAGGAACTAAAACAAAAACGTCGGCATCAATGAGGGGGAACCATGGCCCAATGGGGTGCCCCCTCCCAATTGAAAATTTTTGAAAAATTAGGTTAGGTGTCCTTACATGCAATCTGGTGCCACATATGCTACGTACCATTTGCAGTCAAATTTGTGTAAAAAATGTACGTATCTTTAGGAAGTAAAAAAAGGCATCAGTGGTGGGGGCATGGCTCAATATGGTTCCCCCCTAAATACGCCACTGCTCCTACACCTATGACTGGGGACTGCAGCTCTGGTATTCCAACGTCTCTATGGGGATGTCAGTCCGACAACTCTCCAACAGGGTTCGTATCAGGATTAGGGTTAAGGTTAGGCCAAAGGGTTAGGAGTTGTATTTGGGTTTATGTGTTGGAATATCAAGCAGTCGGAATATTGAGATGGAACCGCCGTATACGGTATAGGCTAGGCCTTGTACAGAACGTCGTAATCTAACTCTAAGGCTAAGCCTTTTCTAACGTTAGACCTACATGTAGGCCTATTACTAAGTTGTATACTGGTTACATCGCATAAGCGATCGCTATTTGATGGATTCCAATTGAACCTTCTAACTTTTACAGCCCACCGAAGCCTTCTCTTTTGTACAGGATGGGATTCTATACAACTTGTAACCCTTTTCTGATCTGTTCGTGCATCCAAATGCAGCACAACCTGGCCGCAATTTTGGAAACAAAGCATGTCTTTCTTACATAGGATGCGTATGTCCGGCTGTACGTACAGTACAGCCTGCACAACTTCTCAAATGTACATAGGCTACACATGATCTTGCAAGCACTTTGGCTCCAAAATGGTGCCCATACATTTCGTCCAATCAGAATGCGTATCTGAGAACAGTGGTTGGCCAATCTCTCCCACTATAGGGTCTCTAGCTCCCGCCGGGAAAGACTGCCCCCTGTCGGGGAAACTTCAATTTCGTCAGGGAATTTTAACGGGTAACGATAAATATGTACTCCCCAACGGTAATCAGTCGTCCCGATGGTTTACTCAATTATGTTCTCCTGGAGGACAGATTTTAGTCCAGTTAAAACCAAAATTTCATATTTTTGCAACAGAAATCAAACTTTTCCAGTTTGCTTAAAAAAAACCTAAAATTTTGGGCCCGCCTATAGAAATTTTCTGTCACTATCATTCTTCCGGCAGCTCTTTTAATGTGTCATAGCTGCGAGTTGTTAAACTCCCACCAGGCGCCTACCCCCCCCCCCCCCCCAGTCGGACAAATCCTGGCGCTACCCTGCCCTTAAGATTGGCAGGAGATTTGCAATCTTTCATGCAATAACTGAAATAAAAAAAAAACAAAAAACAAAACTGTGAAGATGTTGAACGCTAAATTATATAATTATTTTTATTTCTTTTCTAGGTTAGACGTTCAACAGGATAGGACCAGCGATCCATATCCTTGATGATTTCTTCAGCAAATTAAGTTAAACCAATTTAGATAAACTGGGGCTTTTTGGTTAACATAAGCTAAACCTGTGAATATAATTCTACATGTGATGTTAATTCTTGTTTAAATAAACGCTGGAAGCAATACAACTTGTTTGTTCTGTTGTTACTCTCCATGTTCTTAAAGAGTTTAGGGATTCATCTCAAGTTTTGAAAAAGTTTTAGAAGATCATTGACCCGCCGCCCCCATCATGTTTAATAAACATGGCAATGTTTCGGCCTTCTTTTACTCAAAAGGATTTGAAGATATTTAAAAAAGTTGTTGGAATTCCAATGTAGGTAGAGCTTCCTAGTTTCGTCACAGCCGACTTCACCCTAGCAGAATGTGGACTGAGAATTAAAAGCTTTACCCCAACTTTTCTCAGGGGGTCTGGCCTAGGCCCATACATTTTTTCATAGGTGCCTAAAGTATTATCAAACCTTTACGAAAAATAAAGAAAGTTAATTCCAGAAAATAAAAATGTTGTAAAATTATACTTAAATGTTTCGACATAGCTCCTGATAACGCCCTCAATTCGTTATGTGTGGGAAAGAGTAATTTAACATTGTTTTAACGTTACGACTATGATCGTTTAAAAATCTACTCTGCTCTTATTTTTAAAAGTATCGTAAGTTACCAACAACCAAAGAAGTTTGCAGCTACTTTGTCCCCACACAACAGTAATCACTTCTTTGCCAAAATGGAGGTCATGCAACTCAAAACAGAATAAAACCACAGACGTTTCGTATCTAGTTTTTTTTATCTCTCTCTAGTCACGTCAAACATTACAGTTGGGCAGGATTGTGTATTCAAGCTGTCGGCTGTCCAGTAAAGCGATGTTGCAATACTATCGTTGGCGGTGCTGGATATGGAACGGGTTGTTTTCAACGCGTTGCCTAAACTTTTCTAATTAATAAAATTTGAATGATGCTTATCGTAATATTTTGAAGTTACCGATCTGCCATCTTCCCACCAAAGACGGCCTTGGTGGCTCAAGGGGCCAAGACAAAAGTTACTTAACTGGCAATGACCGGCTCAAGTAAAGGGTCTTATTCATAGCAACCAGCCCCAAACGGCTCTACCCCCACCCAAGCGACCCCGGACGGCGATCACCAAACCGGCCGGCCCGCCATTACTTCCCACTCCCCAAACTCAAACTGTGTACAAGACGGTAGACTGGGCGCAGAAAGGAGTTGAACTGGGAACTAAACTAAGATGCCCGTTATGGGCTATAACCGGTTCAGGGAACGATCCATAAGCCCTACATCCAATTCTTTGTCCCACAGTGGTCCTGCACGTAAACATGACCATGTAGTCAGCCCATAGGTGGTACAGTCCGTCCCTTGGTCCTAAGCTGCAAGCACTTGGAATGACACTGTTCTACCGCTAATGGCCTTCAGGCCCTTTAGCCAGGGGACGAAGTTACGAGTGGGCAGTCGTCCGTAGATAATATCTCGGCCCAAGAATATTTTAATCACAAGAACTACTAATTTCCCCAGCATATCTCACAGCTGAAATATATCCTGCCCCTTTAACACATTGTTTACCTCTGGGTCTTCTTCTGGAACGTTGGAACAATGAAAAGTAGGACGAATTGGTTGTAGGATCAATGTGGGACGCACAAAGCAATTGGCTGTTGTACTGTAAAACCAAAGAGCTGTGAATCAAATGGGGACAAATTAGCCTGCGGAGCAGACTCTGTAGCAGCCTTCTAAAAGATGGCGCTCTCTCAGAAATCATAATACACCCCTGAATATATTCTATAGAGAGTCTGCAAACCGTCCAGTTTTCATTTACGCGAATCCCCAAAATGCGGGATAAATTATTATTCATAAGAAGGTCACATGGTGTTCACAGTACTGACTATTCATGTATATCAACGGCCTGCGACGAAGCACATTTACGAATACTTCTGAAGATACGGTGACATCTTAAAAAGGTACGTAATTATCATGTATGGGCTAAAAATCGAGCTAATCCTTGCAGAGGAAAGTCAAGCCTAACGTTAGGCGTCAACAGTGGCCTGTATATAGGTCCTCGCATGGACAAAACGACAACGTTCCTTGCTAAGCTGTATATGCAGACATGTACATTATACAGCGAAGCCAGTAACTATACAGTAATAGCGTACTGCACTGCATAACGTGTATACAAGTCAAAAGATTTGTCTGCTGTAGCGAAGCAACCGGTCGCTCATGTTGACTCCACCCCTTACCAACGCTGATGACGTGTGCATTAATTATCATGAAGTTATTTTTGTCTCGGAAATGAGATTGGCTTGAAAGTTGGCAGGCTATTGTATTGTATTAAACTTCGTCTGTATAGCCTACTGCACATTAGGGGTAAGCAAATATTAAGAATTGTACTTGTAGCTGATAAAACTCACCAATAGCCTGCTTACAGCAGGCTAGGGACAAATGGGCAGTATAAGCCTACAAGTATGTGAGACCAATGACCTAGCTCCCTTACTATAGGACCAATGGGATGTAGCATCAATTGAATAATGGAATGTAGGACCAATTATGGAACAAGGACCAATGAACTGTTTCACCTCAGGGTCAAAAATGTACTAACCCTGAGATGATTAATAACCAAGCTGCTTTCTTATAGGACCAATAAGGCTGCAACATCCGTTATGATATCCATTACCAAAATATCCAATAATTTGGTGGAGGGGACGGGTTGTGTGGTGGACGGGACGGGTTGTTTTCGATGTTTTGGTAATGAATACATCCATAAAAGGTATAAGGGCATCGATATAGAATCATTAACTACTTTGAATTAGTATACACGTGACTGTGTAACTGCCCCTTTTCGGACGAACTCCCTGTGAGCAACTTGCCCCTGACGACTTCCATCCGGATAGTTCTTGCACTAAGATAATTTCCACCGCGACAATCAGTTGAGCTGTTGAGCTAGCTCATTGTCCCTGGGCCAGGGAGGAGAGACAATTGGCTAGTGAACCAGGGCAGCGAGAGTGGGGTGATCGGGGGACGTGATCCCCTCAATAATTTGGTTGGGGGACGGAACACCTTCCCCCAATATTTGGTCAACGACCATAATATTTACTGATACTGTGAGTGTGAGACATAATCCCCTTCAACGACTTGGTGGGGGGAGGGCGGATTGTCTTCGATATTTTGGTAAAATACCGTAATATTTGTCGATATTAGCGTAAATATCAGACTTTGTGATGACTCAGAGGTCATTAAATACGACCGTAGTATCTAGTTGACATGAAAGGCAAATTTTTCGGGTCGTTACGCACCCATCTATTGCGACGTACATTCCAAGTGATTACTGAGGCACTTTTAGACGCACACAGGCACATGATACATTCAACTGCATATTCAGGGCATTCAAATTAATGCATTTCACTTGGAAATCCTCATGCAATCTTGCGAGATTTTATCATCAGGCGTGTCTTCTGCTCACTTCGAGCGGACATGTAGCTCTCTCGTGTCATTGTCAGGAAGATTCTTGTTATCCATGGTATCTTATCCTCCCTGCCAACCACTCAAATCAATCGAACGTTGGATTCGAAACTGCATGGTAAAGTTTGAGTTGACTTCTAAATACACTCTCAATTCTGTTTGTGATTACGAAAAAGAGAAGATATAATATACAGGGGCGAATCCAGGTGGGGTCTATCCGGCGCACGCCCCCCTTTTTTCGATGACCAACACTTTTTTGACCAACGATTTGAATATTCCGAAAAAATGAGCAAATAGATATGGAAAATATGCTTCCCAGATGCTGGGAAATCGCATCTAAGCGCATCTAGAATTCAAATTTTCGTGAGAGAGGACCCCAACCCCCCCGCCGTGGCTTCGCACATTCGGCGCTCGCTCGTCGGCCTTCGGCCGACGGCGCGTGCGCTCCCCCCCCCCCTTCCTCAAAATCCTGGATCCGCGCCTGATATAAACGTTTCCATTTCCATATACGTTTTAGTGTACCCATTTGGCTATGTATACGTCCACGTATTCACATGCAAATTTGTATACATGTTGTTATATACATCTAAGTATATGTATGTACATAAACGAATAAATCATTTTGAGGCTTCCGACCCAAGTTCACCCCCCCCCCCCCCTTCATGTCCAACACAAATCGCCTCCTATGCTCGTGGGAAGTTTTCCAAGGAAGGTTGTCTGGGATGCAATTTGTCCAAGGTAGCAATATTCCAGTAGAAATAGGCCGGGGATACTCGTCTTGGGGGAAGTTATTGTGGGTGTCGAGGGAGTTACCAGGAAACGGTTGCAAGTAAAAATTATATCATACTGTCCAAATTTTACCAACATAAAACAACACAAGCTAAGTTGCTTATGATGATGGAGTCAATGTAAAGTGAAATAAAACGATTCCTAAAATATATCCACATATGTTACTGTTTTGACGTGCTTTGTGTGCACTCGTGAAGATGTGTCGTAATCAAGGCCGAATACAGTGATGGTGTTTCTGCTGCTAGCCACCTGTATCGCAAGGCGATGGAGAGAAAGCCGATGATGTAATTACAAAAATTAAGGATATTAATTTATAACAAAACGCTTGGGTTTAATCATAGTTAATAGACACATCCCTGGTTAGGAAACTTTACGTACACCCTATACACACCACGTACAAGCCGAGCAGCTATGTTGAGACGTGCAGAAAAGTGCATCACGTGACATTGACCGTGCACACGATCGATCGAGTAGCGATATGGCTACATTGAGTGTTGTGTTGTTCAGTCATTCCTGGAAATAAATTCAAGTTGATTCAAGGGTTGAAAGGGTTCAGGAAGTTTCCGAATCAGTATAAGTAATTGTGAACGTTCAAATAAACGAAGAAAACCATGGCCCACAACCCCACGTTTCTTGTTTAGAGTAGAATTTAGAATACCGTACCCTGCAATTTTGCATTGATGTATAATTATAGCTAAATACTATCACGTGTGAAAGTAGAAGGGAGGCGGTTCACTATCTGACGTTACCAAGTCGGTTAACTGTTATATTTTTAGGGAAAATACCCAGTCATGATATACTTGATATAAGCACTGAATTCCACTCTTTAGGAAGAAAGTGAGTCGTTCTCAAATTGACACAGACCTGCCAACTTCTCCCCCGGTTTTACCGGGAGACTCCGGTAGTTCGCACGCCGACACTCGCGGCAGTGAGATATGCATACAATACGGCGTACGGCGAGTACTGAGCTGCAACGAACGTGGAAATACCAGGGAGCTAATTCAATTCATGCGCAAGTTGTAGCGAATAACGCGGCGTATACGACCGTACTATCGAGTGAGTTGGCAATAAGGCTACATTTAGATGAAAATCTACCAATCTCCCTAATTTTCCACTAATCTTGCTAGAAATTTAAATTTCCCTATTTTGGTCTGTTGACAATTGCGGAGGTTTTATCGGTAAAGTTGGTAATGTAGTAGGCCTATGTAGGCTACTAACTATAGTGGTAACTCTAGCCGCAACTACCGTTCGGCGTTTGGAGGTGACGAAACCAAACTTTTACAAAAAATTTTCATAATTACCGTTTGATAAAGTTTCACAAGTAGTGCTACAGAAGTACTACTTCGGAGGTAGGTAGGTAGCCTACTTCCATAGTGGTGTATGTCACGCCTTGTGCAAAGAGTGCTAATCAACCAGCCTTGTGCACGGTTAGCGTCACGTGACTACTGAAAATCAGGATCTCAACATAGGCAGTGCAGTTCGCCGAATTTTCCAACCAGGGATGTGTCTATTAACTATGGTTTAATAGAAATAGGAAACTAATGTAACCCCTGCAAAATACAATACGAAGGCATGTCTACAAGAAGATGGAAGCCAATTTATAAAAGCACAGAAGCATGAAAGCCTGTATCAGTTCTTCGTAAGTCTTTGGCTATGGGCCTGAGAGTAAACTTCCTGGACATTACCGTATACTCTGATTTTCGCAGTAGGCCCTACGCACAGGGTCCACTGTGCCAGTTGGATAATATGATCCTAGATAAAGGTGGGAACTCAAAGGGCCTGAAGCCTTTATTTTTCGTTTACCGCAGAAAAGCTACTAGCCTACCCCTGATGAAAATGCTGAAAATTCCATTTTCTTGAGTAAGATTGCAAGGTTCTCATAAAACCCGTAATCTCGGAAGCAAAGGCTTTCTTTACATTTTTCGGGGGAGCAACTTCCACCGGACCCCGCAGTAGACCAACTTCGGATCACTTACGTGATGGCTTCCGATAAAGCACCAGTTTCCAAACTCTAACATTTAAACAATTTCAGAAGTAACTTTTGCGGTTGGTTTAGTGCACATCTAATGCCATATAAAGATAGCTGAATGCTTCATTCTAATGTTTCAAACTTGATATATATATATATATATATATATATATATATATATATATATATATATATATATATATATATATAACCCTAAATGGTCACTTTGGGCGACACGGTAAAAAATGGTCACTTTGGGCGACAACCAGTTAATTAAATATATTTGCATATTCATGCAGGTAAAAATTAAACAAAAAATACCTTAATGATCTTCAGGAACGCCCTCAAGTTAAATATATGTCCAATTACCTGTGTGACGTACGCACAACGTTTTATTAAATAAAATAGAAATAAATTGGTATTGCGCAATAAGGGTGTGTACACCTAACGTACCAATTTATTACATGCATGATATACACCCCCAAATTTCAATGGTAAATTAATACACAATGGGATTCTAGTGCAACTTACCTATAGTAACCCCAAACAGAGGGCGCTAGGATACTTTTATATATTTCAAAACTTTTGAAAAAACATGCAGGGAATGGTTGTTATATCGTTGTAAACATTTAGGCGACACGTATATGTACACCTAAAGTCAATGTCGCCTAAAAGTACCATTTTTTCACCCGAAATGTCGCGTAAAGTGACCATTTAGGGAAATATATATATATATATATATATATATATATATATATATATATATACCCTTGCTTCCCACGAATTTTTCCCCAACTTCCCTGCAATACCCTTATCAGTGCTATCACTATAATTATTGAATATTGAAAGTAAACATAATCAATTATAATACTGGCCACGCCCATTGCGATAGCTATCGAAATGGGAATGGCAATACTGCCCACCAGTATTCGCCATGGCTAGGCTTCAAATAACTATGCAGCCTCCAAAACGAGATGAACTAATATCCAAAATTTATTTTAAAAATCTGTGGTAGTCTACAACGGTAACTTATTGGGGACATTGTAAAAAGAAAAATTTCAGCGTTTAGAGCCAAATTAGTTGAGTCGACTTAACTTTAGACTTTTCATTCAAAAAGTTTGAAGCAAAACGCAGAAATTTCAACACAGTATGAAACTTAGAGTACTTTTAACTCAGGATTTTGAAAAATTAGATAGTTTAGAAGAAAATGTTTTTATTCCTGTGCAATCATTTTTCCGCCCTAAGTCTGTAGCCTAATGTATAGATTCTAGTAGGAGTGTTGAACACTCTTGTCATTATTTGTGGTGGGTATGCAATCTTATGGCAGAAACCTCTGTAAATACCTGTCGAGTTCTCAGTTTGTAATTCCCAGCAATTTATGAAAGCTGTGCTTCTTTACCATAAGCCTACAAGATGTTTCTTTGCAAGGAAGGGGGCGAGCCGCTTTTGCCAGAGAAGAATCCGTGTTGCCCGACTGAGAAAATTCCCCTTTTCCCAAAATCTGTCTTACAGACAGGTTTCTCACTTACTCGGGGGGGGGGGGGGTCCAGCTCCTGGCTCGTAAGTACATGCCCTTTGCTCTGCTGAAGGGATTGCCTTGGGTCCAGCTTCATGGAATCAGAGTGTGCTCTATTCAACTTGTCGTCTGAGAGCACTTCTCTCGGATTGTGTAATAATCGGTTTTCATTTCACTTTTAACACCGTGATGGTGCAGTTACTTAATCCGAAATACAATTGGAACTTTAAAGGAAAGGCTAAAGCAAAAACTTATTCTTCAGATGTGAAGGTGGAGCAGTGAAATATTCATCTAATTCTGTGTGTTTCCCAAGATACTATTAAATGAAGTTACACTGTAAAAACACTTGGGTCAATTTGACCCAAAAGTGGGCCAGGAGGGAACCGACCAAAATTATTGGGTCAAATAATGACCCAACTAAGGTTTCATTTGACCCAGATTGGGTTAAATTGTGACCCAAAATGTTGGTTCAGTTCCCTCCTGACCTAAGTGTTTCTAGAGTGAACTGCTTTTGTAACATAACCCTAGCTTGAAAGTTGAAACTAGCAAGAGTGATGTCATATCCTCACACTGATGAGCTGTTACTTGTTTTCTTTTGTTTTTACTCAACTGGTTTGACTCTGAAATTGATCAAAATACAGCAGGTTGATGAAAAAGTTAAGATAAGAAAAGAGTAGTGAATAATGTTAGGTTACGATGTCACGTGTGCTTGCGTCATGCCCACTTTGGTGTGAACGTAATAACATTATCTGCTAATATCTCGAGGACAACAAATGAAATTTTCACCAAAAATGTTGGATTAAATACCTCCTCCTTGTAATATCAAAACTGAATGTGAGCCTTAATCTTCCTTTCTAAGTGTTCCTCAAAGTCTAAAATTACAAGAATAAATATATTTCAGTATTGACAAATGACTTTTTTTTCATCAAACACTCTCCACCCATCTTAACCCATCTTAATATTTATTCAGTTGCTGTAATGGGAAATGTTGAAACTTTTCACTAATGTTTAAGTAGTCGATTGCGCACTAGTTAATTTTTGAGGCCCTTCTTGTGCAACTCTCATTACATGTCTATGTTTGCTATTGAAATCAAAATTTCATTTGACCTTGGAAACATTCTTTTCTTGCATAGCATGTTGCAAGGAGAGTGCATGAATAGTCATGCCACACCATAAATAGGTAGAAGTAAAACAGGATCACATTTGGAACAAGACGAGACGGTTTTGAAAAACAAAGAAAAACAAAAAAGTTGTAAACTGAGTACGATACTGACATCCCAAAATGTGTTGCGCAACGTACAAATTTTTCAATTGAATGAAGAAACTTCAACATTTTACATTCCAGCACAGGAATGTCCTCTGAGGATGGGGGTTAGACCAATTGGATTCATTTTCAATCTTTGTTACAGCTTTGAAATTTTTATGTATTTTGTTGCTCGCATGTATGCCAATTAATTGCACTCTAGGTTTTACTGAAGGAAATTTAAGAACTCATCGTCATCATAAAGGTGTTCATTATCGTCTTCGTCATCGTTATTGCCATATATATATATATATATATATTTATATATATGTATATAAATATGAATATATATATGTATATATATGTATATCAATATGAATATATATATGTATATGTATATATATATATATATATATATATATATAATATACCCTGCCTATACACTCCCCTGCAACTTCCTTATCATGCTTACATTTCGAGGTCTCCAATAAGAGTGCCATGGGATAGATTGAAGCTTCCGACTTAAGGCAGGGAGTAAACTATAATGGGATAAGCTTGTCAGTGGCTGAAAGTGGCAAGCCATAAATAACTGACCTTTCACTGAGGGGACAGGAAACCTTCAACACATCCTCTTTGGCCTTTTAAAATTTAAAAAATGTAGTTTGGAAAATTGTACCCCTCTAAATATGCATGTGAATAAATAGAACATGAAATGATATACCAACAAATTCTGTTACAAAGAAGCAGGGTGATGTGAGGCAGCATGGGGAGAGAGTTTAGGGTGGTTCATCCCTAAATGATGAAAACACTGAAAGTGTGGTTCCAAATTTTAGCTCATCCTAAAAGTTTATACATTCATCATTATAAATCCTTGACTGATTGTCATAGTAAACTATGCGAAATACTTTGTACTATCTTATACTATGTCTGACAAAGTGCATGTATTTACCTATCTGTCTTGTCATTGTCAATGACCAACTGTACGTACCACAAAGCACATAACTACCAGATCATAAGTGGCCATTCTGATGTTGAAAATTGTCAAAAGGCTAGAAGTAAGTGAACAACACTATAACCATACTTGTAAAATATTGTTATTCAAATATCGGAGAACGTTGGCGATATTCAAAGATTGTACTAAGTATCATACATTGTACGAGTACACTAAAAATTTTCTAAGTTGTGGAGTCGAATTCAACATTCCTAAAATTTCATTCATTCAATTATATGAAGATTACATGCTCTTCTGTATTCATATACAAATGTCAAAATTCATTTTGTGTAGACCCACTTATGTGAAATATCTGGACAATGACGCAACTCCTTGCAGTGGTAAACATTTCAAAACCCATTGTATTGGTGCCACTACGAACTCTCTTTCACAAATTAAAAAAAAAACTATATGGTTGCGCCCCCTGTTACATACGGCCAGGACAAACTTCGCACATTCGCACAAAAGACCAAATACATATTATCTCGCACCTAGCTGCATTTCATGAGGAAAACATTACCTACAGTAAATTTTGGTTAAACAAATTGCTTTTTACGTGCTGAAAAACGGACACGACCAGACCGGCGAAAGGACTATAAGGCCAGCAACCAAAAAACAAAAGACTAACAGCACCAGAACAAAACAAAAAAAAAAAAAAAACCACCTACACCGCTCCCGAATAGCCACAGACACCCGAGACGAAAAGACAACACCAGACTAAACTACCAGGAACTGCCCATAAGGGCCACAACCCCGAAGGGAAAACTAATGGACTACCTTATTTACAAACTATTTACAGTATACGTACACCATTTACACCCAATCAAACAAAAAGCAAACCAAAGTCCCGAAGAGATCAAACGAGCTAAAAAAATTTCGAGGGCAGCCCTGCAAACTTGGAATTGGCTAAGTCCCAAGAGAGCATAAAATTTCTTTTTCTAAAGTCCCCTCGACTCTCTGTTGAAGAGCCAAGAGAGCATAAAATTTTTTTCCAAAAGTCCCCTGACTCTCTGGCGAAGAGCCAGGGGCGAAAACCAAACAATACTCCCGAAGGAGTTCTGCTCCCCGAAGGAGTAACAACGTCCTCAAGGGACAAACTTTGACTTAACTGACACCACCTGACAGTGGTCCCGTTCTAGACTGGCTGAATAGAACAGGTCCCACCCTGGGAGCTCCCCCTTTCTCTCGTGCGAGAGAGTCAGAGGCGGTAACGGTCCATAATCGTTATCGAGAGCATAAAATAACGCGAAATGTAAAAGAGACTTCCTGTCTGACTGAACAGCACTGTTTCAACACAAGAAAAATATATACGAACATGGCTGGGTCTATAATTACATTACGTGTGAATTGTAAAGCTTGTGCCTACGTACGAATTCATTCATTCATTCATTCATTCATTCATTCATTCATTCATTCACTTACGGAGTGCAAATGTAAACAGACTTTCTGATTCGCTAAAAGTTGACACACCTTCGATTGCACCTACCGAGTGGCATGTACAGTATTCGAGAATTCTGCATAATGAGCTGACTCTATAGACCAGTGGTGGGGAACCTCCGGCCCGCGAAGGAACTCATAAATATAAATTCAGAATCACTCGAAAGTTAATTGATATTATATTTTAGCCCACGGTGCCTACCGTTTATCCTGCTTATACCACTTTCCGAGTATTTCACGTACAACTGCGAAACGTTACTAACATCACTAAAAGCCTGTATATGCACAATGTAACATGCTCATCGTTTCGTAAGACAAAACCCAAGGTGCAGAATCTTTGTAGGCTACTTATGGTGGTAAAAGAAGCTTTGTGTCGGAGGCTACAAAGCATTGAAAGATTGCACTATCACGTGTTTACGTCTATCTGTTACAGTACGATACGCAGTACGTGGAAACTGTCGGTATTTATTTCAGTAGATTCGGGGGTGGGGGGGGGGGTTAGGACTGTTCCTCCAAGACGGAATTAAACGTTCAGAGTGGGAAATTTTGCAATGTAACATGAACGAGAAAAAGAAAGTCGGTTTCAAATTATGCGTGTTTTAGCGACCCTTCGCGCACTTTTCATATGTGCTCATTCATTATTACTGGAGCCATACATAAATAAAAAGACAAATGGTCATTATAGTGTGATACTTCTGGTCTGTGTAGCCTTGCACATTCAATTTCATTACATGATAGTGAATGCACATTTTACTGCCTACAAATTTCTACAAATTCCAGGGGTTCTGGGGGCTTGCCCCAGTTTATTACCTGCGCTTTTTCTCTAGACCCACCCATAGTCTGGCTGGGGCCCCATGGCCAGCGTTAGCGGGGAGAGTTTGTAACGCCCTAGCTGTCTGCGGCCCACGGGTGGATAATGACTATCGAAAGTATCTTTCATCATATTTTAGGACATAAATACTGCATATTCAAGGTAAACCAAGCAGTTGCTCCTTGTAAATTTTACAGTTGAGTTAGAAAAACACTCTCACATGATTCTCAAGAGTCATTCAGTAAATATAGGATAGTCTACTATACAATTCTTTATTGGGGTGACTGCATTCTCCCTTTAAAAGACGATATGTCCGTTAAAAACGCATTTCTTCAACAACAAAAAAAAAAAACAAAAACAAAAAACAAAAAAAAAAAAACAAAAAACAAAAAAAAAAACGTTTTGCACAAGGGACTGTCCACGTAGTATCAGATATTGCTACCGCGGCTACCCCTTTTTGTCGATGGAATGATCAATCGTAGGCTACTTCATTGTACCGTCTGTTCCGTCTGTAAGCTCATTGCCCACCAACTGGGTTAACTTGCGAAACTGCTTGCGCCAGCTTGCGAGGCCAAAATAGCGCAAGTAGCGCAGCGGTGGGCAAGTATTCTTGCGAAAGCTTTCGCAAATTTTCCTTGCGAAATTGCTTCGCAAGCTGTTGCGCTATTTTTGGACCTGCCCCCAAAAAGTGCAAGCCATGCTGCGCTAAAAGTCTTTCGCAATGCATCGCAAGCAGTGAGCAGGCCTATGGCAAGCATACGCAAGAAGCGCTATGAGGCGCAAGTCGGCACAATCGTTCCCTGGAAAATACAGGGGGGTGGCACGTTTATAGTTGTTGTCCTACTTGGTGATTCTAGGCCCAACTTTATCAAGAAGTTCTTTGAATATCTCTGGGCAGATCCTCTGAAATGCACGAGATCCATCCCTGTCTTCAGTAGCCAGCTCATGCATTAGTGTCTCAAACTGGCCATACAGGCCCCTTCTCAGAAGCCATGGCCTTACCCACCACTTTCTCCTCTTCTGATGTTGTTCTAGAAGCTTTCTCTTCCTCCTCTTACGCAGGAGTACCAGGGACGCTAAGGCAAGGCAGGCATCATCATCGTCAGAGTCCAGGACCACTTCTTTACCGTGGTCCCCGTGGCGGCCCACACTGCCAAGGCTCTGTGCGTATGGTCCACGTTCTGTTAGTCTTGTGCAGACGCCAGTTGTTACAACCGATAATGAAAAAATCAACCGATAATGTAATAAAAATTTACCGATAATGTAAAAAATTCTTTGAACCGATACTGTAAAAAAAATTACCGATAATGTAAAAAAGTTCGTCTACCGATAATGTAAAAAAAATTTACCGATAATGTAAAAACTGTTCTAAGGACGTTTTCATATGGAATTGGAAACGTGGAATTTTATCAAAAAAGTCATACGTTAATTCAGAAAGGTCGTAGGTCATACCCCAGGGGAAGGGGCTCTCACCCCTATTTCACAGAGCCCTCTTGCAGGTATATTTCCCTTAAAAAGGTACGTTGAAAGACAGCAGAAGAATTAAAGGTCACTTTTTCTCAATTTTCTAGGCCAATACATAGTGCTATCATATTTCTCCTTCATATACTTAAAGCGCCCTCACTCCCCTGTTGTTCCGCAAGCTCACCAAAAAGAACATATCTACGATAAAAAATATCATGAAAGGACTGCAACATATTTTATTACATAAACGTGGGTCATATTGATGGCACAGCTTATTTGCATAGGTCTATGGCTTAATAGAGGGCGTCCTCTAATAAAACCAGATATTTCAAAAACTAAAGGAATGAAAATTATATTTTTGAAATGAGCATGTCCGAAAGCTGAAAACGTATGTTTGCCATGGAATGCTAACATTAATCCAAACCCAACCAGCTTCCCAAACACCTTCCCTATGTTATACAGGACACATAGGCCTATCAACTTTCGAGTTTTAAGGGGTAAATTAAGGGTTGGTTAGAAAGAGGCACCTTCCCCGGGGGCAAAGCGAAGCACGGCCCCAAAATTAGTGTTAGCATATATGGAAAAAAATGCGTTTTTTCAACTTAATGCATACAGCGCAGCTAGTAGGAGAAAGAACAGGCTTGTGACTCACAGGAACAGTAGGCCAATGTAGTGCATGGCCTTTTGACGGGGTAATCCCCTTCCCGCTATCATCTCAGAGATAGGAGCCTTCTCCGGAGGTAAGGCGCAACTCGGCCACGTATTAGTGAAGCCATATATGGAAGGAAAAACTTTCACTCCACATTTAACAAATGTAATTGAAATCATATTCCTAAATTTTAATTAGTAACCATCTAGTATGAAAACTGGGTGTTTTGGAATGCCTAAAATCTGCTCTTGGGATAACTGACCCTAAAACTGGCTTTTTACGGCCCGCACATCCCACTACGACCGAGAGACGGGATGACTTTTTTGATAAAATTCCACGTTTCCGATTCCATGAAGGTGGGTCATATTGATGGCACAGCCATAGAAATAAAAGTAAGGGGCACAGCTTATTTGTATAGGTCTATGGCTGAATAGAGGGCGCCCTCTAATAAAGCCAGATATTTCAAAAACTAAAGGAAAGGAAATTATATTTTTGAAATGAGCATGTCCGAAATCCCAGGAGTGTTATTAACGTTATTCTGAAGTTGAAGGAAGGTTATTACTCTCACCCATTCCCCACCCCAGGGGAAGAAGGGGATGAAATCGATTCTTCACGCTTGATAAGAATTGGTCCTAGAGGTTATCGACTACGCTGATCACAGATCCGAAGTCAGTCATCCCGTCTCTCGGTCGTAGTGGGATGTGCGGGCCGTAAAAAGCCAGTTTTAGGGTCAGTTATCCCAAGAGCAGATTTTAGGCATTCCAAAACACCCAGTTTTCATACTAGATGGTTACTAATTAAAATTTAGGAATATGATTTCGATTACATTTGTTAAATGTGGAGTGAAAGTTTTTCCTTCCATATATGGCTTCATTAATACTTGGCCGAGTTGCGCCTTACCTCCGGAGAAGGCTCCTATCTCTGAGATGATAGCGGGAAGGGGATTATCCCGTCAAAAGGCAATGCACTACATTGGCCTACCGTTCCTGTGAGTCACAAGCCTGTTCTTTCTCCTGCTAGCTACGCTGTATGCATTAAGTTGAAAAAACGCATTTTTTCCATATATGCTAACACTAATTTTGAGGCCGTGCTTCGCTTTGCCCCCGGGGGAGGTGCCTCTCTCTAACCAACCCTTAATTTAACCTCTTATAACTTCGAAAGGTATAGGCCCTATTGTGGTTTCTGTACTAACGTAGAGAAGGACGTTTGGGGGAGGCTTCGGTCCCTGGTTTGGTTTTGGAATTAATGTTAGCATTTATCATGGCAAACATCTGCGTGTGTGTCAGCTTTGGTGAATGCGCCCTGTATCTATTAATAGGGGCACACCCTAACAACCCTCAAGGGTGATCATATGGAAGGAAAACTTTTACTCGCACATATTTTAACAAGTTGTGCATGTTGAAAATCATATTCCCTAAATTTTAATTGGTTAACCATCTAGTATCTAGTATGAAACTCTGGGTGTTTTAGGCTCAAGTGCTCTAAAACCCTGCTTCCTGCGGGACACTGCACTGAGTGAACCCTAAAAGAGGGCCTTTTAACGGCCCACATAGTCCCCTACGACCGAGGGACGGGATGACTGACTTCGGATCTGTGATTAGTGTGGTCGATAACCTCTAGGACGCAATTCTTATCAGGCGTGAGTAGCTTCGATTTCATCCCTCTTCTTCCCCTGGGGTGGGGAATGGGTGAGAGGGATAACCTTCCTTCAACTTCAGAATAACGATAATAACACTCCTGGGATTTCGGACATGCTCATTTCAAAAATATAATTTGCATTCCTTTAGTTTTTGAAATATCTGGTTTTATTAGAGGGCGCCCTCTATTAAGCCATAGACCTATGCAAATAGGCCGTGACATCAATATGACCCACCTTTATGTAATAAAATATGTTGCAATCCTTTCATGATATTTTTATCGTAGATATGTTCTTTTTAATGAGCTTGCGGAACAACAGAGGAGTGAGGGCGCTTTAAGTATATGAAGGAGAAATATGGTAGCATTATGTATTGGCCTAGAAAACTGAGAAAAAGTGACCTTTAATTCTTCTGCTGTCTTTCAGTGTACCTTTTTAAGGGAAATATACCTGCAAGAGGGCTCTGTGAAATAGGGGTGAGAGCCCCTTCCCCTGGGGTATGACCTACAACCTTTCTGAATTAACGTATGCCTTTTTTGATAAAATTCCACGTTTCATATTCCATATGAAAACGTCCTTAGAACAGTTTTTAAATTATCGGTAATTTTTTTTTACATTATCGGTAGACGAACTTTTTTACATTATCGGTTGATTTTACATTATCGGTTGTTTTTACATTATCGGTTGTTTTTACATTATCGGTTGTTTTTACATTATCGGTTGTTTTTACATTATCGGTTGATTTTTACATTATCGGTTGTAACACCAGTCTCAAATCTTTTGTGCCCGTAATTGAATTCATTTGTGAGCTGTTTCGCGAATATTTGCTCCGGTGGGCAATGGCACGAATAACGATTCGCTGCAAATATTATAGTGCAATTTACGGCGCAATTACTTGTGGAAAAAATTGGCGCTAATAATCGCAAGATAACGCAGGCTTCGCAGTTGGTGAGCAATGGGCATAAGTTTGGTTATTTTCAGTGCAACAGGCTACTTACATTGCACGATTGTCCGATCGCATGCATTGCCAGTAGCCAGTGTTTTCTTAACAGGATGCACTCTTCAACTTCGCGGTTTTCATGTTACCAGAAAACTGTCATAGCGCTATCTCCCAAATTAAGTTAGTAGTACCACGTGTTGTTTCAGTAGCAGTGGCGTAACTACGGAGGCTTGGGGCACAACCCACACAAAATCGTCGCCCCAAGCTTCCCCACTATAGATGTGGGCAAAAAAAAAATTCACTCGACTGGGGATACTCAACTTGATAATGATAGACTGTCTGTGGAAAATCCCCATTCCAATCAATCCACTGAATCCATCGGGATAACTCAATTTGAATAATTTTGAATAAATTCGGATAGATTGTGACAAACTTAATGTGTTTGAAAATAAAATAAAATCAAACTTTACATTTTTTCACCAAAATTGTACATCTTGATGGCTGCTATCAAGCCTGGCAAGTGCCATTTCTGGCGATCTGGGATGTATTAAAATCTCAAATTTTCTTGGTACGCTCCCCGCCAACCTAAGGTGGCCTTCCACTTAGATTGTAAACAGGAGTCCCCACAAAAATCTCGAGCCCCCCCCCCCAGAGCCCCCAAATAAAAAAATCCTAGCTACGCCACTGGTAGTACATTTGCATTTAGTGGTACCACGTGTTGATTTAGTGGTAATCACGTGTGCAATTAGATGTACTTCATGTCCAGTTTGCCCTTTCCGGATTCCATACTCATTGGCTTTTATAAACCCCGTACTCCAGGAATGTTACCGCAAGCGTACAGAATTTCTCCATTCAGCTGCCTTCCTTCATTTACATATTAACACTGGTGTGTTGCACACAAGAGGGTTCATCAGACATGAAAAGGGCTGATCACAAAAGAAAAGTTTGGACACCAAGCTACCAGTCTGCTGTCTGGAGCGACCGCTTCCCAGTCCTCAGATTATAGTGCAGCACACTAAGGTAAGTAAGCGTAGCCTCAGTATAATTAACAATGGCTGTTTGTTTATTGGCAATAATGTTCTGGTTTTTAGTACCTTAAAACACAAAAGCACCAAGGAAGCTCTTGGGAGGGGGGGAGGGCCTGAACACTTTTTAGATAATCGTCCTGGAGGAGGGGTTTCCCTTCCCCACTGGGAAATTCTTGAATATAGAGTGGCCTTAGATGGAATTTGGTGCTACATATTGTGCAAATTTTGAGGAAAATTACTGAACATTCTTGATATTTTTCACAAAGGGAAATGTAACTTGAGGTTTCCGTCCTCGAATATTTTTTTTTTTGGGGGGGGGAGCATACTTGAACTCGTACATTCTTGAAACCGTACATTTTTAACGAGCTTTTGCCCCTTCCCCCCTCCACATCGAATCCTGTGTTATAACATTAATACTTATATAATACTAGGCCTGTGACAATCAGGCGACATGCCCTTATATAAACACTAGGTCATACAGTTGAAAGTCATGAAGTGATACCTCTTTACATTAAGTCGCTGACACAGTGTTGATGTAAAAGTTCCCTCAGAAAATCTGTAGGGTATTTAGGATGGGATAACTGGCCATGCCTCACCCCCCCCCCCCCGCCTCGTTGATACTGACTTGTTTTTACTTAATAATCGCAAACTTTTAACACAAGTTTTACTTCATAAGTGAACATTATGTAGCATGCCACCAGATTGCATGTAAGGACATGCAATTGTTCAAAAAATTTCAGAAGGGTAGGGACACCCTCACCTCATGTCAGGGATCTCAGAACATACTACATTCCCCCTCCTCCCAGTGAGACAAATCCTGGTTGCGTCTCTGAATGAACCTTGTAATGAGTCGAAAATTTCTTGAAGTATTTCCACTTCTATTGAGACAGTAAAGGCATATTTGAATATAAATTCACGACAAGTCATATAAACAGCAGATAAAAAAAGTATTTGAGCTTCTCTAAACAGTGATTTGGTTGTGATATTCAAAATGACCAAGATTGATTCATTTTTGAACTGAATTTGGTCACATATATCACTAGACACCTGTTCGGTGTCCTGCTGATTAGACTCTCTTGGAGTGCTGACCTACGATAAGTAGGTAATCCCCAACGGACATAGGCGTAGGAGGCGGGGGGGGGGGCTAGGGGGCTGCAGCCCTCCAACCAAAATTTTTTGTGAAAATTCGGACAAAATGCTGAGAATTTTTCGGGGCACCTACTGAAAGAAAAATAATGCAATGATGTAGCTAAAGGGTATTAATAATTTAAAAACTTCCTTGGTAATTAGTATAAAGTTCTGATTTGAATTGCACCATCACCTATATATTCCGTATTAATTCATCAGTGTGTTTTTTAATGGTTAAACTTATATTATGATTATCAGTGGTGTATTTGAGGGGCCATATCGCCATGCCCCACCCTCACTGATGCTGATTTTTTTTCCACCTAAAATACGTAAATTTTTTAACACAAATTTTACTTCCAAAGGTAGCATACGTGGCAACAGATTGCATGTAAGGACACCTAATTTTTCAAAAATTTTCAAAGGGGAGGGTGAACCCCCTCCCCTTAGACCCCTCCTCCAGGCCGGCGATCAACGACTTCCGCCAAAGTTAAAACCAACAAAGAAGGTAGAAACACGGCAAATTATTGTTTGTTATTGGCATGCGGTGTGATAAACGATGAATGTCCATATGGTATGTACATTACCATGTCGAACATGCGTGGAGCGCGCGAAAATTTTTGGTTATATTTTTCCGGCAAGCCGTTGCCCCCCCCCCCGTTAGCAGGTTACTTTCTCAACCAGAGCTGAATATCGATCCGAATATCGATGCATCAGTAAAATACAATGTGTGGAACTTAGGCAAAAGGGAACTGTAGTCTATAAGTTGCTTTTGCGAAATGATTGTCATACCATCCCTAAGAACTTATTATCTCGAACTTTAGGCTACTTAATTGGGGATGTAATAAATTTTATTTGGGATGGGCTAGGAGGTGCAAAATATCTCGACGCCTAACACAACATCTCATTATTGACCTATTATGACTTATGATCGATTTGCCCAATAAAAGAAACTGACATTTGTAAGATGTAAGGAATATTGTCGTTCATGGTAGCATAACAGTCGGGAGATAGCCGCTTTCGGGTGAAAATGAGAATTCGATCGATTGGGGGAAAATTGTGCCTGGCTAAAAAATGAATAATTATTATGAGCACGTAGAGTCTGCCTCTTCATAGCCGTGGAATTGTTTAAAACATGTGTGTTTATTCAGGCATGAGATAATAGTTCAAGCCCAAAGAGCGAATCACAAGCAGCCTTCCACAGCGTGTTAATGTACACAAGTATAGATCGACTTGTACGCCGCTGTGTAGAAAACGGTGAAAAAACTTGTGTCTGTGTCGAGTCTAAAATTTAAGCTTAGGACAAATGGCTTATCAAATTTGCTCGTTATTTCAAACACTGCATGGTGAACTACTAAACATGACTCGGTTTTTAGTTTTATTTATTTTTTTTTTACCTACAAAGTTTCTAAATATGTCATTACTTCTTTTGCCTGGAATCCACAAAATTTCCAGGTTGTTTTTATCTCCGTTGAATTTTGCGCGGTAGGCTTGTAATGCACGATGGGAAAAATGCGAAAATGGCGCCACCCATGGCAAGTTTTCCCGATCAGGTAAAAGCTTTCACCAGAAAACAGTTGTCTCCCGAACTGCATAATAACATCTTATCTTATGTTATGAGTAGAGAACATGATCTGCAAAGTGTTTGTTTTCCTCAGAGTGTGGGTTTATTCCCCTGTACCTCTATTGTGCGCCACTTGTTGCACTACTCTTACAAAAGATATCACTTTTATAATTGGTCCCGTACACCGTCTGTTACATGTGTGATGTTTCATTTCAAATAAACCTCCATCCAAATGCGCAAGTGTTGTCTCACAGTTTTGAAGAATGTACAATTTCAATTATATGCTACATATTGTGCAAACAACAGAATAAGATTCAAATCAAACCTAGTTGCCTAAAACGTAAGCCTGACTAAAATGGGGTAATTCATTAACATCGAGTTAGAAAAGCATAGTACAATAGGCACTTAAAACTTTTAAGGGCACAGGACGATCTTCCCAGGAATTTGATTTATGTTAAAATGAGTATGTATTAAAGAGAATATGTCTAAGGTTCTTTTTGTTGCTTACCTACGAAGAAACGTTGAAATATTTTGGCATTTCTGCTTCTCGTGTCGGACTAATTAAGGGTCTAGTCAGTGTAAAATCATTTGTAAATCAATATATAATACATCGCTGTACAAATTGTAACAAGATAAACGGATCGACAGCAAACCGGTATGATGTTTTTTTTTTTTTGCCTCTCTCATAGCCTCCTTTACAAAAAGCAACAATGAACCCCACTTAATATGATGCCTCCTGGAGTTGAAAACTATGTCCATTCTTTGTAGTCTACTGCACATTTGCGTAAAATACGTCATCGCCTTACGACGTTAAAATGAAACGATCTCCAGCCGTTATGTCATAGACTTGATAAGGCATGTGTAAATTAGCTACGAAGACAGATTTTTTTATAGAAGGGAAAAAGTCCTGAGTCGACAGTTACCTGTACTGAGTGCCTTACCTTCTTATAAAAGGTTCGGCACATTGGGGAGTTTCTACTTAATTAAGTTTTGTTTTATGCCCATTAGTAGTGGGCAGGGGGTTGCCTTTAGGAGGATTAAGTAGTTACCACAGAACTTATGACTTTCAGATTCATGATGTGTAACTTATAAACACTAGTCAGACTAGCGATCGAGGAAGGTATGACCTTGAATAGTATGTCAAGAAAGAAACCTATGCAAGCTGTGTAAAGAACACACACTTGCTTTGCCTGGAGTCATACATGGAAAACTTCCCACTTAAACGCTCGCGTTTGGCACTTCTTTAACCAGAGCCGTTTGTGGTAAACGTTAGTTATTAAATTATGCCTCTATACAAAACACGTGGCTAAAGGGTTGGTGGGGAAGGCTACGTTCGAACGTTAGCCAATACGTTGAACTAGCACTGAAAGACAAATACCATTGGAAGAATGCACTTCTACACTCTGACAGTAAACACGGAAAGTATTTTTGTAGACGAAAAGATATTCTTAGGGATCAAGTTATTTGCCTCACAACCCTTTTTATCTTAAGGGATGCATTGATCTCTTTCAATACCAAACAAGTCAATGCATTATCTTGCTAGCGAATTGAGTGCTAATATAGCATTGGAAAAGTTACAAAATAGTATTTTTAATCCAAGTTGTCTCGAAAAAGAAATTTTGTCAATGTCATTTCACCACAGGTCTGGACACAAATGTTGGTTACGACCGAATATCGAAGTATTTCTGTCGTGTTTTAGACCTGTTACAGTCTTTAACTGCAGATGTTGAAATTTCTCCTGTGCTATTTCATTTTATGCCTGTCAAACAACACTAAATAATTTCCAAGTTTGATATTTCATGCAAGTTAAATATCAATATAATGGATTTGTGAAAATTTGAAGAAAAACAATTACTTCTACTCCAATTGCTCCAAAGTGTGGTGTCCAGAAGCCTCTTACCATTTTTGTAGATTGATGTTCCAAACATATTCCCCACTTTGTCTAACAGTAACATCTTGATAAAGAAATGGACCATGATATTGAGAAACTAGTTTCAAAGATTCAGTGCAAACATGACAAGACTGATTGTTAAAATGAAGTGATATCAACCACAGGAACAGTATTTTACTCAGGAGTATAGCGAACAAAACTATTTATAAGCGATTTTTATCCGTAACAGTGCCGTTACTTGCATACGCATAGCTCAGTGGTATGAGAAATGTCCAAGAGCTCAATCTCAGTGCTCTCAATACAACTATGTCACTCTGATGCTGCTAACAGAGCAGGATCCTGAGTTACCTACTCTGTGTGAACACCAGCCGCCATCATTAGCCAGCATCTGCGTTCTTTATCATAACACGGTGCACGCCTTTCCTTCCTTTTTTGACCACCAAAACGTGATGGGTGCGAAACTATTCTCATTGACAACATGATAGATCATTATTTGCATATTAAAAACATGACTCTGTTATATTTTCTAGCGATACTAGTACAAATAACCTAAAAACATACACGCGTGGAGGGTGCAGAGAAATTACGTAGTTTTAAAACACCCTTGTTGTTTACGGAGTCTTGTGGCATAGTGGGGAATAGTGGGGAAAGTTGTTGTTGAAAAGTCGACCTTAAGGGGAAAAAAATTTTCGGGTGAAATATAAGTTTCGCCTTAACGTTTCCACACACTTTTTCTATAGGAATACGTAAACTTACAAGGGCGCCCTCTTAGATTTACAAACTAGATGCCATTACTTCAAAGTTGTCAAATTAACGGACACCTAGCTGTTAACACGTACGGATGGCTGGCCATTGAAATAACGTTAACTATATGTTTAGACGTTAGGGCGAATTTATTTCTTATGTATTTTATTATCTTTTTTTCGCCCTATGTACAAGCAGATATAACAATTTCCCCTTAAGGTGGGAATTAGCGTTATATATATATATATATATATGTATATATAATATATATATATATATATATATATATATATATATAATATATATAATATATATAATATATATATATATATATATACATATATATATATATATATATATAAAGATATAAGGTCAAAGGTCAAAGTACTGCGTGGCACTTATGAAGTAGGTAGGTAAAAATGAAGTAGTAAATAGTGCTAAAAGTTTGTGAAAAATTCCACGACGTTTCGGGTTTAAACCCTTCATCAGGTGGCAACAATGCAACTGATCGTTGACACGGCCAAACGTACAATTTAAAAAATACACAATAAAATTGGGCACTGTGAACCTCGGCTAGGAAAACAGACAGTGTTAAGTGGTTACCACAAGTCAAAAAAATGCAGGAATTGCTGCGTTATAACAGTTCAAGTCTAACGTTCAGACCATGTGGGGACAGGGTTCCAAGTTTCATGATTAGGCGGTTTTCGGCAGCTAGGCGGTCATGATCGGAACCTCGACACGAGATGGCCGCCGAAACCATCAAGTCACGGATCGAGCATGTTGACGGGGGATTGAAGTGGATGGCTACCGGGAACCCTGGGAGGTTCTGTTTGATTGATCTCAGGTGCTCGGTGACTCGGTCAGCAAGACGACGTTTTGTTTCTCCCACGTACAGTATATTACAGCGTTTACATACGAGAACGTAAACAACATTGGCTGTAGTACAGGTAAAATGCTGATGAACGTTAAACCGGTTGTTGTTGGGACCTACAATGGAAAGGTTTTTGTCATAACTGACCACCGGGCAAGTATTGCATCTCCCACGGTTGCAAGAAAAAGTTCCTGGGGTGTCAGGCACTACTGCTTGAGGTTGAGAGGCACGGACCAAGTGTTTAGATATGTTCTTTTCAATTCCGAATGCCGTGATGGGGGGATCAGGGAAATGGTCACGGGTGGATGGGTCATGACGGAGGGTCTCTACATTCCTGTAAATGGCACGTACAATGGGGGTTACAGATGGGTGAAAGGACAAGACCAACGGGATACGTCTGGTGGGTGTATGGTCAGTTTTGGGGGCAAAGGCAGAGGCTCTATCAATTCCTTGTATGCGTTTCAGGGCATTAGAGAGCACTCTTTGTGGATACTGGCGTTGTTCAAAGAAAGAAATAATCTGCTTGGAAACTTTAGCGAAATCCTGGTCGTTGGAACAAATCCGTCTGGCCCGTAAAAGTTGTGAGAAAGGAATCGAATTAGTACAAGATCGGGGGTGGTTGGAAGGGTACATGAGGTAGTTGTGAGAGTCAGTGGGCTTAAAGTGGAGATTGGACTTGATTTGACGGTCGGAGATGGATAGTTCCGTGTCTAAAAATACTACTGAGGAGTTGGAAATACAGTGAGTGAATTCCAAAAACGGGCAGAACGTTTCAGCAAAGTTAATGAACTTTTCCAAATCGTTTCGAGGACTCACTGCGACCAGTGTCGCAGTGGGTCCTCGAAACGATTTGGAAAAGTTCATTAACTTTGCTGAAACGTTCTGCCCGTTTTTGAAATTCACTCACTCTATTTCCAACTCCTCAGTAGTGTTTTTAGACACGGAACTATCCATCTCCGACCGTCAAATCAAGTCCAATCTCCACTTTAAGCCCACTGACTCTCACAACTACCTCATGTACCCTTCCAACCACCCCCGATCTTGTACTAATTCGATTCCTTTCTCACAACTTTTACGGGCCAGACGGATTTGTTCCAACGACCAGGATTTCGCTAAAGTTTCCAAGCAGATTATTTCTTTCTTTGAACAACGCCAGTATCCACAAAGAGTGCTCTCTAATGCCCTGAAACGCATACAAGGAATTGATAGAGCCTCTGCCTTTGCCCCCAAAACTGACCATACACCCACCAGACGTATCCCGTTGGTCCTGTCCTTTCACCCATCTGTAACCCCCATTGTACGTGCCATTTACAGGAATGTAGAGACCCTCCGTCATGACCCATCCACCCGTGACCATTTCCCTGATCCCCCCATCACGGCATTTGGAATTGAAAAGAACATATCTAAACACTTGGTCCGTGCCTCTCAACCTCAAGCAGTAGTGCCTGATTCCCCAGGAACTTTTCCTTGCAACCGTGGGAGATGCAATACTTGCCCGGTGGTCAGTTATGACAAAAACCTTTCCATTGTAGGTCCCAACAACAACCGGTTTAACGTTCATCAGCATTTTACCTGTACTTCAGCCAATGTTGTTTACGTTCTCGTATGTAAACGCTGTAATATACTGTACGTGGGAGAAACAAAACGTCGTCTCGCTGACCGAGTCACCGAGCACTTGAGATCAATCAAACAGAACCTCCCAGGGTTCCCGGTAGCCATCCACTTCAATCCCCCGTCAACACGCTCGATCCGTGACTTGATGGTTTCGGCGGCCATCTCGTGTCGAGGTTCCGATCATGACCGCCTAGCTGCCGAAAACCGCCTAATCATGAAACTTGGAGCCCTGTCCCCACATGGTCTGAACGTTAGACTTGAACTGTTATAATAACGCAGCAATTCCTGCATTTTTTTGACTTGTGGTAACCACTTAACACTGCCTGTTTTCCTAGCCGAGGTTCACAGTGCCCAATTTTATTGTGTATTTTTTTAAATTGTACGTTTGGCCGTGTCAACGATCAGTTGCATTTTTGCCACCTGATGAAGGGTTTAAACCCGAAACGTCGTGGAATTTTTCACAAACTTTTAGCACTATTTACTACTTCATTTTTACCTACCTATATAAAGATATATATATATATATATATATATATATATATATATATATATATATATATATATATATATACAGAAATCAGAGAGAGATGAGAAAAAAAAGGACTCAGTGGGAACTCAGAAAAAGCTCCATGGAGCTCGTGGTATGAGTCATCCTAGTGCAAAAATACAGTTACAATCATTGTGAATACAAAAAGAAAAATACATAAAAGAAAAAAGAACAAAATCACCTATATTTGTTCATTAAATGAAGTTTTAGATATTTCCTAAATGAGTGCATAGAGTTACAGGATTGATTTTGGGGGGAAGGGAGTTCAATAGGCAAGGACCGGTGAAGCGAATTGATAGTTGGGAAGAGGTAAGTCTAAAAGCGGGGTTAGAAAGGGAGTTCCTGGAGCGTGTGAGGTGAAAATGAGTTTCATGACAGAATGGAAAAGTGGATCGAAAGATATTGGGAAGGGTATTCTGTATCCATGAATACATGAAAATACCAACTTGATAATAAGTTAAATATCGAAAACAGGCAGAATATTAAGCTTAGCAAAACAGTCACGAGACGAATGTAACAGCTGAAAATTAAGTATTAGACGAAAAGCTCTCTTCTGAAGAATTAAGAGGGTATAAATCGTAGAGCAATAAGAACCACCCAAAAGAAGAGCACAATAAGATAAGTACGGATTAATTAGAGTATTATACAGAGTAACTAGGGTCTTTCGGGGAAGATAATGTCGCAGACGGTCAATGATTCCAATATTCTTAGAAATTGTATTAGAGATGAACTGAATGTGATCATTCCAAGTAAGATGGCTGTCAATAAAAACACCAAGTGTTACAAAGTGGAACATCAGTACCGCAGAAATCAATACTACGAATGGATGGGTCGGACAATCTATTTGGAGTACAGAAGAAAATAGATGCCGTTTTGCTTTAATTGAGTAATAACTTATTGATACAAAACTATGCACGAAGCTTTTGCAGTTCATTATGTACAATTTCCATTAAGGTCACGGGATCTTCATGAGAACAAAAATATTAGTATCGTCGGCATATAAAGTAAAATGAAGCTTATCGCTAGCCTTAGAAAGGTCATTTACATATATATATATATATATATATATATATATATATATATATATATATATATAATATATATATATATATATATATATATATATATATATATATATATATATATATATATATATATATATATATATATATGTATATATATATATATATAATGAACAGTAGTGGTCCGAGAATGGAGCCCTGTGGGACACCACACTCAATAGGTAAGAAATCTGAGTTTATATTGCTAATTACAACGTACTGCTTCCTCCCATTCAAATATCTCCTAAACCAGTTTAGTAAGCCCCCCCCCTCGGGCGTAGAGAGCGGGGGCGGGGGTGTTGGGGTGTCACACCCACCAATATTTGGTCGCCATCGGCAAATTTTCGGTCTGCCGGCAAAGAGGGGAGAGGGAAAGGAAAAGAAGAGGAAAAGAGAAAAGGAGGAAAAAAGAGAGAAGGGAAAGGAGAGGAAGGGAGTAAAAAGGAAGACGGAGAATGAAAGGAAAAAAGAGAAAGAGAGAACGAGAGCGCGTGGCCAGTCTGTTATCGGCTATTTCGATTTTCAGCTCTTCACCTAATTGGCCCAAGTTGAAGGCCCGTCGGCAAATTGATTACGCATGTGACGGCCGTCGGTGTAATTGGACGAGTGACTGAGTCCGTCGGCAACTCGAAGAAAGAAAGGGAATCAGTGGTGGCGTCAGGTGGGGGCAGGGGGCCATTGCCCCCGTCCAGGTAGGCTGCCTCCCCCCGTCGGGGAAATTTTCCGATTTCGTCGGGGAGCTGTTATGTATACGATAAAATACGTAGTCCCCGACAACGGCCAGTTGCCCCGACGATATGCTTAATTTTGGTGTACATTTTGGCAAATTTTTCGATAAAACCCCCAAATTTTCCAGGTTTCTTCTAAAAAACATTTTTTTTTCAAATTTTCCATGGTGAAAGCCCAATTTTTTTCAAATTTTGTCCAAATAGAGCCCAAACTTTTCGGCAATGTCGCATAAACGGCGACAAATGTAGCACAATAAAATCTGACAAGCAAATTCTACCCGAGTGTAAATTTTGAGGTTCCTCATTAGGGCAGAAATCCACTCAAATATTGTTCCATTTGCAATCGAGGTAGGCACCTTTCAAATTCCAAAATTTTCCAAAGGGGAGGACACCCCCTGCCCTTAGACCCCTCCCCCCAGGCCACAGATCAGTAAATGTGCCATTGAGAAAACGTCCTAGCTGAAACACTGGCGGACCTCTGGGTCCCAACCGCTTTAAATTATAGCGGCTTGACGAGAGGAATAGCCTAATAGATCAAAATTAGGGGGAATCTTTGCATTTGATGATGCATTATGATCGAAAATATATCCATCCTGAGACTTAATTTTTCACCCAGAGATATGCTTAAACCTCAGAGTTTCCTGGGGCTTTGCCCCTGGACCCCACCATGGGCCCTAAGGCGGGCCCCTCTACCCCACCCGCTAAAGCTCGTTTCCGCGCTACGCATTACCAGATCTGTCGTCAAAACATAGTCTCTAACCCGCCCCCCCCAAAGAAAACACCTTCGCTACGCCCCTGTCCCCCCCCCTCGTACACCATAGTGCTCGAGTTTACTTAACAGAATATTATGACGGGGGCAGTCAAATGCTTTGGGGAGGTCGAGAAAAGTTCCAGAGACATAACGTTTCTTTTCAAATGCATCTGTTAATAAATCAGTGAAGTGTAAAAGAGCATGAACTGTCGATCGCCCAGGCAAGAAGCCAAATTGAAAATCATACAAATGTCCATACTTAACAAAGGAGCTATATAAACGAACACATATTAACTTTTCGAGAATTTTCGAAAAACAGGGCAATACGGAGATAGGTCTATACTTACTGACGGAATTAAAGTTCCCCTTCTTAAACACTGGAATAACACGAGCGATTTTAAGAGCAGCGGGAACAACACCTTGCTCAAAAGATAAAGACATGGACAGCTAAAGGATCACAAATAAGATGATCAACAGTTTTTACCACTTTGGGTGGAATTTCATCTGGCCTGGTGAAGAGTTTTTAAGGTTGGGGATAGTGCAGATGAGAATATAAGGAGAACTATAAGTAGCATCTTATGGAAAAACGTTTAGGTATAATTTCTTTCTAGGGTAATGTCCTTTGATATGAAACTGTAAAGCAATACTCAGTGACATTAAGAAGTCTCTTAGATTATCTGTCGTAGGATACCTTTTGAGTAACGTCCCATTAGTTGAAGAGTAAGGACTAGTATACTCCTTATTTACTTTAATGATTCTTCTGTAACATGTTTTAATTTCGTTCACATTATTACCAAGGAATGTATTTCTTGTAAAAAGTTTCTTGAGTCAAACACTGAGTTTAAAATGTATTTCTTGTGCGGCATTGTATTCGAACCCTAGTAGAGCAGAATATGACTCCTCGCATGATCCGAGTATCGCTGTGTGTGCACTCACAGACACCTCCTTGGCGGTACATGGGCAGCCGGCGAGAGCTAAGCTCTCGCACGTCTTTCCTAGCTCACGCGCGGCTCGAAACTGGCGTAGCTGCCCGAGAATTCCGTCACTGGAATGAGAAGTCTCGCGCGGCTGCACGTGCCTGCCTTGCGAGCAGCTCGCCCTCCAGACACGTACGTCTACCGGGTGAGTTGGAGGTCAGCCAAGCTCATGGGGATATCCCGTGAATTCCTTACCGGGTCCTGTGTACGTGTACCGGTAAGGCAGCGAGGGTGCCTATGGGTGAACCGACGCTGTGTGTGTATGTCTGAGGCTGTTTTGGGCATGTGGGTGTGCGTGTGTGTGTGTGTGTGGGGGGGGTAATCGTTTCTGTACTATACCAAAAGGTATGATTTGCTAGTTCAACCAGGAAAACTCGCCCCGCCTCCTTCCCCGTCCCACTGTGTCCCCAATGCCACTTTCTATATTTATGCAATGGAACTTGACACTGAATTCGAGGTAAATAAGGAAATCGCGATAACAATTTAGCAAATCCGGTTGGTCTTGCTCTATGACCCATTTTTGATACGAGAAGATATGTCAATGTGCGTGTTATTGTTGTAGGTCCCGAGGCCTACCCGAAGCTAGCCTGCTGTATGCAGGCTATTGTTGAGTTTTATCAGCTACAAGTACAATTCTTAATATTTGCTTATCACTAATGTACAGTATACAGACGAAGTTTAATACAATACAATAGCCTGCCAACTTTCTAGCCAATCTCATTTCTGAGACAAAAATAACTTCATTATAATTCACGCACACGTCATCAGCGTTGGTAAGGGGTGGTGTCAACATGAGCGATCGGTTGCTTCGCTACAGCACTTTCACTTGTATACACGTTGTGCAGTGCAGTACGGCTTTTACTGTATAGTTGATGGCTTAGCTGCTACCGTGTGCATGTATACAGCTAGCAAGAAACGTTGTCGTCTTGCCCATGTGAGGGCCTATACACAGGCCAGTTTGTACAAACCGACAAGAGGCTGGGACAAGATCTTACGCCTAACGTTAGGTTTGACTTTTTACTGCAAGGATTAGCTCGATTTTTAGCCCCATAATTACGTACCTTTTTAAGATGTCACCGTATCTTCAGACGTTAATGTGCATTGTCGCATGCACCGCAGGCCGTTGATAGACATGAATAGTCAGTAGCCGTGAACACCATGTGACCTTCTTATGCATAATAATCTATAATCTATATTGGGGATTCGTGTAAGTGAAAACTGGACGAAGATTTGCAGACTCCTCATGAGGCTAGAATTCAACAGGGGGATTTAGCCATCAGGCAACTAAAGACTTCTTTATTTTTCACCCGGGAAAACGGCCTTTTCCCGGGAAACTATGGCTAAACGAGCCTATTGAATTATAGCGGTATGTCTGTATAGAATACATACAGGAGGTGTATTATGATTTCTGAGAGAGCGCCATCGTTTGGAAGACTGTTACAGAGTCTGCTCCGCAGGCTAACCCGAAACTAATTTGTGAGTCCGGCTTCGGACTCGTAGGGTGTGGCTTTGACTTTGGTTCCGGCCTCTGGAAATCTGGACCTGACTTTAACACTTTTACGCACTAGGCATGTAAAAGATTCATTGTCAGGTCAACGTTCTGAATGAAACTGCAGGTAATCAGCACAGGCGGGATTGAGGGGGTCGCAAGGGGTACCGTACTTTTTCCAGAGACTATTTAATAATAAAAACAATAAAAAATGAACAAAAAAGTGAGACCAGAGAAATTTAAAGAGAATTTAAATAGCTTATCGATTGAATTTTGCAATGTCAAATTAAGGAAAACATTGATATATAATACCATAAAAGTACTAAGATGATTTTTCTCTATGCTCTTTGCGCGCATCCCCAGAAGAAACTGATACAGCTGAAACTTTTGCCTGGTACAGTAAAGATTCTTGCACACCATGAAATTCACTACGTGCCACACTATTGTGACTTGAAGCTCTGAAATAACGGTCACTAAAAGTATCAATGTATGTCATTAAATGCACCATGGTCCTTTGCAAATAAAATCCAAAAACATACCCAGGGAATCGCAATTCTCAATAATTTTCTCGGCATGCTTCGCGTGACCCTAGTATAATTTCATGTCGGGCTTGTGTGGGAAAACGGTGGAATCGCTTCGTGATTACTTCCAGTAGGGCAGCTTGAGTAGGTTACTATTTCCAAACCCTTTGCACGGGGGTTGCGGGATCTTCTCTAAAACGGTCTAGAATGACCGCAACGCCCGTCATAATTAAGACAAAATTACTCGGGGAGGAACCCCAGTCCATAGTCTTTGGTTTCGCGCCTTCGACTCTCGCGTTAAAAGGTTTTGCTGGTCACAACTTCCCAAAATGACTCCTCCAATAAAAATTACTTCTGTGGCACTTTAACTGCCGATGCCCGTAACTATGTCCATGTGAAAATGTCCATAAAAACATTTCATTGATTTTTTTAAAGTAGATTCTATTATATAACCTTCAAAATCAACACTACCTTTTATTTCAAAGTTTTAAAAACTTGAAGGGGCACGTGTCCCAGACCATCGAGAAAAAAATGAAACATGAAAAAAGGTATAGGTTCCCATATCCTGGATGAAACAACAGGCACCGACGGAAAGAAGACGATTTTTATGTGATGAACAGTACTGCATTTAGAAGTAAAGAAAAACAACAGGCTACAATTAAAATGTCTCAAACAACACTGTTTTCTTCGGCACGCTTCGCGCGCCCGTTTAAGTATTGTGTCGGGAGTACTTCCTGTGGAAAATACTACTTGTCATAGCTTCGCAAAATCTTTCGTCATCATTGTAACCACCAGTGTTCCATGACCGTACGTAGCGGAAACGTAGCGGAGGGGCAGTTTCCTCCCTCCTAGAGAACTTATCGAAGCAAAATTTTTATCACGTCGATCTATGCAAATTAAACAACTTTTTCAAGATTGTTTAGATGAAAGTTGCAAGGCATCACAAGTGCCATTTTCGGTATCGTAATATGGGGCAGGGATTTAGCAAGGGAGGCAAACGCTCCTTCTTGGGAATACTTTTCTTAGCTTTTTCCATCACTCATATTCCTAAAAAGTAGAAAATATGCATAAAGCTACATCATAGTCTAAGGTATAGCAAACAAAATTTCCTAAAAGGTCCCTGCAGCGTTTTCAATATTTTACGAAATTTCAGGCATATACGTCTAATCATTGTGCCTCAGTGACATTAAAGATTTCCTAAACTTAACTTTATCTCTAAAAAAAGTGCATTTCTTTGTAACTTGGTATCTTCCAAATGTTACATGCTCTTGATAAGCGGTTTTTACTTTCCAAACCAAGAAAATTTTCTGCTCAAGAATACATGTTCAAGACATTCTGTATTTCTCATTTTGCTTTTTACAAGGGAGTTCAGGCCCATGTTATGACAGCATATGGCACTGGAAAATCCCTTAATGCCCACACAATAACATTTGAACTTGAAACTAACATGCATCACTTTAAAGACAGACTGTCATCACCCCAAAGTATATTTTTAGTGTATGTATATCAAAATTCTCTGTTGGTGACTGCTCTTTGATTGATATCAAAGTTTGAAAATTTGAAAGATGCAGAGTAGCTCACATTCCACGCAAGGCAGAGAGAGTACTTTTATTACATTTTATAGACTTGTGTGCTCACTAGGACATGGCCTTAAGCAATAAAACAGGTTTATTCTTGCACAAGGAAGAGCCTCATACAGTTATGGGAGGAGCTAGAAGATGCATAGTTGGGAGAACTGGAACTGTCTGGGATCATGAAAATTCCCCTTTAATGCCTACTATTTTGTCAATACTCGAGAGCTTCTTGGGGCTTTACCCCTGCACACCACCATCGTCCATGAGACGGACCCCTGACCCCATGCCATATGAGGAAGCGTTTTGTGCTCTGAGACGATTTATCGTTGAGCAGGGGTAATATGGTATTGGATTGACTACATATTTGTCGATGAAAAATGGAAGTACTGTATTATTAAATATTATTACACGACTGTGTTAAATTACAAGTAATGTATCGTTTCCAAAACATAAAATAGACTGATAACAGATCTGTACTGAAATGTTGCAATGTCTTCTTGGTTCTTGTATTAGCTTGTAGTAGCCTAGATCCGGTTCCAATTCCTGTTTCGGATCTAATTAATGTATGGATTTTAGGTCGAGAAAGGGGAACTTCGTAGATAATTAAGTCTACGACCACTCCCATTTCACTTTATTTATACAGATCGTGGTATTTCCAACATCTCTGCTTGTACCTGAACGCTTCCCTAGGTTCCCTTCCTTAGTTCATTACTGCCACGTAACCATCTGACGTCACATATGGAGGAGAGACATCTCGCGCCCCCGAAACATCTTCGAAACTGTTGAATCATTTTAAGTTTACCTCCTCTCACATCAAGATGATGGCTACTTATCTGCACAGATAGAACACTCCTTCAGAACAGATCCTCACCGGTTTCAAATTATATTTCTAGAAATCGGCTTTCCCGTTAATGGTCTGAGACATGTATATATTTAAACTAATTCATTACATTAATATTGCGCGGTACACGATTGTTTCAACTCTATTACGATTGTCAGATTGTTGTATTTCGAGAATTATTGACAGACATGAAATCATGTCAATGATACTTTAAGTAATTGTCTCTGTTACAACCGAAAATGTAGTAAATTAACCGGTAATGTAACAACAACTAATAATATAATAAAAAGAAGCCGATAGTGTAACAACAACCGATAATGTAATACAAATTCAATCGATAATGTAGTAACCACACCTTAACGATAGTGCAATAAAAATTTACCGATATTGTAACAATTTTTGTTAAAAACATTATGCTAACGAACATAGCATGTTCTTACATTCAAATTTTACCTACGTATGCGCAAACTTCATACGTATGTGTGCATACATGAAAACATATTAGCGTATTACGTAGTATGTATGCATGTCAGCAAGTTCGTATACATGCGCGCTCTTACGTATGTACGTATTTGTGTATATAAGTATGTAGGTGTCATGGTGGATAGGCTTGTGTGGAAACAGTTCCTGTCGGCCCCACAGTCACCAACCCGGCCTCTGGCAAGTCGGCCCCAAGTCAACACTGACCCACGTTAATTCGACCCGACTTGAAAATATAACGATATATCGAAACAATTATAAAAAGATTTGAGATCGAAAGAACATTTTGTGTCAAAATATTTCGACGTTTTAAGCAGGATTTAATGTTGACTCTTTATCATTTGAACTGTATTGCGGGATCGTTAGTGCGATTCATCGTGAATGCCATAGTAGTGACGTCACAAACAATTTGAATATCTTCAGTGATGCAACTCATCCTAGCTCCATATCTCAGTATATTTACAAGTTATATTTATCTTGTTTATCAAGTGAATCAATCGCATTGAGCAAGTTGAGTAAGCTTTTCATAAACTTAGCAAAGAATGACTGGTGTAGATTTTTACCATTACTCGTTGTACTGTCTCCGACGCCAATTTTCATTACCTCCAATGTGTATTTATTGACCGGATTATTCCAACAAACAAATTGTTAATGAGTATGGGAAAATGTAATTCAGCTAACTGTCCCTTTTGTAGTATCATCGGTTCCACCGAAACAAATTGAATATATTTTCTGGGAATGTAGTTTTACAGTAACGCGTATTTTAGATGTCGAGAATTTCATCCTTAGAAAGTATTTTTCTTTTAGAAGCAACATTTATTTTGGTTACGATCAAGGATTAATTCCCCCGGATAATTTTCGTATTTTATATATAAAGTATTATATCTGTAATTGTCAATCTATAGCTTAAAAGGATTTTTTTATAAGTTTAAGTTCGCGATTGCTGTGGAACGTTATATTTGGTCTACTTTAGAACACAATCTCAAAGAAACAAAGACAAAACAAAAAAAAAAAGAGTGAGCTATGTTCATTTACAAAATGCTTTGCGGGTTGCCCGAGCAGGGAGTTGTGACAGTGTTGAAGAAAGTGTACAAGCCAAGGTAGGCCGAATTAAAACTGACCAAAATAGTCTGAAGGCGGAACAAACCAAACATTTCATTAAAAATCCTTAGTCTCAAACAGATGACTGTCGGACATAGATAGAGAAACTAGCCCTTGATAGGGGTTTAAAGTTTACAGCTACCCCTAAAAACCAACCAGAGTATCAATCCCCTGACCCCCAAAGTGGTAAAAGGAACGATGGGGAATAAGATATATTCCGTACGAGGAACACGTAAAAAAGCTGTCAAAGTTCAGTCTAAAATCCAATTTAAATTTATTTTCTACTACCGAAACGTAAAGCAAAAACTGGCTAATATGTCTATATATAATGTATCGAGCAATACCTCGAAGGCAGGAAAAATGCCCAATAGTCCCTCAAAACGGCTGTTCTTCGGTCCTAAACCTTTTCGACAAAGGAAGGGGTATTACTCTGATTAGCCGCTCTGATTACATAAACGAAATCAGCCGGCACTTGATTTCGGTGCTTTACAATAACCTCGACCACGACGTAAAATTGAAACACTTGGTATGGCTCAGCTCAAAAATATGTGGCTTAAGAAGGAAATTGAAGAAACCACATTCAACTATTCGAACCCAAACTATCACCAAATTCGAACATCAGTCATTTACGTCCTACCTAAGGTACATACGACACTACCGATAAACACAAAATTTATCGGCAGGCCCATTATAGGCGACAATGAGTAACTTGCGGAAAAAATCCCGGCATTTGTACATTACTTGTTGCTCCCCATTATTAAAGTGTATATAAGTCAAAAATTTCAAAGACATATTTTAAAAAAGCTCCAAAAATGAATTCAAATAGTCTAACTTCCATCTTTACGAGACATTTCTGAGCTGGGATATAAAATGTTGAAGTTTATTTACTCTATTCAAAATGTAAGATGGTGCAATATTTGTGACGTCATTCTTGTGCTACCACAAATACCATCTTTGTTTTTTCTCTGTTTTCTTCAAATCTGTTGAACCTTGTTCCAAAATGTGATCGTTGTGTTATGCGGTTACTTGCCTTTACACGTCCTCACCTTCCGCCAGTATGCTATGCAAGAAACAGGGCTGGAATCGAGTCCACCAAATCCGATTCCGAGTTCAAGTCCCTGGTATCTGAGTCCGAGTCCGAATCCGAGTACGCGTCCTGATGTCCGAGTCCGAGTCATGATAAGGCCCGAGTTAGAGTCCCGAGTCCGCATGTAAACTGAACTTGGTTTGCTTTGAGTGCAAGAGGACGAGAACTACAATGAAAGTCTTACTCTAACCTTTATTCCTTTTTCTAATATTAAAGATGGCCATAGATCCAAACAATAAGTAAACTGAACAAAACAAATATGAACATAGACGGATCCACAATTTCCAGAAAGGGGGCCTACCGAATAATGGAAGAGCACAGCAATGCTTCACCGCACGCTCAGTGCACAAAGAGCAAATTCAGCTTTCTAGCTTCCAGAGTCCAATGTTACCGTATATGAAACTGAATTATTTACTACTGACAGATCCAACACCAAAAATTTACTACCTTTAGATTAATGGCTATGAAGAGAAGGGGCTGAATTCCCCTCAGCTCCGCCTGGGTCAGTGCCTGGTATATGTAATAAAAAACGACAGTGGTTTCCTGAATGCTCCTCCATCCCATCCCCCGATCAGGCCTGGATTTAAGCATGGCCAGCAAGGCACATGCCCAGGTGCCCCCGAAAACTATATTATTATACTTTTTGGGGTACGGGTATATTGTGGAGATCATCTGTACTAATTTTCGATTTGTAGGCTTACATCCCAGATAGCACACTTTGTTGGACCAACATTGGCAAATGGTCGGCAAATGTTGGCAAGCATTGGCAATAAGTTGTGTTGGCACATAAATGTTGGACCAACGCAAGACCAACCTATAGTCAACAACTGTTGTGCACTCTAACATTTTTCCAACGTTGGGCCAACATTTACCAAACAGTTGTTGTGTTTCATTCATTGAACCAATGTTAGGCCAACATTATCCATCCAACAGTAGGGCTTTCTTCGGTCAAACAACATTGGGCCAACTGATACCAACCAACTGTTGGGTTACATATATTGAACCAACGTTGGGCGAACATTAGTCAGCCCAACTGTTAGGCCTTATTCGTTTAACCAACGTTGGACCAACGTGTACCAACCAAATGTTGGGCCTTACTCGTTAAACCAATGTGGGGCCAACATGTACCAACCAACTGTTGGGCCACATTCCTTTAACCAACGATGGGCGAACATTGCCCAGCCAACTGTTAGGCCTTATTCGTTTAACCAACATTGGACCAACATGTACCAACCAAATGTTGGGCCTTACTCCTTAAACCAATGTGGGGCAAACATGTACCTACCAACTGTTGGGCCACATTCCTTTAACCAACGATGGGCGAACATTGCCCAGCCAACTGTTAGGCCTTATTCGTTTAACCAACATTGGACCAACATGTACCAACCAAATGCTGGGCCTTACTTGTTAAACCAACATGGGGACAACATGTACCAACCAAAGGATGGGCTACATTCATTTAACCAACGTTGGGCACACATTGCCCCGCCGACTGATAAGAAACCAACGTTGAGCCAGTTTAAAGTTACCAACTGTTGGGAATCATATATTGAACCAACGTTGGACCAACACTTAAAATTTTTTTGAAGTTTCTAAAGGCCGTTACTATCATACAGTAATAAAACAGTATCAGAGAATTTATTTATAGGCCTGTCAAAGCAGTAAATAGAGGTTCAAAATTCATCAGCGGCACTTTATCTGTGATATTATCATGTTAAATATAAAAGATCAATAGTGTATGTGACAATTTGAAAGAGTTTAGTTATAAGTCATCCCTCGACTGATGTGCTGAATCTGGAGAACACTTAAAAGTCGGTCTACAACCTATGGTTGGCCCAACCCGAACACTGGATTTCGGTGATGGATTGCTAAAGGCCCACATTAGTTTCGGTTGGCCAATGGTAAGCGGCCCAACATTGGCCCAACAATGTACCACCGAAAAAATACTGCTCTCCTAGATAGCAAAAAACATTGGACCAACGTTGGAAAATAGTTGGTAAATGTTGGCAAGCGTTGGTAATGTGTTGTGTTGGCAAAAGAGTGTTGGTCCAACTTAAAACCAACATTTTTTTGCCGCCCGTACGACATTACAATGTTGCACTAACGTTGGACCAACGTTTAGCACCCAACTGTTGGATTTTATTTACTTATCAAACGTTGGGCTAACGTAAGACGGCCAACAGTTGGCGTTTATTCCTTTGGCTGACGTTGGTCCAACAAAAGTCAGCCAACAGTTGGACGTAATTCATTTCATCAACGTTGAGCCAACGTTTAGCACCCAACTGTTGGATTTTATTTACTTATCAAACGTTAAGCTAACGTGAGACGGCAAACAGTTGGCGTTTATTCCTTTAACTGACGTTGGTCCAACCAAAGTCAGCCAACAGTTGAGCGTAATTCATTTTTATCAACGTTGGGCCAACGTTAAGCACCCAACTGTTGGATTTTACGTACTGTACCAACTTTGGGCTAACAGTAGACGGCCAACAGCTGGCTTTCATTCCTTTGACTGACGTTGGATCAGCAAATGTCAGCCAACAGTTGGGTGTAATTCGTTTCTTCAACGTTGGCCTAAACTTGGATTTTATTTACTGCGCCAACGTTGGGCTAACAGTAGGCCTATAGACAAACTTCAAGTAGCTGCTTTACCTTAAACCGTCTTTGAACAACTTCCATGAAATCAACCGTTGGTCCATATGTCTTCAGCCAATATTGAGCCAGCCATATTTAGCCAACCGTCGGTAACTATGTAATTAACCAATATTTACCCAGTTTTAATTAAGTGACAAACTGTTGGGCATCACTATTGAACCAACATTGGACTAAATCCTAAAACTACTGAAATTTCTATAGGCCGTTTCCAATAATACCGTAATAAAACATTCACTACAAGAGACTTCATAGACCTGTCAAAGCAGTAAATAGGTCACAATTTATTTCAATCAGACCTGTTTTGAGGGATAAACAAACATTTGCTCTTAAAAATTCAGAATGTTCCATTCAGATGAAAGGTGTATAAACCTGGTGCTCCAACATAATTCTTTAGCATTTAAACATTTTCCTTAAATTGTCTCGGCAGAACTTTCTACTAGAAAAGTAAACATTTTGCAAAATATTCACTGTGAATGTTAAATTTAGAAACAGCTGCTATTAAAGGAATTGTGAGGTTGGCTTGATACCAAAATGATCGGGTAAATATTATTTAAGTGGACTATGGTTGGGCCAATGTTGGGCCACTTACCGGTTCCCAACCGTAACTAATGTCAGCGTTAAACAGCCCATCAATGGAATCCAGTGTTCGGGTTGGGCCAACCATGGGTTGTAGGCCGAATTTTAAGTAGCCTTCAGATTCAGCACATCTGTTGAGGTGTGACTTTTAATTTAACTCTTTCAATTCACATATGCGCTGTTGCTGTTCTACATTTAACATTATATTAAGGTAAGGGCCAATGAAGAAATTTTGAACACCTATTTACTGCTTTGACAGTTCTATGAAGTCTCTTGTAGTGAATGTTTTATTACGGTATTATTGGAAACGGCCTATAGAAATTTCAGTAGTTTTAGGATTTAGTCCACGACCGCGGAGCTCCCAGGGTGGGACCTGTTCTATTCAGCCAGTCTAGAACGGGACCACTGTCAGATGGTGTCAGTTAAGTCAAAGTTTGTCCCTTGGGGACGTTGTTACTCCTTCGGGGAGCAGAACTCCTTCGGGAGTATTGTTTGGTTTTCGCCCCTGGCTCTTCGCCAGAGAGTCAGGGGACTTTTGGAAAAAAAAACGAGCATGTAAGTAGCAATGCTGGTAGCTTTTAAACTTGCAGAAGGTAACTTCTCTGAGATATTTCATTATGGTATCCCATAATGAGCAGTTATTGGAGGGAAGTTCTAAAAAACAGGCATAGTGTAGTTGGCCCAACGTAATGCCAACTATGTACAACTTGTTGCTCCTTTGGTGCAACAGGTTGTAGGATTAACGTTGGAACAACGTTGAGCCATTGTCAATTCAACATGTTGGGTGGACAATGGCATAACGTTGGTCCATTGATTAAACAACATATTGGGCCAACGTTTTCGAAATGAACAGCCAACCTTCAAATAACATTTTTCCAATGTGCTGCCAACAATACCTACAACATTCTTCCAACGTTGGTCCATTGTAACAACAACATATTGGATAAAAGTTGTTGTAATGTTGGCCCTGTATTGCAACAACTTGCAGGATTAACATTGGCACACCGTTGAGCCATTGTCAATTCAACATGTTGGGTGGACAGTGGCACAACGTTGCTCCATTGATAAGCCAATATATTGGGCCAACGTTTTCACAATGAGCAGCCAACCTTCAAATAACATTTTCCCAATGTGCTGCCAACAATACCTACAACATTCCTCCAACGTTGGTTCATTGTAACAACAACGTATTGGATAAAAGTTGTTGTAATGTTGGCCCTGTATTGCAACAACTTGCAGGATTAACATTGGCACACCGTTGAGCCATTGTCAATTCAACATGTTGGGTGGACAGTGGCACAACGTTGCTCCATTGATAAGCCAATATATTGGGCCAACGTTTTCACAATGAGCAGCCAACCTTCAAATAACATTTCCCCAATGTGGTTCCAACAAAAACTTCAACCTTCTTCCAACGTTGGCCCAATGTTTTTGTGCTATCAGGGATGTACGTAAGAAGGAAATCTATGGAATTCATTTCGAGTGGGGGCGGTGAAAGTTACAACAACCTCCCCCCTTTCTTGACTTGCGCCACTGTAGTCTTGTGGAGAATTATGTTTGGAAGAGACCCCCGCATTAGTTTGTGGCCAGGGTCCCAAAGGCAAATCCGGCCATACCCCCAATAACCCATATCCTTTCACTCCCCACTGGGAGTGGTTTGGGGGAAATTCCAGAACAGTTCACAAAATGTGTTCTTTACGGCGATTTTCCTACAGAAACCCCAAAATTTTACTTGGTTATTGCCAAAATTCCATGGACTAGGGGTACTTTGCCTGAAAATAACCTATGGATTTGATTTTTTCAAACTTAGACCAAGTTGCCTCAAGTAGTATTTCAGGTACCAAGATCGAGCTATGCAGGAGGAGCACATGGTGAATGTTGAATGCTTAAATGATATTCTGATATGATTATGATGTTGTAATACATGATTTGTCATTACAACAAGTTTATCAGCCTATAGACTCCTGAAAATTGCCCCGGATCGGATAAAAAAGCTTGAGTACTAGGGCCCTGGAAAGGCCGACGCCAATATCTTATTTCGACCCCCGTCTGGTACACGTTTTTTGGATACAAATAACACTAAACCATGCTCAGACCTGAAGGTACATTCTCCAAATACTTGATCACTGCACACTGACTAATGCACTGTGCTCAACTTGTAGCAATAATATTGTACGTACACGTAATGTACGTAATCATATTTTCAGCAATTTTTTTTTTCGCTCAGTTCCGACCTGAATTTTGCGGTCGTGGGAAAAATAGTCGGTCTCGTACCCGATCTCGGCCTCGACGAGCCCCCGAGCCATGTCGGTCGAGTTCGAGTCCGAGTCCCGAGAGCCGATTCTGAGTCTGAGTCCCGACAATCCGGACTTAAGACCGGTCTCGAGACCGAGACTGGTGTCGAGTCATCCAGCACTGGCAAGAAAACAGTATACGATTCAAGGTTATACAATGATTTTAATTTCAAAAGGAAACAAAACTACTCAGGTAATTTGACCTATACAACGACTTTTCAACTTATTACACAATCAATTATTTCAAATTAAAGGTTGTGTGACATACCACTAAAAAGAGGTGTTTCACTTGTCACTTAACAAATTAAGTCCTCCAATGAAAGATCCGTTGGAATTATTTCAATATCTTTAACCGTTCTCAAAATATACGTCTTCAAAGTTTGATGGTTTCTGAAGAAACTAATTGCCTATGCAAAAATAATGACGTGGAGTGTTGCAAAGTGTCATGATTTCTTTTGTTAACCCTATATAAATTATCTCTTAATTACTGATCAATTAGATTACAGTTTGGTGAGTGCTATTAATATTTTTCAAGAAAAAAAATTTAAGTTTTATAATAAACCCCCTAGGGAATAACAATGATACCAGTGTCCTTGAAATTAAGGTTGAAAAAACAAAGGCTAACATGTGCCATATAAGGTATGTCTCTCTTTCGATGTCACATATTTGCATATTTAGCTCATGTTTATTCATGATACAAGTGTGAAATAGTAATTTCCCTGTAAAATGGTCAATATTTGATGGATGTTAATGGAAATTGCGGCTATTTTCTGGATTTTTGATGCTGTTTACATCAAATATCCAACTATGTTATTTTCATGTCATACGACCTTTAAGTGACAAAATTTCAACATTTTGTATCTCAACAACACAGTAAGCTATGAAAATGGAAGTTGGATTTATAAACTCATTTTCAAAGCCCTGAAATATCTGGGGTTTTTTTTTTTTTTTTGTTTTTGTTTTTTTTTTTGTTTTTTTGGTACTCTTTGAATGAACAGCGACTTATGCGAAAGACACAAAACGCACCAGACTTCCGGAATAGACCCGGCCACAAAACAGTACGTCTAACTACACTAGACGTGGTATCTATGTAAACAAATTCCCCCACGAGCAGTCAATAAATGTTGTCTGCAAAACATTTCAAAAGCGAACTAAATCCTCTACGGGATACCACTAGAAAATACTCCAACTACCTCTCTTCGCAACCTACATAAACTCATTCTTGAAAGAAACTATTTCAAATTTAACGGAACCGGTTTTCTCAAAATAAACTGGTTGTGCAGAGGGTAGCCAAGTATCCTCAGAGATATGCGACACTTTCATGTATGAACTTAAAGAAGCATTATACCAGTGCCCCCCCCCCTTCCCCAAAGCCTCCGAAGGCCTCTGTCGGACATTTCTAGTCTCTGTCGGAAATAAATAAAAACAATCCATTTGAACCACTTACAACACTTTTTACGTTTCTGAGCAGAATTACACATCGAAATGTCAACGTGAAAATCAAAAGTCGGTCCTAAATTGAACAAAAATAAAAAAAAAAACAAAACAAAACAAACAAAGGTCTCCAGAATTTCGAATCGTACAACTGCCGGATGATGATACCATTAGGCCTACTTCAAGGTAATATTCTGTAGGAAATTTTTTGCTCTTGTCCCCCCCCCCCCTCCGACAAAAAATGTCTAGCTACGCCACTGCATTATACCAACAGATCCAATAATCATTCGTTGATCTCGCTATCTAGATGACATTTTGTTATTTTACTAGGCACAATTTGGGAAGTTTCCTCACTATAGTGGACAGAATAATTTAAAGTTGCACACGATTAAATACACGATAGAGGAGTCTCAAGAAATCAGTCACATTTCTAGACCCCACTATTTTTAGAGGCAAGGACTTTGAAACCATCGAGCAGCTTGACAACAAAGTCTATACAAAGCCCTCAGGAACTTATCATTATCTAGATAGGACCTCTATCCACTCATTCCCAACCTTTAAAGATTTTATTGAGACAGAAGTTTTGGGATATGTGAGACTCAGCTATGAGAATTTCGTCTCTAAGAGGGGCGCTTTCAAACAAAATCTACCTTTGCCCTAATCAGGTGGAAAAAAAGCACCGCTTGTGTTCAAAATAATCTTTTCACCCTGCATTAGAACCGTGTAGCCAGAACAAACTCTCCTCCATCGGGAGACCGGAATCTGTGTCAAATTTTCCTGGAAACAGCCTTATCTAGTCTAGGGGAGGTAAACGATTACGTCAGTAGTTTACTCTAGACTAAAAAGTGACGGTGCACTGGAAACAGCTCACAGGGTTGACGAAGATTGTTATCTCGATGTCCTTATCAAGACGCTCTAGAGGATCTATTTTTTTTTTTTCATTTTCTTTTTTTAAATAAGATCAGGATAAATTCAAAAGTCCTACTACTGCCTGATAAAGCTAAAAATGTAAAACCAAGCACAGAAACATGTCTAGGTAAAGGTTGAATTAACAACACAGCAATACAACAAAATATCTGCCGTCATTAATCCCATCCTATCATAACGATGCCATTTTTCTACGTACAGGCTCATTAATCTCACCAGACATCACAATTCTCCTTACTAAGTTTACTTTTAGCCCCTTCTCCAATTTAAACCAAAAACACCTGTCTAGTAAACCTTTCAGACAGAGGCACAATACATAGCCTGCACTTAGTGATATTTGCTCCAGGCCATATTGACACACAGTGACTGTGTGTGAGCTTAATTAGGACCACAACTGACTGTACAAATTATCCTTGACAAACTACAGTGAAGCTATGTCGTTTGCATGAATGTCAATCAAAGTGTTGTCATCAACTGTATCTAGAACTCTAGGGCAATAGCTAAACACGTTTGAGCAGGGAGTTGCTAGCAAATTCCTGGTTTTAGGGATGCCGCATCTCCTTAACAGGTACAAGGCCCGGTAACAACTTATTTCTTCGAAAAAAAAAACTTTTCTCACAAGGGACAATCAACGTTGTATCAGATAATGCTACCATCTACCCTCTTTAATTGATTTGCACCGTAAATTTAAACTGTATTGTCATCGACTTTTATATTACATGTGTTTGTAAACTAAATCGTCTACTTTCTAATAAGTTTTGCCGAGACTTTTAGGTTGTTTGGGTAGTTCAACGTGGCATCAAGAATAATTCTACTACAATACTTGGTCATTTAGCCCTCAGCTTGTTTTTTTTTTCACTTGCCGATATTTTATTTATTTCCGATACTACTGTGGGACAAACATGAATTCATTCGTGGAAGAAGCTGAAAAGCAAAATTCTTTTAGCAGTCGGACATTTCTGCGGATGTTTAAAATACAAAAAAGGCAAAAAGAATAAAATAACTGCAGAGAATTCCATTTTGTGGCTTAGTATGAATTCCTCACATCCATAGATATCAACCACCATACCCCCACCCCCGCCAAAATGGATAATCAGCCACTACTTCATAATCCATGAATTAAACGAATTTATAATGCTCGATGCGCCCTGACTTCAGCACATTTTGCCCCCCTCCCCCCCCAAAAAAACTTTCTAACATTCATTGTAACCTGTTTCCATGGGATTTCACAAGACCATAGATATCAAAATGCCTCCTCTTCTGAGGTAAACTGAATATAGAACACAATACATTCATTGCTTATATTCTAACATGACCATGAAGCTACTATCTGGTCCAAGTATTAACTCCATGACACGACGTTACGTTCGGGGTCGGTTGTCAAGTAGATGGTGACGTCTGTTGCCTGGTATTGTTAATTTACATCTTTGACACCAGCTGACATGATAAGTTTATGTAAAGTTTAGATATTAAAGTGAGTAGCCAGAAAATCCAAACTTGTTACCCACCCGATGATATCGTTATTTCCAGCAATAAATGTGAACTTTACCCTAGACTTAGCGTCGCCGTAGCAAGTTTTACTTTGCTTTAGAGAGACAAAGCGTTATTTCCTGAAAACCAGAGCATTTCTTTCGAGCTGTATATTGTTTTTCCGGAACGCAAGATTTTAAGTAGTTAAAGACAGACAATCATGGGTTACGTTTGGTGACAATTGGACTTTGTTTGTCTTAATATATGTATAATAGAAGTATATTCAAAACAACGCTTTTTTTAACTCTTTGGGAGTCGTCAATGTACAAAACGTTTTGCAATTTACAATTACAAAGGGCTTCAATGTATGCTATGCATTCATATGGAAGTTTTGTCCTCTACAGGCCGAATAACCTTCTCTTAACCTTCGCCTTCGCATCTTTTTCTTTTTATATGTATACCTACCTTGATATGATATATTTTGTGTAACTAACGTTCTGCCTCATTTCCTGCAGCATCAAATCTTAATATTAGCCTTAAGGTCAAACTGAGTGCTCTCACGCCTTAATTGCGGCAATACGGAAGTTATTCACCTCGTTCAGCAATCTTCAACACAGCAGTATTTCTTGATGACGTCACACCTGTGACGAACTGTGTTCACTGTTACACCTACAATGCGGGGCATATGGTCTACGGTTTTTTTTTTTCTTCCTTTCTTTTAGTTTGTATGTACTTTTTCATGGTAACAGCAGGATTCATTTGCGAACAGAATAATTTTGGTCGGAGGGTGCTTTGCACGCTACTGAGACAAACCTAATAACGACAGACGTATAAGGAAATAGTAGACTCTTTAAGTTCCCAAAAAAATTATCTTTAACATAAATATCCTTGTTATAGTCACGTCACTGCTAATTATGAAGATGTTCAATATTGTTCCGTCCCATAATTAAAGCACCCCCTCTTTCTCTTTCATAGAACCTAAGTAATGCAGAATGGTTGATTACTTGACCTCCGTGTAACAGCTGTTAGTTTCTTCATAAATCACGTGATTATCTTTAGCTTCAGCTAACAGCGCAGCGTGGTTTTGATTCTAATGAAACTTGCATGTCGTCAAATACAAAAACACCTTTCTTAAACAGATTTGAAACCTTTATCATAAACAAGAAAGGCGTGAAGAGAACATTAAATATTTATATTCCTGAACATAAAGGACAAGCTATCTATCTTAGAATTCCATACCCGAGAGTGGGATACACTAGATGAAATATAACTTTCCTATGGCTGCTTGGGTTGTTCTCACCGAGTTGGGCTTTAATTTTTAACGATGTAAGGAGAATCATACGTAGCATTTTATCGAAATAATCTTTAGGTACAATTTCAGTAGAGTAATGTGCTTTGATTTGAGACTTTTCATCAACATGGAGTGAAAGTAAGAAGTCACTTAGAGTGATCTGTCGCATCTTTCCTTTTGAGTGACGTCCCATTAGTTACAGATTAAGGAATGAAATGAGCCTCCTTAATTTACCTTAATGACCCGTTCGTAATATGTTTAAATGTCGTTCAAATTATTACCGGAGAATATATTTCTTGTGAGTAGTTTCTGGTGTCAAACTCTTACCCTGTGTTTGGACCACATTTCTTGCTCGGCGTTGTGTTTACACTCAATATATAGAGCAGCATATGTCTTCGCCCATGACCTACATAGCGTTGCATGTGACGTAAACCGTTTCTATACTATACTGAAAGGCATTGTTAGTGTCACAGGCTGTTAGTGGCTTTACGTGGCTCAGCCGTAACCACAGAGTATAATTTGTTAGTTAACCCGCACCATTAACTCGCCAACTGCAACTTTGTCTCAAAATATTATTTTTTTTTGTTCTTCATAATATTCTTCATCACGTAAAAGTGACAGTGTAACCTGATCGAATGGTCCATTTACAAGATTTATTGCAATGAGGTAATATCCAAGTCTGCTGCAACTTACTTAACATTACTTCAAACTTGCCGAATACTCTAATATTCTTTCAATCTCTGTTCAATTTGAGATTAATTCATAGTAGAAAATAAGCTTAAGAATCCGTTGTCACCTCGGGGTAGAAGAGGTGTATGTTTAGGACAGCCGTCATGAGGGAGGCGTGTCAGGGGAGAGAGTATCCCCTCTTATGAATATGCGAGTCATAAGATGTAATTTTGTGCGTCATTTAGTGCTGATGTTAAGAAAAATCCCTGCCATTTTTGGACATTTTCACAAAAAGAAGAAAAAATGTATTTTTCATTTGAAAAATCTGCCCCTTGAAAGTGGATTTCATGACTTGTACGATAGCTTCCCGACATGACGATTTTTTAACAACAGGGAACCGTAAACAACAAAATGTCCTTGGAATATCTACCAGGTCTTCACAGCGGGAAAAAGAGACTGGAAGTGCAGATTCTCGAAGAACAGACGGTCACTGGACCGTGTAATCTGTAAGAATGTGGCTTTTTTGTCAGTTGTTTAACAAGGAAGGACTTCAAGTTTGTTCAACTTTCAAGGGAGCGAATTCTGTCATGTGTTCTTGAATTGTAGGAGAGAAACATACTTCCGACATACTACATTTTTGATGGAAGCTGGAGGCTCCCAGCCATCGCCCTACCTACCCCATACCCCGCGTCCACCCCATTCCACTTTCTGCGCCAATGTACTAGAACTTGACATTGGACGCAAAGTATATAAAGACCTCACGGTAACTTTTAAGCAAATCGGGTTAAGCTTGCTCTATTAGGCAGTCTTTGACAGAGATAAACAACGTTACAAGGAGGTATATCAAGCTTCATACCAGTGTTGGGGATCTCAAGGCCTAAACCCGTGTGGGCTCTCGGCCTCTAGCGGGCCTCAGACAAGTACGGTAAGACGTTGGCATCGACCCTGGCCTCTGAAACATCGGCCCAACTACAACACTGTTGCGTAATACCCAAATAAAGGATCCATAGCTAGGTCAATGTTCTTAATGTAATAGCAGGTTATCAATTTATTTTGTACACACTTTGTCAATTTGAAAGTTCTTTCTCCAGGTGGTATATTAAGTTGGGGGGGGGGGGGGTAATGAGCTTTATTGCATGAACTTACCCTATATTAAGCAGCCATATGCTCTGATATAAATATCATTATACTTAACATGAAGGGATACAAAGACTGACACCCAACCATAGAGTATGCTATCCCTCTTCTAACATTTCATTTATAAATCTATAAAGTGAAATACAACCGTCTTGCTTATCTAATTAATATATGGGTGATAGATCGAGAAGCCGGAATGTTGAAGATAATTAAGTAAGTGTACGTCCATTCCCATTTGACGGTATTTATACAATTCAGTTGCTCATCTTTGGTTATACCTTGTAAGCGTTTTCCTACGTTTTTCTTCCTTAGTTCACATCACTGGCGCGAAACCATTGAACGTCACTAATAAAGGAGAGACAACTCGCGCTCCCGAAATGCATCCAAAACCGTTGAATCACTTCTAAATCAGCCCCTCCCTTATGGCTGCGTATCTGCCCAGATAGAGCACTCCTTCAAAACAAGCCCTCATCCGCTTCATGGTGTTTTTTTTCTAGAAACTGTATCCCTCCCCAGTCAAACAGTCTTTAACTTGGAATAAGCAAACCGTTTCATTGATTTTCTTTTCCACTTTGTGAAATAGCCTACTCGTGGGATCTGGTTACACTTTTACAGAATGGTACTCCGCTGGCGCATGCTTGTAATTGGCATTGGCCAAATCTTTGCCGAAATCGCCGCACTCGTGTTTAGCACGTAGATCTCTCACACTGTATCGTTCCAGGGACTCCGTGACAGCTCCCTGCTCATTCAAAGGTGTCAGTTTTGGCGAAACATGCTCAAAGGCAGAAAATTAGAGTAGAAACGTCATATTGCACCCTCCTGACTGCTTGGAAGATTCATTTTTTGAATAGTATAAATTAGTTTGAAATGTATCAACAGAGCATTTTAAATTGCAGACGTTAGCATGACAGGTCATTCAGATACAGAGGTAGAGAAAATGCAGAGAAGTCATGTCCGGTATTTTACCTGAATTATCAGGCGGTGATGTGTTACAAGACGACCCGTCAGGAACACCGGATTGAATCCATCGACGAGCGAATGGAAAGTTCCAGAGAATTCAACTTCAACGCAGCCTTTCTAGAACTGTCTAGAAGTGAGAACTGTTTACGTTATGTCCCAATTACAACTACTGTGTATTCTAGAAGTTTCTATTAAGGAACGTTCTCGTAATTGCTGGACTGTGTACACTAGAAGTTTCTGTTAAATTCTGGAGAATTCTCGATTAAAGCCTAGCGTATAAAAGGCAGTTCAACAGCTGTTGTGGCGGGGAGAGACACCATCGAGTCCAGACGTTATTCTGCTGTCCGTTTGTTGACCGAATCATATGAGGCCAGCCACTGACAATTCACACTTGTGACAAATTGCCTTACGCCGTTTCTACACTGTGTATTGAGGTTGTTATCATCCATAGCCTACCTAGCCTTGTCATTATTCGCTCGTGGAACCAGTTCCTACGCTACAGCACGCTGCAGGTCTACCACTGTGCCATCGTCAACGTGCATGCACTACCAGCCCTTGGACCAGACCAGGCAAATATTAAGTAAAGGATTGTGAGTAAGTTTAATTAATTATTGTAAATTTAAGTAAGATAAGGAGATTGTAAATAATCATTAAGTTGTTGAATTTTAATCTCGTTCTTCTGTGATCTTTCGCTGTTATTGGTTTGACTCGCGACCACAAGCCGTAACAGAATTGGGGGCCTATCCGGGAACGAAAAGTACTAGAAAACTGGGGAAATTCTGTTGTAAATCGTAAACAACTTCAAAATGCCATTCAACTTAGATAAATTCGTGACTAGTCCCTCAGTCGAGGAACTAGATTCATTAAAGAAGTCTGAGATTGTAAAGGTCGCAAAACATTATGCCATTGAATTTCAGCCTTTAATGCGGAAAGACGAGATTAAAAGATATGTTCTAGAATATCTTGTGGATGAAGGTGTCCTGCCTAGTATAGTATTGGAAACAGCTATCACTGTGCCAACTGACAACACATTTGAATTGAAAAGGCTTGAATTAGAAATGAATAAGGAGATTAGATTAAAAGAAATGGAAAGAGAAATGCAAAAGGAAAAAGAGGAAAGAGAAATGCAAATGCAAAGGGAAAAAGAGGAAAGAGAAGAAAGAGAAAGAAGGGAGGAAAAGGCAAGAGAACATGAATTTAGGTTGAAGCAACTAGAGTTAGGGGTCATAAAAGGCTCAGACCCTAAAATAGGCTTGGATACTGGGGGATTCGATGTTTCTAAGCACGTAAAATTTGTCCCCAAATTTCAGGAGGATAATGTGGAGAAATTCTTCAACCATTTCGAAAAGCTGGGTGAGCAACTAAAGTGGCCAAGAGATAAATGGTCCATACTCATCCAGAGTAATTTCACAGGCAAGGCTCAAGAAGTGTATTCCGCTCTGTCAATAGAGGACAGCATGGATTATGATAAGGTTAAAAAGGCCATATTACAAGCCTATGAATTGGTGCCTGAAGCTTATCGCCAAAAATTTAGAAAGTATCGTAAGGCGGATACACAAACATATGTGGAGTTTGCTTATCAAAAAGAAAGGCATTTCGACAGATGGTGTGCTTCCAAAAAGGTCTCCACATTTGACACTTTAAGACAACTGATGCTGGTCGAGGAATTCAAACGGTGTGTGAATGATGACATTAAGACTCACCTTGAGGAAAATAAGGCTGACATCTTGAAGGAAGTTGCAAATTTGGCTGATCAGTATGCACTTACCCATAAATTCAGTAAAGTGGGTCAGACTCAAAACAAGGGTCAGTTTAGTAGGCCAAATAAGAAATGTGGCAACAGTGGCAATAATAGTGGCACAACAGGTAACAGTGGATCTCAGTCTGGTTCTATCTCTCCAACGAATTCTGGTAAAAAACAACCAGATTCAAGTCGTCAAAAGAACGACCAGGCCAGCTCAAACAAAGCTGCCTTTAAAGACATAAGTTGTGGTTTCTGTCACAAAAAAGGCCACACAATGGCAAATTGCTTCACATTGGCAAAATTAAAGGAGACTGAAACAGCCTCCAATGCCTTAGCCAATGTAGAGAACTTTTCTGAGGTAGTCGTGACTTTACGGCCTAATTCTAACGACAAAATTAAGGAAGAATACCTTCCATTCGTGTCTGAGGGGTTTATTTCCCTAGATGGGAATTCAGCTCATCCACCCGTCAAAATTAAAATTTTGCGTGACACAGGCGCAACTCAGTCGTTGCTTCTTGATGGAGTTTTGCCATTATCGGACTCTACTTCCACAGGGGCAAATGTACTAATTCAGGGGGTTGAGTGTGGATTTATTTCTGTCCCTCTCCACAAAATTAATTTGAAGTCAGATTTAGTTTCTGGGTCGGTCATAGTAGGGGTCAGACCTACTCTACCTGTAAAGGGGGTATCTCTGTTGCTAGGCAATGACCTAGCTGGTGGAAAGGTAGTAGCCAATGCAATTTTGACAGATAAACCATGTGATTATAACAACACAGAGCAATTAGAAAAGGAATTTCCAAATTTATTCCCTGCCTGTGCTGTCACTAGAGCTATGTCACAAAAGCTCGCCGTGGATGATAATCTTAAACATCCACCCTCCAAAAGTGAGGATACAGTTCCCAAAAGTGGAACAAGTAGGGAATCATGTAAGGATGATAATCTTAAACATCCACTCTCTAAAAATGAGGGTATGATTTCTGAAAATAAGGATGATAAACTTAATCATCCGCCCTCTAAAATTGAGGAATTAGTTCCTAAAAATGGAACAACACTCCCAAAGGAGGAGTCAGAGTCTGGAAAAGATTGTAGTAAAAATATTCATGAAAGTGAAGATTCTTGGTATGATCTCAGCCAATCTTTTATGACTAATCTTAATGATAGTCAGGATTGTGAGTCTCCTGGCCCCACACATAGTGAGGGGGTAGAACAGGAAAAATCAAAAATGTCTGACACACTCCACAGAGACCAGTTGTCAGTCCAACAACAACATGATGAAGAGCTTCAGCCATTAATAGCTGGTGCACTCACTGAGGATGAATCTAAAGACCTCCCAGTCTGCTTTTATTTGAAAAACAATATTTTGATGCGTAAATGGCGACCACCTGATGCACTATTAGATGAAGAGTGGAGAATTTACCATCAAATTGTGGTACCTAGGACCTATAGAAGGGAAATACTGAGTATTGCTCATGAAATGCCATTTGCAGGGCACCTAGGGGTCAATAAGACTTACCACAGAATTCTAAATCACTTTTATTGGCCAAAACTTAAAAGTGATGTGGCCAAATTTTGTAAGACCTGTCACTCATGTCAAATGGTTGGGAAGCCGAATCAGAATATTCCGGCTGCACCCTTAAAGCCAATTCCTGCTTTTGAAGAGCCGTTTAGTAGAGTCATCATTGATTGTGTAGGTCCCCTACCTAAGAGTAGGGCAGGGCATCAGTATATATTAACCATTATGTGTGCTTCTACAAGGTTTCCAGAGGCAATACCTCTGAGAAATATTAAGGCTCGGACAGTCTTACAAGCTTTACTTAAAATTTTCACATTGTTTGGGTTGCCGAAAGAGATCCAATCAGATCAAGGGTCTAATTTCATGTCAACTGTATTCCAACAGATGTTGTATGAGTTAGGCATAGACCAAATTAAGTCTTCGGCTTATCATCCTGAGAGCCAAGGGGCTTTAGAAAGGTTTCACCAAACATTGAAGAATATGTTAAAGACATATTGTCATGATAATGAGAGAGATTGGGATGAAGGCATTCCATTTGTAATGTTTGCTGCCAGGGAATCTATACAAGAGTCACTTGGGTTCAGTCCATTTGAACTTGTCTTTGGACACACAGTTCGTGGACCATTGAAATTGTTAAAGGAGAAGTGGTTATCAGATCCAGGTGAAGACATACATCTACTTGATTATGTATCCCGCTTTAAAGATCGTCTTCATGGAGCATGTGAACTTGCTCAGGAAAATCTGAGACACTCTCAGAAGAAAATGAAAGCGTGGTATGACAAGACCACTGTGAAAAGAGAGTTTAAACCTGGTGATAAGGTGCTAGTGTTTTTACCTGTTTCTGGTCAGCCACTTCAAGCTCGCTTTCAAGGACCTTATGTCATTGAGAGAAAAGTTAGTGACACAGATTACGTCATTTTGACACCTGACAAGCGTAAATCTAAAAGAATATGTCATATTAATATGATGAAGAAATATTATGAAAGAGAAGATTGTGACATTTCTAAGGATGAAAGTGTACATGATGTAAATAGCAACACTAATGATACAGGTGATCAAGTGTGTATTATCAATGCTGATTATGAACTCAGTAATGATGAGATCAAGGCTAATAATGTTCCTGATATGTGTATTAAGTTACAAAATTCTGATGTGTTGAAAAGTCTTGACCAGAAATTAAGTCATCTGGATCACAAAGAAAAGTCAGAAATGAAATCATTAATCTATGAATATGCATGCTTGTTCTCAGATGATCCTACTTGGACAAATTTGATTGAACATGATGTTGATGTGGGAGATGCCACACCAATCAAGCAGCATCCTTACCGAGTTAACCCTCGAAAACGACAACATCTCAGGGATGAGGTTCGGTACATGTTGGACCATGACATTATAGAACCTAGTAATAGTGAATGGTCTTCTCCTTGTATATTGGTCCCCAAGCCAGACGGGGGGTACAGATTTTGTACTGATTACCGAAAGGTGAATGCAGTCACAAGAACGGATTCCTATCCGATACCCCGTATCGATGATTGTATTGATAGGATTGGGAAAGCTACATATGTATCAAAGTTTGACTTACTAAAGGGGTACTGGGAGATACCACTCACTGAGAGGGCTCGGAAAATCTCGGCATTCGTGACGCCAGATGGATTATTTCAGTATAAAGTTATGCCGTTTGGTATGAAAAATTCACAAATGACCTTTAAACGCTTAGTGAATAACCTTACGTCAAATTTAGAAAATTGTGAAGTATATGTTGATGACCTTATTGTGTACAGCAACTCGTGGGATGAACATGTACAACATGTTAAGGCATTATTTGACAAGCTTGCCAAAGCTAATTTGACTGTCAATTTGGTCAAAAGTGAGATTGCTTGTGCCCATGTGGTGTACTTAGGGCATGTGGTTGGTCAGGGTAAAGTTAGACCAATTAAGGCTAAAGTTGAGGGCATTGACAAATTCCCTGCCCCTACTGATAAAAGGCAGCTCATGCGCTTCCTAGGTATGGCTGCTTACTACAGACGTTTTTGTCCGAATTTCTCTGACATTGCTGCACCACTGACAAAATTGTTAAAGAAAAATGAAAAGTTTGATTGGACACATAATTGCCAAACAGCATTTGAATTATTGAAAAAGGCACTAATGAGTTCGCCAGTGTTGATTGCTCCAGATTTTGAAAAACAATTTAAGTTGGCAGTAGATGCCAGTGACAATGGCATAGGAGCAGTTTTGCTTCAAGCTGATGAGCATGGTGTTGATCACCCTGTTTGTTATTATTCTAAGAAATTTGACAAACACCAGAAAAATTATTCAACAATTGAAAAGAGACATTAGCTTTGATACTGGGTCTTCAACACTTTGATGTTTATTTGGGAACTACTAGTTTCCCTATCACTGTATACACTGATCATAACCCTTTGACATTTTTATCTAAGATGAAGAATAAGAACCAAAGATTGATGAGGTGGAGTTTATTTCTGCAATCATATAATGTAGATATTAAGCACATTAAAGGGAAAGACAATGTTGTACCAGACTCTTTGTCAAGAATTTGATTTTATGCAGTATGTTGAAGATATCACTGTAAGTTTTGAAATTTTGTGTTAACTATGGCACACTGTGTATTGATGATGTTACTGTATTCATGTATCATCACCTTGCAAGACAAGTTGTATGTTATGATTATACCTTCCATTGAATATTGGACTACATAATATACATACTGTAGTTATTACTGTAAAGTTATACATTGTAAATATTGTAACTTAAGTTTTGTCCGAGACGTCCAAAACTTTTTCAAGGGGGGGGGGGAGTGTTACAAGACGACCCGTCAGGAACACCGGATTGAATCCATCGACGAGCGAATGGAAAGTTCCAGAGAATTCAACTTCAACGCAGCCTTTCTAGAACTGTCTAGAAGTGAGAGCTGTTTACGTTATGTCCCAATTACAACTACTGTGTGTTCTAGAAGTTTCTATTAAGGAACGTTCTCGTAATTGCTGGACTGTGTACACTAGAAGTTTCTGTTAAATTCTGGAGAATTCTCGATTAAAGCCTAGCGTATAAAAGGAAGTTCAACAGTTGTTGTGGCGGGGAGAGACACCATCGAGTCCAGACGTTATTCTGCTGTCCGTTTGTTGACCGAATCATATGAGGCCAGCCACTGACAATTCACACTTGTGACAAATTGCCTTACGCCGTTTCTACACTGTGTATTGAGGTTGTTATCATCCATAGCCTACCTAGCCTTGTCATTATTCGCTCGTGGAACCAGTTCCTACGCTACAGCACGCTGCATGTCTACCACTGTGCCATCGTCAACGTGCATGCACTACCAGCCCTTGGACCAGACCAGGCAAATATTAAGTAAAGGATTGTGAGTAAGTTTAATTAATTATTGTAAATTTAAGTAAGATAAGGAGATTGTAAATAATCATTAAGTTGTTGAATTTTAATCTCGTTCTTCTGTGATCTTTTGCTGTTATTGGTTTGACTCGCGACCACAAGCCGTAACAGATGCTTTTATATAAACCAAGTTTCCGCCTTACACGGTATTTATTAAGAAATAGAGTTTTTTATTTATTCATTTGAGATGGGGGGGGGGGGGGCTCTGCATCTTCGTTCCATCTTATTTTCAGGGGCTTAGATTTGTATTTGCCTGCAAGTATAAACCTTACTAGTGTTGTAAGTGTAAACCGTGAGCTCTGGTACATACCCTGCAGGCAGTGCCACGGTACTTGGATGTTGTAGATAGTGACGTATAGTTGAAGAGTATTGGATGCATTTCAGAGAGAGAGAGAGAGAACAGCCATGCGTCATCCCCGCGTTTGTCTAAATCTCCCTAACAAAAACATAGTCTAGTAGTAAATCTCAGTCATTCAGTTTAGCATCGTTCTATGTAGAATATATCATTGATGTTTTAAGACGTAAAATTGACAATACAAAAGGCAGTGTAACTGCTAATTGTGTTTTCGAACAAGTATTTTTGAGGAAAAGAAACGTGAGATAACTAAGGCCTTTTAGAAATACTAAACGTGGAATTGTGACTCATTTGACCCTCCATAAGAAACAATCACTCAAATTTTCTGTCTACAGAAAATCTAGTTAGGCCTACTCCTTTAGTGATCTTGTTCGCAATAAGTGTTAATTGTATATATTTCATCAGTGGTGCTCTATTTTAATGAAAAAAATCTAACATGGCATGCAAGAACAAGACCCCTCTAACTCCAGTTTTACTTGTATATTCCGCTTATTTTAGTCTTTTTGTAGCCCTTAATTGGGAATAAACTTTGTTGTCAAGACACCAGAATACAAAGACATGACATCGCTATTAATATTGACTTTCCTGTTTATTTATTATTGGTCTTTCTTTTCTCAATTTCACGAATTTACATTTATTTACAACAACCAAGTGACCTGCGTACAGGCCACACTACCTCGTAATAAAAAGATTTCTTCATAGTGCTTAAGTGCATACGCACATGTGTGCTTATATCAAGCATCACGTGAGTCAGATTCCACTGTAAGAACTACAAATGGCTTTGCGAATCTTTGAGTTGGAAATGACCGACAATGTAAACTGAATTAAAAGTGAAAACTTTGCTGTCAACTTCATCACACTCATTGATTGAATAAACAGAGATGTCAACGGTACGTAATTTAATACAGTTGTCAGGCGGACTTGAGATTTTGCACTTGAAAATATAATTATCATAAGGAAAATTTCAACTAGACTTTGCAACTAAGAATGGCTTAATATGTAGGATTTTGTGATACTTGCCTACTTAGACTTCGTTTATTTTCGCGATCATCAACGTTTGTTGGTCTCTTTCATCACAACGACCAAACCTTTCTGCTTGTAATGGTTTCCTGAAGCCAGTTTTATGTTTGATATCTGTTTCGATTAATGTGATTAAGTCTTACAACAACAAAGTACTTTATACGGTATATGAAACTTTATTGTTATCGTGGAAAAACATTCATTAATACTCTGACTTTGAAAATACAGATCTTACACAAATTAAAACTATATTTTGTTAGACCTGCTAGTTCGCACAATCACATGTTTGCTGTTATCTCCCTCTATGACATGTTTGTATGGAGGGGGTAGAGGCCTGTCCCCCACCCCAAGCCCCTTCGTAGCAAAAATATAAAAGAGAGAAAATAAGAGAAAAGAAAAGCTTAAATAACGTGTTTGCTGGCATATACAATAGTCTAGAGTGTTTGGAGTATGGATACTGTTGATCCCACAGTCCACACAGTTCTTATACGGAATCAGCTTTCGTGACAACCTCTTGGTTCTTGGTTATATCAGGGAGTTATTATACGTGAGACCTTCACCAGAAGGTTTACACTATTTTGTTGGCGGGTCACATATTTCTTTAGGCATTTCTTGTGTACCACGGACAGACAAACATGATTCTTAATTTCGGCTTCAATGACATCGTGGCAGCCTGAGGAATTAACCCACTCAATAAAGTTGGGTCCACAGGTCCGTGGTGGGAATCCTGATCGAAGCCAGGAGCAGCGCCGGTAGAAGACAAGAAATATAGCCCGAAAGTTTGTGGGCACTTGAGAGCTTGTGGGCACTTGAGATACTGTGGCCACTGGAACGAATCGTTTTAACATGTTCAAATGGCACTTGCATGTAGATTGAACAGATGATCACCAATACTGTATTTTGACACTGAAAAGTATAGCCATGGTTATAGCCACTCGTAGCGTACGCTGGTGGTAGGCCCTGCCAGTGCCAGATTCAGTGGGGCACATTGGAAAAATGTTTCTGGGGTGGGAAATAATTTTGACATGTCACTTGCTGAGTGGAGCGCCACTATCTGTTGGCGCATAGTACACCGACTGCTAGTCAAAATTGACTCCCAGATTGCCGGAAACGAGGCTTACCAGGCCTTGTAAGAATAAAACATCATTCTGCAGTTAAGATTGCACGTTTTTAAGTTTCACAATTCTAACAGGAAAAGGGTATTTATAAACAATAGTCGTTTAAATGGTTGCGTAAAGTGTTTCAATAATAAAAAAATCCCCCCATCAGTGTGCGAAGGATAATGCCAAATTCCGATGTGCTAAGTTACCCATCTATCTTGCATATCTGAATACGGCTACTATCAGGAGATCTGATGATGAAGTTCTTTTTGTGAGTGGCCTCAGGGTTCCAAAATGGGTGAAAATTTTGAATCCTGTTGGACCAGGTGGGGTTTTCGAAACATTATTCCAGGGGTCGTAATATTTAAGAAGCTAAATAAGGGAAAGTTACCTACTCCCTCTCAAATCCACCACAGGTCTGAGGTGTGGAAGAACATAAAGACATGATAGACAGAAATAGAAGCTATCAGAAAGATAAGAAAGAGTGTGCAAAGTATAGGAAATGAATACAAACTTGTGTTTTTGTAGATGGAAAAATTAATAATTTCGCCCGAGGAACCCCCGTAGAAAGTTGTCTTGTTATTGAATATACCTTTTATATAAAGATTATGACATCCCTATCCAGTAAAAAAATGAACAGTTACCCATCCTTACCCCAAAATATAGCTTAAGCACGGTTGTATACTACTTTACTTAGAGTTTTTAAAAAGTGGAGGGAATTATTCCCCATCCCCGTGATTCCCCAAATTGTAGTTGGAGGAGACAGTAAATGGACAGGAATTTTGAAAAAAAAAAAACCATTTTGGTTATGTTGTACTTCATTTCCATTCAGCCATTACAAAGTTAATGCATTAGCCTTTACTAAAATGCCTCGAATAAAATCTACAATGATTGTTATTGCATTGTGTTTTTTGCTTATTGGTTATTGCATTGTGTGAATTTGCTTCGCGGGCTGGATGTGGCCCCCTGGCCGCCATGTAAGAACCGAGGGCCTACAGAATCACAAAATTACCTATAAACATCGTGATACAAATGTTGGAAGATTTGATGTTAAGATAAACCACGTAGCACAAGCCCCATCTACAGATTATGCATTTGTTCAAAAACATGATCATATATTTCTATGACGATGGTCATGGAGAAACGTATGATCGTGTGGACTGCATACCTGCCAAAGTTGAACAACGCCCAACATATATGAAGGTGTTCATACATAAGCTGCATGTTTCATCTTCCTAAGAGGCGTTCAAATATTGTTTTAAACGTGTCCATGGACGAATGTACTATGTTTATGTAGACAGGTAGAAGGGGTTTAAACTTTCAACGAATTAACAAATGTTAGAAGTCGTTTGAATCTGTTGGGAAAGGAGTACACAAGATGATGCATTTGTCCATGAGCATCTACATACGAATGCTTGATGTTTTGAAATGTATGATTGTAGAAGGGGTTTTACATGCCAATGGTAGTTCATGATGTCTTTTGAGAAAACGAAGTTAATTTGCCGATCAAATGCTGTTCAAACAAAATTGGGTAGGATAGTTGGAAAGAGCATAAAAAACTTAACTTAAATGTATACATAATGGTTTTTTGTTAATTTTGGAAGGTTTACTAATTAGTTTCTCTAATGAGCAGTTCATTATGTGTAATAAAGTTTGTAAAATTGTTAACAAAGTTTAAGTGATATTCTGAGAACTATCCGTCCTTAATCCGATTTATGATATGTAGTTTGCCAACATAGAAATATGCTGGAAACGTTTTGCAGGAGCCTCGCAACATGGAAGTACTTCCATGCTCTCAATATGGTTAGTGTTCTTAGTGTTAACACGGTGTAACCAGTAAAAGCATCGTATCCATCAACCCAGAAATTCCCGCTACGAATCTTAAAAGACGGATCTTATAAAATTCAAAATAAAGTTCAGATGCTACTAGTTTCATCACATTATTGTTTTTATATAAGTATTTAAACAGTACCGATATTCCTATGGTGACTCTGGTCGTCGTTGATCAACAGCAGGACTTACGCACAAGTCATGTGACATAACTTTCTGTTTGTGATTGAATGCAGTGCGTGTGCTAGCATGCTAAAGCCTTGTCCACACGCCTCTAATGGTCCGTGATTTCTCTTGCGGAATAGTACATAAACATATCCTCGATAGGCTGCTAAAGGTAAACTTAATAGTGTGATGGAAAGAAATTTTAATTTGAGGTTATCCATTTGGCATTTTTTTAACTTGCAGTTGATTCTTCTATTCATTGAAAGGTAAAGTCAGTAAGACGATAAAGGCCAATAAAGACAGAGTTTACTTTAATACTGGGTATAAGCATGTACCCACTCCCCAGAAAATCTCCCACAAGTCTCCTACATCGCGGATTCGAGCTGTTAGCATTAATCCTATATACTGCAAGATATTATAATGTGCTATTGTTCGGACGTTATCCGCCAGGATTTGCCCGAAGGGGGAGGTGGCGACGAATGGCCAGACTCCCAAACGAGGAGGGGGCAGCAACCCAAAGTCCCGACAGCCCCAATGCCGTCAAGCGGTTGGTGAGAGGGATTTGAAGAAAACCTGTGTACTGTACTATGCCATTGCGGGGCATATATTGCTTAAATATTGTACATACCAGAGGAACAGAAACATATTTCAGCGCTGATGCAATGGATTTTTTTTTCTGGAATCTAAGCTATGAAATTGCAAAGCGCTTTTTTTTCTTTTTAGGGGGAGGGCAAGCCTCCCCTCAAAAAAGTATTTACTTATATAGGTCAATTGTGCCGGCAGTTGGGCCCTATTGGGCATAATTTACACCATACGTCCCTCCTCAGGTGACTATAGCCGTAACGCACGACAGACAAAAGAGAACATTAACTAAGTTTAGCGAACAGAGACGAAATTACCCTACGCTTACATAAATCCATTTTTTTCTACTTATAAAGTTACTTGAATAGGTGGAAAGGGTTTGTAGTATATTTAGCTGTAAGTAACGGAACTGAGGAAGAGAAAGCGTACCAAAAGTTTTGGGTTTTATCGAAAAGAAATGACCCTTCTGAAAGCCAAAATAAGTAAACCGACCATGGGTGACGACAGAATTTTCCCGACAGGGGGTGGGCCATTGGAGCGACTCCACGTTCCGACTATCCAATGCCACTACAGGACATATTTGGCATAATATCACTTAAAACTTCAAGAGCCAAGTTGCGCACGCAATGGTAGTGTTCTTTTGAATCTGAATCGTAAAATTGCGAAGCGCTCTAAGCGTCCGAAAACTTTTGGTAGGCTGACACAAAAAATGTAATCATTAAGAACGAAAGAAAAAAAAAGAAAAGAAAAACTGTAGGGTCCGAGACGGTATCAGAGATAACATACATTGTACCACCTACCACCTGGACTACCCGATGAAATAGCCAAGCTTTGCTCCGTAAGTTACGCACCAACTGAAAGTACCGCATGACACACACAAGAGAACAGCAACTATAGGCTTTGCGATATGGGATGAAATTTACGACCTCTACATTAACTCTGTACTCTGCCTAAATTTTACATGGTACGGTGGAAAGGACTTGCATTATCTAGCTAGCCTATATAAAATGGAACTATGGAAGCAACTGTAGTGACTCTGCAGAGCGCGTAGCGCGCCGAAAATTTTGGGATCTGATTAAAGAGATATTGTCCTCTTGAGAGCAAAAAACAGATACACCGTCGGGGCAACTAGTCGCCGTCGGGGACTGCATACCTTATTATATCGACTAAGACTCCCCAACGAAACTGTAAAAGATCCCCGGCGGGGTGACAGGCTTTCCCAACCGGGGGCCATGCTCCTCCTGTCCCCACCTGGGGCCACCCCTGGACGCTAGTCGTCCACACCGTCTGATCGGAAAGGACTTAAGCGGGTGGTCTAAAAACACCACACTCATAATACAAGGGGAAAAAGAGAGGATTTGTAAAAGCGTATCTCAATATGGCTTTCTGAAGGGGTCGGGTGGATTTTGTAGTTAAACTTTCATCAGCTTGACGAGATGGAGGGCTAAATGAGTGGAAACAGAGTAAAAGCTTAGCGATGGTTCTGATCTACAAATCAATGGACGTAGATGTATTGATGCATGCGTCAGTGGGGTGGGGTACACGGCTTACTACATTGAACCGTAGAAACAATTTGTGTTATATATAGAGCAAAATAATCTGCGATCTAAAGTGATAGAGATTCCATGTTTTCGCTAAAGGCTTACAAACGTTACAAAATGCTCACAAATGCCAAGTTGTCAAGGGGATGTGCCACAGTACACTATTACACTTGTATTCTGATATAGAAAATCTCTTGCCGAAAGTATACAAGCACCGAGCAGTGACATTATCATATATTGCTGGGCAAATGTACGCCTAACTGTTTCCAATCGAAATTAAAAATTATCTAAAAGACGTTTAAGCAAAGGTTTTGGCAAAAGGTAGGTTGAAATGTCTTTAGGGATGAATTACTGACGTGTTTTAATTATTTTCTATAACAAATCTTTTACAGTCTAACTAAAGTTTGGGGGCTTGACCTTCAATTTAACTCTTTTCCATTTTACTCCTCAGCACCAACCCAATGGTTTTCCCTTCATTTCACAGTCAATGGGTTACATCCAGGGAAGTCACAACCTTGGGTGAGCGGTACTACACCCCAGAAATTTTTAGAGTGCCACTGTCGGGAACATGTTTGTGGTGCGTAGTGAAATCTGTATGCCACTCTTTTTGCGATTCTTTTATACTTTTTATACTTTACAAAAAAATCTGTTAGTTAGGGCTACATAAGTGTCGGGTAAAAAATTGCTTTGCCATGGATTAATTTAACCAGATACTTAACCGCTCCAAGATTTAACTGAATGAGGAATATATTTGTCGGACAATTATTACACATTGTTGGAACAGTAATCGTAAATTAGGGGTTTCTGTCCGTAAAAATCTCTACCACAGTAATCGGGAAGTCATTGTCTTGTGAAGAAATCCAGACTGTGGGGAAAATAGAAGAACAGTATTGCATAATTGTCTGTCTTGAAATAGACACCATGTCCGACACCGTGGGATAATAGCTTTTTTGGAAAGTAACGCAACTCAACCCGACTGCTTATCGGGGGTGAATTTTATTTTTGGTGATTTCCCTCGGGTAGCAGTCTCATTGCAAGCTTACCACGCAACACACTGCTCTAACCCACGATTCAGTTTTTAGCAGTTGTTCAGTACTGATCTTTCTCCCACTAGCCTTTTTTTGTTCACTTATCATACTATTTGTTTGATTTGCATTGAAAACCATTTCCATAACAAAATTTGCGTGCCGACTTTGCACGGAGGCACTTTTAATTGCCATTAACAAAATGTATCCGCCAATTAGAGGGCGGGACTTCCGTCTACTAATTTGTATAAGCTTTCAATTTTCATAAAATATGTCTTCCCATTAAACCCCTTGCTTTGCATTCTTGCAAAGCTGTGCTCTTCCATCCGTCCATAATGACTCTTATGCAGGCTCATACGAACAATCGAAGTAATTGTAAAACCCTCATCTCGGAATAATGCTAATATGTTTTGGACGGTATTGATAATAAACAACAATACGGTTAGGCTGCAAGAGCGCTGGGCGTGCGAAAAATTTAATACTATGTGAACAATTTGCGAGAATTTTTGTAGTCTGAGAACGACTTGTAGTAAAAGATGATTAGAATAGACTCATCACTCATTCAAAAACACACCTTGCCCTATCCCCCACAGAAGTCTATAGCTTAAACGCCTTTGGGTCTCATTTTAAAATTTTGTTGGAAAATTTTCGAAAATAGCCTCCTACACGTACCCGCGCCTTTGCCCGCCGTGCCGGAGTTACTGTCCCTGCTCTTTGCATGACTCTATCCCTAATCTCAAACTTTATACATTGCATAAAATTCCAATATAAAACACAGATTTGTGACTGTGATTCAGATGTCCAGCATTTACCAGCACAATCGGGGAACCAGCGGGATTATATTAAGTCATGACTCTATTTGCTATCTCTAACAATTCAGTTGAATCATGTAGAACTTTTCTACTTGAAATTTCTCCTCCCCGTCAAAAAATACTCGTGTACTGCTCTATTTGATTTCCCTTTCTTGTTGCTATCCTTCTCCTCGCCCCTTCCCCATCTTTCCTTCATTTCGCCGACTGATGCAGAATTTTCTTATCCCACAGTGACACGATATCACATTGCCACGAAAATCTTTAAGGCATGTCTGAGTAGGTTCTTGCAGTGCATTTTGGCCGAACGAGTGTGTTTAGGTTTCATGGGGTTTTGATGGGCTTTCTCAAGCATTACGACATGGGTCATCTAAAGCCTACATACATTCCAATTTCTCCTTCTTGACACCCCCCCCCCTTCCACACACACACACACACCCACACACACATACACCTTGCATACACACACATGCGGCGCTCATTTCGTCTAAGTTTTCTTCTTTTTCTCCTTTTCCTCTCTCCTTTCTTTTTTCCTTTCTCACTTCCCTAAATTTTGCCGACTGCTGAATTTTGCTTACTGGATCCGTGAATGAGGAAGGGTCACACCCCACCCCCCTCATGTGACTGCCCTGACTTTGAGTTGGATAAATGAGCAAATTCCTACCACGATTCATGAGTTTGAACTGTTAGTGTTATCCCGTCTATGTTCCCGGCAGCCCCATACTGACTGACCCGTGTTTCTTTTAAACGACCCCAAACTATTCATCTATTAGCAGGTGAAGAGTTTTATTTTGTTTTCTATGAATAAATTACTAGTATACTTTTACCTGAATGGTAGAGACAAAACGTTTGTTTGAAACAACTAGTAAACGAAAGCCTGTAAATTGAAGGAAAGATATTTGTTAACACCAAAAATGTTCAAACATAGAATATGTACATGTGATAGTTTATTGTTCGGGCTTTCTATTGCCTCACATACAACACACGAAAATTTCAGTAAGGACACGATTTCATTGCACACTCAGTATGCTTGGTAATCGAGCACTGAGCTGTTCTTTCCAACTGAATAAATTTTGAATTAATATAGCAGATGCATATGAATAAATCATGTTAACTTTAGAATATAAAAACAATGATGTTCACTTTAACCCACGTTTCAGTTTTTAACAGTTGTTCCGTACTGATCTTACTGATTCCCTACAACACTTTAACTTTGTTTTCATCTTCATGTGTTTTTGTGCTTATTGTTTTTGATGTAAAGGATTTACTTTGGATATTACTTACTAAGTTGTGCATTTTGTACATAACACTATCAAGTGGAATATTGTGACGTATACAATACCATTTGGATACAAAATCTCGGCTGTCTTACCACAACATACACTTTGTGAAGTGGATATATTTAAAATGGAATTATCAATGGTCTTGATGATGATGTCCCTCGTGGGATATTCAGAGGGTGAGTCTATCACCATTTTGTTAATACAGGTCGTGGCAAGTTGATGTATGTGACCCAGTGTTAACACGTGTAAGGCGGGGATAAGAGCGGACATGGAGCATGGTCCCCGTATTCCGGTTGACGCGTTTGGGTTGTTTCCGTTCTCATTCCGCAATATATGGTCAACGGATGTAAAAACTTTGTGAGAACAAGACCACTTTTTATGACTTCATGATACATTAGGGCATTTTCAGCGAGACTCAGGCTCACCTCTGATTAGATACAACACAACCACCGTTCACAGACAAATGTACCCAGACACGTGATCGTTTACTAATACTACCGTACATAGATTAACACGCGGAAGTATACCTCAATTTAAAAACTGTGAGCTCAATTGCAGCGTTGAAATGTTCATTGAATGCCATTGTCTGATTACAACTATTTTAAAGCGGACAAACACAATCAAACGTTGCAAGCATAACTTGCTAATCTAACAAGCTAATCTAGTTACTTTAACCTTTTCGTTTTCAATAACTTTCTTTTTTACAAATTGCTGCACAACTCATTCAAAGGTAGGAAAAGGTCAAGTGCGATTATTTTGTCAAAAATATGTTGAGGTGCTTTAAAACCATAACTAACATTTTAAAGGTTATTTGAATAAATGTGTACTGTGTGGCAGCTCTGTCGTTTACGGAACCAGTGAAACTGTGCATGACTGTACATGAACTATGTACTAACCTTAATACAAGCTAGTGAAATACTTCACTTCTTTAGCCTATACTAAGAAACAGAGATTTGTTTAGCTAGCAGGTAGTAGCTACAATACAAATGTATATATTATTTTCAAAGATCAGTTTCAATGCTTATCAAATTCCCAAACGAATAATATGATAAGTGAAGAAAAAAAGGCTAGTAGGAGGAAGATCATTTTCAATGCCAATCAGTCCCTAACAAAAAAAATTCATGATAATTAGAAGTCGCAACTCTATCATACTCTCTATCTAATTTATCCAATAAGTGTCAAGTGATGGTAAATATGCAAGCTTCTAACAAAGGGGACTATTTCCTTGCACCAACGTATTAAGACTATCTCCTAATCTATCGTTCAGATTTTGTAAACATAATATCCTTTTACTTGTCCTTATATGAAGCCTACAGCATTATGCAAGTGGAGGCATTTCCTAAATATCACTTGATAGCTCCTTCACCTTACTGATGCTCTACTTCCATTTTCAATTCAAAAACATGATGAAATCTTCCCTCAGCAATAACGTTTTTATCTAACACCATGACCAGACATACCCATTTGACAGTCTATACATCAGCCTATCATGGCCGTAAGCTGCCTGCACGCTTCGCGAAAGGCACTGGTGTTTGTTGGAATCGTGCACAATAGGAAATGCAGAAATGTGACATTCAGAGTAAATCTCCGTCTTTATGTTGGACAGATTAAACTTTATGAACAAGCTTTATTTCTTTGCTAAAACTTACAATGTCTTAGTCCATGTTAACATATTACATCCTGATAACACAGGTTTGTTTTATTCAGGGAGGAAGTGTGTGTCACTTAGTGTAGCTTGCTTGCTATGGGCCTCCTTTAATTAAAGGAGAACACGCTGGACAAGTATTTCATAAAGTCGTATAAGGTACCCAGCGACCTCTACATTAATAGGGGATACGTCAATTGCAAATTCGAGGGGATGAAGGTATCATCAGTGGTCCACACATTAACACAAAATAATTACAAACGACCAAAATTTTGAATATTAATTGCTATGCGGTATAAATAAAATTACAAATACAAGTACAAATGCAACTGCTTCAATAAGTTTTTGACAGTTGACACTTAACTTTACTAAAAACTCGTTGCAATTATTAAAACAAAATAATGTAACTCTCCTATTTGTGTAAGACAATTAACAGACATATAATATTTAATGGGGACATAACCGTCAACAACTTTAAAAGTCTGTAAACAACCTGGACACGATGTCTGCTAACTTTGGAGATAGCCGGTAAAATGGGCTAAGCCTCCCCAAACTTTACTTCGAGAAGCCATCAGAAACTTTCCTCCATATCGTCTAAGATAAAAAAGCAATAATAAAGCAAGCTATTTACACTTTATACAGTAACTGACCCAAGTTAACACAAGAAGTCAAGCCTCAACAGTGAGAGTTCCTTCCAAAGCTCTCTCTTATTGCTTGATAAACTTTCTCTAACAAAAAGCTAGAATTACACCCAAACCGCGTTGTGTAAATATCATTATGGGATGGTATCTATCCACCAACTTCTTTGCCTAATTATCATATTTTTAGGGAAACACCCTAGCTGGCATCTAGCCTTCCTCCACTACCTAGCATACAGAAGCCACCAGCTGCAGGCAAAATCCTTCCAAGCCAATCCTAAAGGTTTCCCATAATATACCTCTGTGTGACCCACAGATACTCTCCTTACCCAAGCTTAACCTTTGTGCCTCAGAGTCATAGGCGTTGGAGACGAGGGGGTGGGGTGGGGGGGGGGGCTGCAGTCCTGCTAAAAGTATTTCTGTGAAATATTTCTGTGAAAGAATTCGGGCAGTATACAGAAAATTTTTCTGAAACTGGAAGAAAAAATTGAGATAATAAAGTTTTGTTAAATCAGTAATTTAAATTAACGTTTTAAGCATGCCCGAACGCCTGCCCGAAAAAAAAACAAAACAAATAAATAAAACCTGATTCCTGCCCGAAAAAAGCAATTACATAGTAGAGATTTTACACAGGCGGTGCCCTATGCTTATCTCTCATCTGCCGTAGACGTTTTCGTGTTTCAGTGTTTTACGTTAGCACCACAGAACACCATTTTCTTGGATACTTCGTAAAGTACCAAAATTTTGGCGCGCTCCGCGAACTTTTAGTGCCACTGGTTATTTATTATCAATAGTGTCTTAAACGTTCTCACATTTTTCATCGTCCCCGATTAGGTTGATTGCTCATGTGCAAAGGCTGATGGGTGTGGGTATGGAGCAGCACAGCATTCAAAAATGCAAAGCAGGGGAATTCTTTTTCCCTTTCTCTTCTTTTGTCAAAGTTTTGCTAATGAAATTTGAAAGCTTTATTATACGACAAGGCATCAAGTTTACCTTGTAAGTGGCAAACGGATTTTTAGGGAACTGAGTCTGCATGCAGCTTTTGTCATGGAAATAAATGATTCCTAATGCAAATTTCCGTGCCCTTGTCACGATTTGCACTATATATCTTACCATAATTGTATTTTAGGGAAGTAAAATTACACGAAAGTTTTCTGACCAAGACACTGATCCGAAAATTAGAGGTATATCTCCATCGTCTGTCAGCAGCGGGTATGGTGAGGTGTCGTTTTAAACGTATAATGGATGTATTTTGATAGTTTTCTATCAAAGATCTTGCCCAAATTACCAAAATTTTCGTTCGCTTTGCGCACTTTTATCTTCAGTTCTGTTGTTATATTCTTTAACACCGTCTCAATCACATTCACATATTTCAACGGTAATGGGTTCTACAACAGTTGTAACGCAAAATTGTGGCCAGCATCGCTCGCAATTAAGTGCCACGGGTTTATACTCCATGCCTCAGTGACATGGAGGAACGGAGCGCATGTCCCCCATTGAATAACCCCAAAGGCGATTAAGCTTTATCCTTGTTGTAGTGGGGTAAGGTGTGTTTTCGACTGAATCATGTTTCTATTCATCATGTTCCGTCACAAATGGTTCTCAAACTATCAGAGTTTTCGCGCGCTCGGCGCGTTTTAGACCTAACCCCAATGTTGTCCTTATTATCACTACCTTGTGATAACAACTCCCGGAGAAGCACAGCAGCAAAAGTTAAAAGCTTTGTACAAATCATCAGGTAGAAGAATCGCCTTATGATTTGTAGATAGGTTTCTTTAAGGAATTGAAACTGTTTCGATGCAGATACAAGTTTTGTCATAGAAATGATATCTACGTCATGCAAAAATTCAACACGCTTCTCGCGCCTTCGTCATCGTTTGCACTCCATTTCTTGACCATGAAATATAGTACAGTTCAAACGTTTTTTATCAAGGATAGCACCAAATCCATCCAGGCCACCTAAACTTAACAAAAAATTCTCAAAGGGGAGGGGAGTTTGGGCAAACACGTTTTCTGCCTCCTTATCCCCCCCCCCTCCGCAATACAGAAAGTTGTACTCATGTGCGAAGAGTGCGAAAAAATTTTGGTCACATTTTTCGGGCAAGTCGTTACAGCCCCCCTAAATCAGATTAGGCTCCTACGCCTATGCTCAGAGTAGGCCATCCCATCAACTGACCAATCAACTGAACACACACGGGGAATGCTAAATATTCAACAATATCACCCAAAACTTTGGATTAACCGGCATATTTATAACCAAAACTTCCACACCAGTTTCCTTTACTTTGTTTAGGAACTGTCACCCTCATTTCACCAACCCCATTCCTTACTGTCCCTCTACCCCGACTGCATCCTAGTTTCTACTCTAGTAAATAGACCCTAACATTGACCGAAAAGGAACCAAGAAGATAAACACTTGCTCCCTTCGAATGGGCTAAAATGTTGGAAATATGACAAAATATCACACTGGGTCACTCGAAATATGCAATAAATTTGGTAAATGAGCTGAGCCTAAAAAGAAATAAATAACACTAACCTTCAAGAAGACAACTAACACATCACAAGAGAGTACTTGGAGAGTAAACAGTTTAAAGGATTAAAATGCAAACAATGATTAAACGATACACAACAAATCTATAACCAGCATTTGCGCTGGTTACATTAGCGTGTGGAATACTGCATCATTCGCTACACCACGGTAAGACGCCTTTAAAAGTCTAATTCCATTCAGTTGCCTCCTTAAAGCCACTAGGCAGTAACCCCAAAATTTCCTTGAAAAACAGGCAAACTATTGCAAATCTTTTCTTATTATTTCCAGTACAGGAAAAAGGTGCTATCACATGATCAAAACAGCTATTCATGAAATAGGATGACGGGGTAAACTAATTCTGATTGGGGTTACTGCATTTTTCCTTTGAAGTTCAGTCAAGAAACTTGGGGTTTTATTGGTATTTCAACAACATGGGATGTCGATACTATCTAGACTCACCTGTCGTAGCAGAATCTCCAAATGCTCCAATTCTTTACTCATAATTTCAATAATCCTTACTGATATAGGCTGATATTTAAAGACTTCAGAATATCAAAACTTTGTGGTATTGACATAGTATGTGTCACATTCATTTTACGTAGTCTAATCCACTGGGCTGATTCTAAGTCTTTGTTGCTTTAATTTCGATGAGTATTATTAAGTGCATAATATGACACCTTTGTACTTTCAGTTCCGGAATTAGACACAGGATAACGCGTAGCAAAGACTTCCAACCATATTAGCTCAGCGCTGTCTTTCGCCGAATAAAATTGGACAGACGCGCACACTGCTATAACGTAATATTACTTTGAACTAAAACAGTAGATGAAAGTATATCGTTTAAGGAATTGGGTCAGCCCAGAGTGTACAAAAGCCGTGCGAGCTTTATTTTGGCTTTCAAAAGGATCATTTCTGAGATAAAACCCACAATTTTTGGTACGCTTTTCCCACTCTTCCTCGGTTCCGTTACCTATACCTAAATAAAGTAGAATGTCATCTCATTTCCGTAAAACTATAGTTAATGACTGTTCTCTTATGTCTGCCGTGAGGTACGGCTAGTGACCCGCGGATGGAAGTAGAATGTAAGTTATGTCTGATAGGGTCCAAAAACCTGCCCGAAAAATTGACCTATATAAGATTTTAACCAACTACAAATTCTCTGTAGTGTAGGCTTACCCAAAAATTATCGCGCGCTTCGCGCGCTTTGCAATTTCGCAGTTTAGATTACAGATAACAACGGTAAATCTATGTTCCTCTAGTATATACAAATTTTATGCAATATATCCAATGGCATGGTATAGCACACAGGTTTTCTTCAAATCCCCCCTCACCAAGCCGTCGACGGCATCTGGGTTTCTGGTCGCTGGCCTCCCCGTTAGGGAATCTGCCCCCCCCCCCGAGCAATCCTGACGCCACCCCTGAACCACTCTTAAAAACCCTGGGATCTAGTATAAACAGGAACCACCATTTTGTATCTAAGCCCTTCGAGACAACAAAAAATTTCAGAAGGGGAGGGGAACACCCTCCCCTTATACCCCTTCCCCAGGGCTGCGGTAAAAATGGGGACGATGAGTCGAATTTTCCCCCCTCCCCCCACACCTAAAACCTGGCTATGCCCCTGACCTTTACTGAAAACAAACAACCAAAGAACACCAAACGAGCCCAGTACAATTAGATTCTACCACAGTTATGGAAGAACTTGTCAATGTTAACCTTAAAACAGTGCACAGATGTGGAGTTTACTACCCACTCAGGCAGACTATTCCCCTCGTTGACAACTCCATGAGAGAAGCTGAACTTCCTAATGTCAAGCTTTGCAAAACACTTTACTAGCTTCTTACAATGGCCTCGAACCCAAGAATTACTTTGAACCTTTAAATAACTACAAAATGACAAAGCATTCCTTTCAGAAAGAAATTTGTACACCTGAAGCATGTCCCCCCTTCATCCCCAACTCCAGGGTGGTAAGCCCAAGATGCTTAAGGCTAACAAGACAACTTGAGGTAGCATTTGCCACTGTCTGAACTGATGTGTTGTGTCCAGTTTCGTTTACTCGTTGAGCCTAGCTCAGCGTATTTTTACCTACCATTTCAAATGCTTCAATTTCGATAAAGGCGGAAAAGGCCCGTATGTCATCATGAAAATAGCCAGTAAAAGTACGAATCGCTTCCATAAACAGTAGATATGGTTTAAACCATTAAATAACTACAAAATGACACTAGGACTCCTTTCAGAGAGAAATTTGTACACCTGAAGCATGTCCCCCTAATCCTTCACAACTCCAGGTTGGTAAGCCCAAGATGCTTAAAGACGGATTTGCATCACCCCAAGTATGGCTTTTACACAGGGGCAAGCAAAAGTCTCAATTGGTAACTACTCCTTGATTGACATCAGAGTTACAACATTCAAAAGATGCAGAGCAGCTCATATTACACAGCATCCACAGAGAATGTTTTGATTACACATGGGGTCTTTTATGCTCACCATGGTGTGGCCTTGAGCAGTGAACTATGTTTGTGTCGGCACAAGGAGAAGCAGTAAAGGTACTTATGGGCGGGGCTTACCACCAAGGAAAAGTCATACTTGGGGTGATGCAAATCCCTCTTTAAGTCTAACATGATAAGGTAGCATTCACCCCTGTCTGAAATGATTTGTTGTGATCAGTTTCACTTACTCGTGCAGTCTAGCTCAACGTATTTTTACGAACCATTTCACATGCTTCAATTTCAGTAAAGGCGGAAAAGGCGTATCAGTCATCCTGAAAATAGCCAGTATAAGTACGAATCGCTTCGATAAATAGTAGTTACGGTTCCCGTAACTACATTTCTAGTTTAATCCTTTATTTTCGATATGTAACACCCTTCAAAGCTAAGGGGGTGTTTCTTGCATTAATGTTGAATGAGATCTCCCCTGGTTGGTCTGCTGAAGATTTGATCTTAAATTTTCTTAGTTTCTCAAAACTTTTTGTTTATTTATGTGATTTAAAAGTTCGATACCATGTTTCTTTAATATATGACGTGCAATATTCCGTCCTATAATCGAACTTGATACAAAGAGCACGGTTATCAAATCTTCTACAAGCTCAATTTCTTCCATTTGTTTACTTTTTTGTCTTTGTGTTATCTAATCAGAGAATGCCACCGATGTTTACAATCGCCCACATGACAACATCATCCATGATAAGTCATGATAATCATGAAGAATCTTTATCCTTTGAATACCACATACGAGTCCAGTCGAGTTTTCCACTAGTCGATTCAGAGTCGAGTCAGAGTCTTTCACTTGCCATGTCGAGTCGAGTCGAGTCGAGTCATCAACTCAACTCGAGTCGAGTCCCCAACCACACTCGAGTCGAGTCGAGTCACTCTGTCTGCTCGAGTCATCTCGAGTGAGTTGAGCACATTGACCTACGATACTTGATCAGACAAGCAAGTTATTTAAGCAATTGCTATACATGCTGATTTGGTCACACCGGCCCCTGAAACCGGTGTTAAAGGCGGCAATTATGCCTCTCCTTTCATATATATGTCAACGAGTATCAATTTATGATGAATCCTACCATTACAGATTCGTTTACTCTTTTACTTTGTACAACTACTTTCACTCTCCATTTCAGTTAAATTAGTCATCTAGTTTTTCTTTCCTTTTCAAGGATCACGGGTCGTTTCTATTTTTGCATACAGAAATATATCTGAAGGATCCGATTTACTGATAGCGATATCAATTTTTATATTTTATTTGTAATAAATCCAATTGGTGTGAAGTTATTTGATAGATAAATAGTCGCAAAAAAGGCAGTGACGAGTCACCAGATGCCAGATTATTATATATCATATTTTAATGACTCCATCTCTTGGGTTGAAAAAATACAATCAGTATCGTTGTATGATCGTGAAAAGTAGAAACAACAGAACGGAATCGATCGATTTGAAGCTCCAATTAAATGACATATTTTTTTTCTTTTACAGACATGTCCAATTATCGATTAAATTCTGAGTTGTGATCATTTGAGCTCTTCGATATCATGCAATTTTCTCTAATTTTGCTGCTACATTATTGCAGAAACATCTCACATTATGACTGTGGTAGCCCATGGCGACGTATCATTATGTTTATCTGAAGTGAACTTTACTCCATGTTCTGGTATAACAAATTCACAATTTCTGAAAACTGGAATATCGATTTATTATTTACAATAGAACAAAAATAATCGTAGATACAATATGTATTATATGAACACAGTCAGTACAATTATATCCGCTATGCCGTAGTAGGGAATCTGGCGGGGTTTCGTAATTATGCGTAGCCGAAAGACGTAACACACACACACACACACACTGTACGAACAGGATGTCTCTCTACCCGCATTTCTACTCACAGGACGGGTTTAAATAGGGATTTGGCTTTCATGAGCGGTCAAGCAGTTGGTCTCTAAACGAGGGGCTTGTATCTATATATATATATGTGTGGCCAGTTTTCTTTTGCACTAGTTCCTACAAACAACTGAGGAAGGGCTGAGACGGCCCGAAATATTTTGTATTCACTGACTTGTATATATTTATAGTTGGAAATGAATGTATCTATTTTTTGTCTTCTTTTGACTTTTGTGTACTTTACTTTCCAACACACTCAACCTACCATGATATCTTTGCCTTCGTTGGATACAACTGTATTGCGTGCAATCAGAATACAGGAGAGAACTCTTTGTAAATTGGCACAAACGAGATCATCTATCTACTTTCTGTCCAAGTGCAAGAAACTGGATCTCATTCCTAGGGGATTCTCACTGAGAAACCCAGTTTCCCACACTACATTTTCGGAAACGTACGAACGCCTCTCTCGGACTGCTATTAGGGAAACCTCGAGGAAATTAAGAGACTACGCGCTTAAGGATGCCTATGCGAAACAACGATATCTCTCTACCCGCATTTCTACTCACATGACGGGTTTAAATAGGGATTTGGCTTTCATGAGCGGTCAAGCAGTTGGTCTCTAAACGAGGGGCTTGTATCTATATATATGTGAGGCCAGTTTTCATTTGCACTAGTTCCTACATACAACTGAGGAAGGGCTGAGACGGCCCGAAATATTTTGTATTCACTAATTTGTATATATTTATAGTTGGAAATGAATGTATCCATTTTTTGTCTTCTTTTGACTTTTGTGTACTTTACTTTCCAACACACGCAACCTACCATGATATCTTATATATATATATATATATATTATATATATATATATATATATATATATAATATATATATATATATATATATATATATATATATATATATATATATATATATATATATATATGTGTGTGTGTGTGTGTGTGTGTGTATATGACACAAGGTTGGTCACTACTGACTACAATAGTGCTCAATACCAAAGTAGAGCTAGTACAATATAGTACACACGATGTAATTACAGCTTTTTGCTACCCTGAGTTTCACGCACTCTGTAAGGCGATCATCAGGCAAATGACTGTAACAAACTCCTTGTAACAGCTCAACACTACAAAAGCTATCTCTTTCTTAAAGCACGGTTCGGTGGTTTTCCTTTGTATGTGCTACCGTGTCGACACGTGGAGACGAGCTCTGTCATTTTGTTTAGGTTGTTTTTGCTAGAACGGATTATTTCTAATTTCTCTTCGATGCAGAGGTTGCAGAGGCCTGAGAAGCGTTTGAACGTGTTTGATTTTCTTAGAATCTCCCATCTGATCGTGTAGTCTCTGTTTTTTTGCCTTTAGCCCCCAGATATGTTTGGAGAGAGCCGTGTCGTTTTTGTAGCGGCTGTGTCTAAATGATTTGGTATGGTTGTTATACATAGATTTGAATTGGCCGCTTGCAAGGCTTATATACGATACGTTAGTATTGTCTGATGTGACTGTGGCCTTGTAAAGGACGTCACTGCCAAGGCAATTCCCTCGTAAGGGGCAACTGCTTGGCTGTCTGCAATTGCAAGTTTTTTGCTGGGGTTCCTGATGGGCTCTTTTTAAAACGTCTGAGTTGTGTGATTTGGGGATTTGTTGCATATTTCCCATGCAGCTGTAACTAACTTTAACTGTGTTTTTCTTGAAAATTTTGTGCAGCTTGTTGCTCTTTGGGAAATGTTTGCTTATTAGCTTTAGAAAGTTTGCCCCAATATTCGTCTTCACATTTTTGCTGACATGAGAAGTTGATCCCACAGAAGACACAGTCGCACAATCCGATAAAATACCCGTCATCCTAAAATCTATCTAGTCATAAAGCAGAGCTCATAAACGAGGTGTTCCCTAGCTGCACCCACTCCCTCACTTGACTGAGTTTTATTGACCTTCCAGAACGTTTTATAAAAATATTCCATTTTATTTACCAAGTCGTTGCCAACCACAGAATTCTGTGGTGCTAACTCTCTTGACGGCAGGGAGTAAGTTTAATAGCTGTCGAACAGCTGTCGCTCGGCTGTCAAGCTATTGTGATTTATTGCTTACTTTTCTTCTATCATTTTTAACGTTCTGGGGGCTTGAACTTGACAAAAATTACATCAAGGAAGGTGTAAATTTTCCATAGAATATGATTTTTAGAATAATATTATTGACAAATGCGTACTTTTGAAGAAAACCCTGTGTCATAATATAGCCACTACCAGTCAACCGTGAGAAAGTCCATAAAATAAAGTGGTATTGAGAGCATATCTCCCAATTCGTTGCCAAACTTTCCCTATTCATTGCCAACTTTCACGACTGTCAGTTCTGTGGAATCATCTTGGCATGGAATGGGGGGTTGTACCATACAATTTTTCTTGACCAGTTTTTCTTCCCCTCCCTGGTAGTTGAAGTATCCTTCAAATCTAGGTATAACAACCATACCAAATCATTTAGACACAGCCGCTACAAAAACGACACGGCGCTCTCCAAACATATCTGGGGGCTAAAGGCAAAAAAACAGAGACTACTCGATCAGATGGGAAATTCTAAGAAAATCAAACACGTTCAAACGCCACTCATTCCTCTGCAACCTCTGCGTCGAAGACAGAGCTCGTCTCTACTTGTCGACACGGTAGCACATACAAAGAAAAACCACCGAACCGTGCTTTAAGAAAGAGATAGCTTCTGTAGTGTTGAGCTGTTACGAGGAGTTTGTTACAGTCATTTGCCTGATGATCGCCATACAGAGTGCGTGAAACTCAGAGTAGCAATTAAGCTGTAATTACATCGTGTGTACTATATATATATATATATATATATATACATATATATATATATATTATATATATATATATATATATATATATATATATATATATATATATATATATATATATATATATATATATATATATAATATATATATATAGATATAGATATATATATATATATATATATATATATATATATATATATATATATATATATATAGATATATATATATATATATATTATATATATATATATATATATATATAATATATATATATATAGATATATATATAAATATATATATATAAATATATATATATATATATATATATATATATATATAGGTAAAAATGAAGTAGTAAATAGTGCTAAAAGTTTGTGAAAAATTCCACGATGTTTCGGGTTTAACTGCAACTGATCGTTGACACGGCCAAACGTACAATATAAAAAACAAAATAAAATTGGGCACGGTAAACCTCGGCTAGGAAAACAGACAGTGTTAGGTGGTTACCACAAGTCAAAAAACTGCAGGTATTGCTGCGTTATAACGGTTCAAGTCTAACGTTCAGACCATGTGGGGACAGGGTTCCAAGTTTTATGATTAGGCGGTTTCGGCAGCTAGGCGGTCATGATCGGAACCTCGACACGAGATGGCCGCCGAAACCATCAAGTCACGGATCGAGCATGTTGACGGGGGATTGAAGTGGGTGGCTACCGGGAACCCTGGGAGGTTCTGTTTGATTGACCTCAGGTGCTCGGTGACTCGGTCAGCAAGACGACGTTTTGTTTCTCCCACGTACAGTATATTACAACGTTTACATACGAGAACGTAAACAACATTGGCTGAAGTACAGGTAAAATGCTGATGAACGTTAAACCGGTTGTTGTTGGGACCTACAATGGAAAGGTTTTTTTCATAAACCGAAACGTCGTGGAATTTTTCACAAACTTTTAGCACTATTCACTACTTCATTTTTACCTACCTACTTCATAAGTGCTACGCAGTACTTTGACCTTATATATATATATATATATATATATATATTATATATATATATATATATATATATATATATATATATATATATATATGTTAACGGAAATACTGTATAACAACAGTGCTACAGAAATGAATGGCTGGATCTCAAAGGAGATACGTGACAGCAGTAGAAGCTAGAAATTTGGTAAATACAACAGCCATAAAAGGTTTTTGCAAAGCTTTCGAGCAATACTAGCTCTTCTTCAGTGCTTGATCACAAGAGTGACAAGGAGTGTACGGGACTTACAGCTTTTAAATTGTGAGGACAATGGTCCCCACTGATAGTCAATTAGGACTATCGTTTTTGAAAGAGGCGAGACTAAGTAATTTGAGGAAGCCTATTGAAATAGGCGTGACGGAGACGGTCTAATAGGATTACTTAGGCCTAGAGTGTAATCCCTTCAATCAGTATGCTGGTAAGTCGTTTCGGATATTCAGGCCGAATGGCGACGTAGTCTAGAGTTGACATTCCCAGAAATTTTCTTTTGTCTTACGGCTTCTATTGTCCCATGAATCATTTTGTTCGATGGCAATGACACGTAAATTGTCTATCGAATGATGCGGTAAATTGAAATAGTTGGCAACAGGTTGATCAATTTTTTTGGTTTTAATTGCTGACCTGTGCTGTGTCATTCTCATCCTGAGGGAGTTTTTTGATTCCCCCACGTACTGCGTTCCACATAAATTGCAGTAGATGAGATATATGACGTTTTTGGAAAGACAATTAATTGATTGCCTAATTTGGAAAGTGCGTGCATATATATATATATATATATATATATATATATATATATATATATATATATATATATATATATATATATATATATATAATATATATATATATATATATATATATATATATATATATATAGGTAGAGTGACGTAGCGACTTTATATGAATGATTCAAATGAACGCTGTATTAAATAGTCGCATAGAGACCTTAGGCCATTTTTCCTCTAACAAAGCACTTGCCTTATACTGAAAGAGGATATTTATTTGTGAATGGAAAACTTAGCCTCAAGCAGGATTCGAACCAGCGACCTCCCGCATACAAGGCGGATGCTCTGACCACTGAGCCATTGAGGCCTATGTGATAGAACGCGGTCAACTGAGCTTAAATACTGTCGAGTCAAGCTTTCCATTGCTACGTCATAGGAACGCGTCCCATGTAGTATTGAGTAGGTAGAGTGACGTAGCGACTTTATATGAATGATTCAAATGAACGCTGTATTAAATAGTCGCATAGAGACCTTAGGCCATTTTTCCTCTAACAAAGCACTTGCCTTATACTGAAAGAGGATATTTATTTGTGAATGGAAAACTTAGCCTCAAGCAGGATTCGAACCAGCGACCTCCCGCATACAAGGCGGATGCTCTGACCACTGAGCCATTGAGGCCTATGTGGTAGAACGCGGTCAACCGAGCTTAAATACTGTCGAGTCAAGCTTTCCATTGTTACGTCATAGGAACGCGTATCATGTAGTATTGAGTAGGTAGAGTGACGTAGCGACTTTATATGAATGATTCAAATGAACGCTGTATTAAATAGTCGCATAGAGACCTTAGGCCATTTTTCCTCTAACAAAACACTTGCCTTATACTGAAAGAGGATATTTATTTGTGAATGGAAAACTTAGCCTCAAGCAGGATTCGAACCAGCGACCTCCCGCATACAAGGCGGATGCTCTGACCACTGAGCCATTGAGGCCTATGTGGTAGAACGCGGTCAACCGAGCTTAAATACTGTCGAGTCAAGCTTTCCATTGTTACGTCACATAGGCCTCAATGGCTCAGTGGTCAGAGCATCCGCCTTGTATGCGGGAGGTCGCTGGTTCGAATCCTGCTTGAGGCTAAGTTTTCCATTCACAAATAAATATCCTCTTTCAGTATAAGGCAAGTGCTTTGTTAGAGGAAAAATGGCCTAAGGTCTCTATGCGACTATTTAATACAGCGTTCATTTGAATCATTTATATATATATATATATATATATATATATATATATATATATATATATATATATATATATATATATATATATATATATATATATATATATATATAAATATATATATAAATTTATATATATATATATATATATATATATATATATATATATATATTAATACCGCCAAAAATTAATACCGCCCCCAACCATAACGAGTACACCTGCTCCTACAACACTGAAATATCGAATGTTGGCGATACAAGCCATGTCTGCCAGTATCCCTACTAGAAGGTAAGACTGGCGTGCGTCCGCATGAAACCGCTGTATGCGATATTGTGCATATTATCGGCTAGTGCGAAAGTCGCTTATTTTTTTTTTTTTATTTTTTGCTGCCAACATTATTGCCGATATGTTTGACTGGAGTCATTGTGAAAAAAATTCGAGTTGAGTCGACTCATCCAGAACAATGGCTCGAGTCGAGTCGAGTCTTTGACACATACTGACTCGAGTCGAGTCGAGTCTTTTGCATTTGCCAAATTTCTTACTCGAGTAGAGTTGAGTCTTTTGACCCAGCTAGCTCGAGTCGAGTCGAGTCATCAGAAACGGTGACTAGAGTCCGACTCAAGTCGAGTCGGTGACTTGAGTCATTATAACACTGCAAAGCACACACGGAAGTTCGTACGGTCATATGGTCATGTGACCTTACTTATAAAAGCAATTTATGATGTGTATTGCCTGCTGTTTTTGCCTGTTAATTTCAGTCCTGTTATCTTGCTTTGGAGTGTGGAGTGTGGACGACTTGCCTAGCCTACCAACACGGCATTTAATTAAAACAACGGTTGCAGTTCAAGTTTACAAACTGAAAATCAAGGGTGATTTGTGAGGCAATTCTTCTAAAACGGCCTTGGTCCCCTCTTCCAAAGTGTGCTCAATTAAGTTTTCATACTTCGATTTTGTGTGAATTGAGTTTAGTATTGGCCTAGGTCTAGCCTAGATGATACACGGTGTATTTGCCTTGAAACAAGATACAGCATTGCTCCTGCTCACGTGAAACATCTTGCCATACAATTTGCTAATCAGAACGTAGATTTCTTTACCTTGTGTTTTCAATGTTATTGTGCGCAGTACTTCATGCATGTTGTAGTCCATTGTAAGCAACAATGTCAAGACGGTCAGCTTATGAGGAATTCACTATTGCTATACATTCCCTTCTGGCGTAGGTGTGATCGAAGGTGTGTCCACTTTTAGCCAATCAGGACGTTTGTTTACTTATGCCCTCGAAGTAAATGAATTAGTATGTCGGCCTAAGATGTGTCACAATTCACACGTAATACAATCATAGACTAAGTTTGTGGATTTAGCGCTATTTATTCATAGAGGAAGTTGCACGTTTTTTTATGCTCACTTGGGGCTTGGCCAACTTGTCCTCGAATTTGCAGCCAAATTTTGCTTTTAGTAATTACTCCCTAGCAGTCATGAGTGCAGGTACGAGACAACAAGTAGCTAATATAATTTGCAAAGTTCTTATTGTTGCGTCTTACAGGGGCGCAATCATGGTATTTTATGTGGGAACAGAGTTCGTAGTGGCGCCAATGGGTTTCCAGGGATTCCGCCAGAAACTCAAAAAAGGGGGGGATTTATTACTGCTAAACCCTGAGTCCAACTTGATGATGACCTAGGCCAAAGTTACAAATGGGTTCAGGGGGAGAAAAACGTGCTTTAAGGCCCCTATTTTGGTGTAATTTGAAGGGTTTTAAAGGCCATTTATTTATGTAAGCTCAAACATTGTTGCAAAGTGTCTTTTTCTTAAGTAAGAAACCAAGATATTGACAATTTTTATGTTTTTCATGGAAATGAAAGGGGGGGGGGATTTTACCTACCTTCTTCTGGGAAGGTGGGGACAAATCCCCCCTTCCCCCCCCCCTTGACGGAAACCCTGGTTTCAAAGCTTTGCAACCGCAAGGAGTTGCGCTATTTTCCAGATAATTTGACACAATTGGGTCTACACAAAATGAATTTTGTCATTTGTTTATGGATACAGGAGAGAGGAACCGTGAATTTTATTTTTATTTGTAATGTTTGTTAAATCAATGAATGATATTTTTGTGAATGGTGAATGTAGACAGGAAGCTGCAAATTAATTTTTAAGGAAAGCAACTGGCAATGCTATAGCATATAGACAATTTTTGTGACATTTCTTTTCAACGAGCAGACGAAATGAACCTTTTGTTAAATACTTACAATAGTTTTAAGAACATTGACCTTGGTGTCGACTAGGAAAGTACAACGGAGAGAGCTGCCGTTTTATCTCCTTCTTCTTATTACAACTCCCTACTGTAATGCCAACAGCCTGGGGATTCTCCCGTTTGTGAGAAAACCAAAATTCAACAGTCTGGGGATTCACCCGATTGGGAAACCTAATTTTGCAACACAGTATATAGGCTTGTTTGCCTAATATAGACAAGGTTTAGAAAGAAGGAAGACCACTGTTACAACTGATGATATAGTTAAAATTGACCGATAATGTATCACTATCCGATAATGTAGTAAAAATTGACCGATAATTTATCACTAACCGCTAGTGTAGTAAAAATTGACCGATAATGTGGTAACCTTTTTAACTGATAATGTATCACCTCAAAATCGATATGTAGTACAAAAATTTTAACCGATAATGTATTACCATTTCACCGATATGTAGAAAAAGTTACCACATTGTCCGTCGATTTTTACCACACTATCGGTTAGTGATACATTATCGGTCAATTAATATATTATCAGTTGTAACACCACTGTAGAACTTGCATTTTTCTGAAGCACTGATTAAGACTTTGCTTGAATATGCATTTCATTTCATTACAGTTCACTGCCAAACTTTGTAAGGGTGTTTCAAAAACCATTCGCCAATATAAACGTACAACAAAACGCGTCGTATTGTGGGTAAAATAGGAGCAATGGCCGCGTCTATGACCAATCTTCCTGCTTGGAGGAAAACTAGATTTTCCCGAAAGGGGTAATTTCCCAGTCTGGTCGAGGTATTCATACGTTGACTTCACTTGGTCTGACGTATTAAGATGGGCAAAAAAGTCAGTCGAGTACTTTCAGAATGTATGAAACTTTAAGAGGAGCTGCTTAGGAACCACACTTTGGTATTTTCTCCATTCAGGAATGACTGCTCTCACTTCCCTCCTCAGATTGCCGCACACCCTCCTACTATTTTTTCAAAGAATTTGATGTGGATATATTATACCATTTAATATTGTTTTTATTTATACACATATATTCTGAAGCATGAATTTTTTTCAAACTGCATTTTCAAATTTACAAAAGGGGTTTATGTAGCACAAGGTGTTCTAGTGCTGAGCAAGAGGGTCGTCATTTTGTTGTTTATAATTCAGTTAAATTTTCTCCCCTTTATCCTAGATCTCCTGGCCCCGCTTTTACCGGACATTGATGAAATTTCCACTCACGCCACATCTCATATGTCTAGCATGCTCTGTTTAAGGGTGATTTCCACACCCATTGTCTCATCTGATTGGTTAAGCCTATCGGTCCATTCATTTATAATCATATTGCGCAGAGCCCGTATAGTATGGACCAATCAGGAACTGATAAATTATGTTCCATAGAAGTAGTCACTGATAGGACCAGAGACTCCAGACATCTATCCGCAAGCTCCAAGACGTATTCTAAATTTTCACTCGGAAGATGAACATTACAGGAAGAAATTTGCCTACACGGGTTGTTCTGCAGAGGCTTCGATCTATCAGCAAAGGGACTTAGCACATTTAAATAAAAAATTGGTAAGAAAAGACCCGTCTTAATGTAGCTACGATGATCAGCCTTGAGAGGAAAATGATTCAGAAAATCATCTGCATTTTCGTCGTGTTTCAGCTAAACTCACCAGCAAGCCCTTGTAATCTCGACCGGTCCATGTACAACCTAACATTTGGTGAAGAAGCAGAATTATTACTTGAAGTCTCTACCAATCAAAAACATTCACAACACTGTTTTGTTCCCTTCAGTACCATGCATGTCAGGCTACGGACCTGCACAGTAGGCCTATATTTGGCACAGTATTTGTATACTTTATGCATCGTGTTTTGTTCCAATTGAAGTAGTATTTGAAGAGTTGAGAAACTCGCAACAATTTTAGCGAAAAGGAGAATGATTTGGAGTCATTGAGGCAGAGCCGGATTTATTAGTAAGGGGCCAGTAACTTATTGCACGAAGGGGTGGGGGTTAAGTGTCAGTTGTACTGACATCATTTGTGAGGTGGAATTAAAACGTGACACTATCATCATGCAATTGTCGCATAGCCTACAAAAAATGTTTGCAAAAATAACCCTGTCCGCAGATTACAGGAAATGACACTTCCCAGGTCTTTCAATTTGCATGTAGACTTTTTAATCTTTCATGGTTGAGAAATTTTATTCCTCTGAAAGGGGTAACAGATAATTTTTATTCAATCCCTAAAATTATCGTGTAAGGGAAAAAAGAATTTGATATGAGCTTATAACTGCCGCCGCTTTAATCGATGTTATGATGTGTTTAACGGAATATTGAAAATGATATAAGCACACATAACATCAGTATAGCAGTTCATTCTATGTGGTTTCAATATTTAGATACAACACTTGTAAACTGGTAGCCGAGGCATATGGTAACTGTAGGCTATATAGTGGTATGCTCAAGAAAGTTCATACCGCGAATTTCGCCTTTTGGCACGGAAACTTTACTTGTAGTCATTTTAATACAAAGGATTCAAATGAAATGTAAAACTATAAAAAAAATGAACGAAATACATCCAGTTGCAGAGCTAGGGGTTTGGTCAGGAATGACGAGAATGGTATTAAGGGGACATTTGTAGCAGGTCGATGCCTAACGGTTCGACAGCACTAGGACAGTTTTCTCAAATTACATTCTTTGTGATTCACCTATCCCCAAATATTTTTATGAAAACTTGACAATGTATTTTTTCAAACAATTCTTCCCAACACAAGAAAGAAGACGACATTTCAATTAACTTAATGTTCTGGTAATCTGATCAGAGCAAATCCACGATTCTTACGAAAAAGCCCTTGACATTGATGGTGGTTTACTTTGAAAGAGTGAAGACTGTCAAGAAGCCCCGAAGGAAAGCCGCGGTTTCCCCGTAATATGTTGATGTAAAACAATATTAAATACGAATTCCTGACATTTGGCAATCACGATAATTACACAAAGAAACTTATGAAAACGTATTATTGTGCTTTGGGATCACCCTTCAGTTTTAGCGGGCCCTTCATTACGAAGACAGGGGTGCGGCCCCAAGGAAAAGTTTTGCCCCCAGAAAGATTATTGAACAAAAATTAATATTGCTGTACACGTCTTATCATATCTCGCCTCTGAAAAGATATCACCTTGTGGAAGGCGTTTCGTCACTATTCAACACCTTGTTGGAATATGCTTGCCAGTATATCTATGATCACATAGTAATCAAAATGACAAAGCTGGAAGGTGTTAGACCCTCTCCTAAGAACATTTTGAAATTAAAGTCTGGTAGTAGGAGTTTATTGAGTATGGAAATTAAGGTAATTACTCCAAAATCGTTTTAATGCACTGTTAAAGTGGACCTAAAGCCTAAAAATTTAAAAATATATATTTTAGAGGTTACAAAATTAATCGTATTGGTCCAACTCCCATTGTCATAGCTTATTCCATTGCTGAGATATTAAATGTTAAAATTTATTCACTTAAATCCAAACAGTTCATTGTGCAATAATTTTTGACATTCTTGTTGTACAACTCACATTAAATGCTTTGTTTTCTTTTAAAATTAAAAATGTTTATATGACCTTGACCGCTTCCTGTTCTCTTGTATGACATGCTGTACAGAGAGGGCTTATATAGTCAAGTCACCCCAAAGCAGTAAGAACGCAATCACATTTTGGCACAAGGTGCGGTGGCTTTCAGAAAAACAAAGAAATACAAAGATTGTAATTTGAGTAGTACAACAATGACATCATAAATTATTGCGCAATCTACCTTTTTAAATCGAGTGAATAAACTTCAACATTTTATATCTCAGCTTAAGAAAGTCCTGTGAAGATGGGAGTTGGACCATTGGAATTCAGTTTTCATGCTCTGTAATATATATTTTTGAATTTTCAGACTTTAGGTACACTTTAATTACTTGGAATTGTCGAGTAACTATAGACATTGACCGTAAGCACGTGTCAAAATGAATAAGACAAAAAGAACGAGGCAATTCATCGATCGGAATCCAGTACTCCTAACACATTCTCTTCCATCCGGATTTCTCCTCAATTTACCTCGTCTGATCCAAGCGGATAGCAACCATAGCGAATTAGGGGCTATAAGTAGCCCCTTCCAGTCTGTTACTACTCTAGTAGAAACTCTCTGCTCCTACATTGTCAGAAAGAAAGCTACCCCTTGGAAAAAAGTGTAGATACTGACCCCCTTTTGGGTGGTTTGCTCATTAGTCCCAAAATGATACGATTAAAATCTTGTTAAATGAAGCAATGCCAACTAGACATGTTTGTACTTACAGGCAAGTACAAATCGAAGCCCATTAAGCAATGTTGTATTCAAGTACTTTTATTCAAGTACCAAGTAGGCTACTGCCGAGTATTTACTCCCCGAATACCAAGGTACCAAGTACCAGGGACCTAGACAGCCCTTGTAATCCGAGTACCGAGTGCGAGTAACTTAGTTTTTTACCAGAGTACTTTTTATGTACTTTTATTTATTCAATGGACAATACATATTCATTTTAAATGGCTTGTCCCTTGTTATATATTAATTAGTTTACGTTCAGTATCTTACCTCTATAGCTTTTAGTCAATTTGATCCAACTTTCCCTTTACCTAATCTCTTCTTGTCTCATAACTCGATTTAAAAGAAAAAAAAATACAAAAGGGGAATAAGACTGACATCATAAAAAACACATCGTCAAACAGTTTGGCACGCGCGAAAAGGTTCTAACCATATGTAATAACGACGGCGTCATTTTCATAGCAAGAAAGCACAGTGACCTTCAATATCTGCGTTCTCTTGTCAATTTGATCACAATCGCATTCACATTAAACGTCAATGAAGTGATCAAACTGTGTATCGTCAAACTGTCCCCGAAAGTCCGGTCTACAAAAATCAGCAAACTCTGGAAATACACATGTTTCCGTGCAGTAGACAGACATTCGAAAACCAACAAATTATCACAATGACTCGACCACTCACACGCCGTATATAGGGTGATGTGATAACTAAAGCGTGATCATCGTGACGATCTACATTCTCGTTTGTGATCCAGGCAGCACATCTTTATGACGAAGCCATTCACATGAAAAATTTAATCATGATCTGATAAGAGGGTAATTATCTTATGATGAGCATGTTTCCTATGTGGACGCAGGACAAGTTTACATGGTAACAAAAATAGCTTTGTAAATATAGACATACCCTTGTTAATCTGTCAGGTCAGGCGCGGATCCAGGGGAGCCTGGGGGGCCCGCCCCCCCCCCTCGCCACGAAAAAAAAAAGAAAGGAGAAAAAAAGAAGAAAAAGAAAAAAAAATAGAAAAGGAGAAAGAAAAGTTAAGAGCAAACAAATGAATAAAAGTGTCTAGGAACGTATTCAAAGTATATATTTCTGTAGGGGTTGGGTGGAGCTATCGCTGGATTATCTCTTTATATATCTTTCAAAGTGGTTGGCGAAGAAAGGAGCGCTACAGTGTTCGAAAACAGGTGAATAGCTGAGTAATGATCCTTGACTTAAGATCTAAATAAGTAAACATCGTGACATATGTAGTATGGGCTCGGCTAGCTGCACTGAAATTTAGCAACTATTTTGTGTCAAAGAGTGAATTTTTTTTTTGTAATCTAGAGGGATTGAGAGGCAAAGTTTTCGCCATAAAGATCTTGCAGAATAAATACAGAAAACAAGCTGTCAGGTGACGTGCTATTGTGCACAGTGGCACCAGCTGTTGCAGGCAAAGTAGCGGCGTGCATGCCCTATTCGATTTTGAAACTGTCTGAAAAGTTTTAAAATGAACTCAAAAGTCTTTTAAGCTACAGACAGTGGCGTCGGCACAGTGGGCAATGGGTGACGTGTGTCTCCCTCCCCCATCGATTCTTGAAAATTTTTAAAATGGTCCCAAAAGTCGTTTAAGCTACAGATTTCTGTAGAGGGTGTAGGGTGAGATGTATTTTTGATGACTGGTTTATTTGTTCTAACCATTTTCTTTCACAAGCTGTTCTCAAACTATCATAAGTTTTTGAAATTCTTGACAAATTCCAAATTTTCGCACGCTCTGCTAGCGTCAAGCCTTGTGTCAGAGTTGTCCTTATTATCAATAGCTTTCGGTAACTACTCACTGGGGAACAAAGGAGCAAAAGTGCTTTTTAAGAATTCTCAGTCAGAAGATTCGTTTCTGAATAGCTATAGGTTGGTGGGAAAGTGACAGTGTCCGATGCAGGTTCTGAAATGCAGGTTTTGTCATGGACTCATATTTTATTCAAAATTTCGGCGCGCTTCGCGCGCACACGATAGGGTTTACACCCGATTCTATATACCATTGACAAGGCTATGACGCAAGAAATTATTCCAATGCAACATTTTTGTAAAAAAGTACATCTCCTTCTCTGCAGGACTTTCATCATTATGGGATCTTTGACTAATCTAGTCTAGCACATGATTTGAAAGATTGAAAGTATTGCCGTTGCTTATTTTCCAAACATCTTACCGCGACGTTCAATATTGACGAAAATCTTTTCTGAAACGAATTTTGCCTGTCCCACCATCCCTCTTGCTATACCTAAAAAGAAGGTGATATATCATATCCCCTTCCATATGGAGATCGGGTAGTGAGAATCCCGTTGCTCCCTCTTTTGTATACTGTAACTAAGTCAGAGCTCCCGGGAGGCTCTATACTGCTCTCTGTCAACCTTGGATATCCTTTTAAAATGTAAAGGAAAAATTTTATTATTGTCCAAGAATGTCTCTGTGGACTCCACGCAAGTATAATTGCGTGTACAATTTTCCCATGGGCGTGGATCATGGAGGACGGGGGAACCCGTCCCCCTCACTTTTTTGGAAGGGGGAACATCGTCAACAAGTCCCCCTCACTTTTTCAAAAATGATGGAACAGACTGCAATTATGCCTAGGGAAACGAAATTTTTAAAAGAAAAATAGCCTAAAAATCGTACACTTTTGTTGCACGAAATCACATCTAAGGGCATTCAGTTCTAGAAAAATTTCACTTAGACCCCTCCCCCATGCCGAAGATCACAAAACGTATCGCCTTCCCGTGACGCAAATTCTGGCTACCACCAACTGCTTCTCCCACGCCACCAGGACCGCGATTCACAAATGTGAAAAAGTCCCTCCCCCCCCCCCCACACACACACACACACTTTTGGAGATGGATCCAAGCCCATGATTTTTCCTGGGACTTAAGGAGGTTTGAAGACAATATGTTAACCGTCTCTTACTCCCCCTTACACCCGAACAAAAGTTAGAATTCACTAAATTGTGGACATTTTCTAAAGATACAATCACTTTAGAATGACCCAAAGATACCACCATTTTGCATTTAGGCCCCCTAAAATTAACAAAAATTTCTCAAAGGGGAGGGTAAACCCATTCCTGGGATTGCACTCTCATGTACTAATAAGAAAAGGCTCTCCCACTCTTGTATATAGCGTATACAAAATCCCACTGCCTAAAAAGGCACGGTTTAGCAGTTATCTGCGGTTCCCCCAATCACCAACTCCCGCCGGCACCATCGGTCATAGATTTCTGAAGGGTATACCCTTCAGAAGTCCATAAAGAAGGTGATATATCATCTCTCCTCCCATAAGGATGTAAGGTTGTGAGAGTCCTGTTGGTCCTCCTTTTCAGTGTACAATTAATGCAGAGCTCCCGGGAGGCTCTATACCGAAAATTTTCGGCGCGCTTCGCGCGCAGTTGTCTACGCTCACGGAGAGAGAGGTACGTTTTTATTGAGTGATGGATTTATTTTTATCACTTTTTCCCAAAAATCATTTGAAATCGTTCACAATTTTTGCAGTCTTCTCAATATTTCTTGATTTTTGCTTGATTTGCGCACTGTTAGCCTTGAATTGCTCCTTTTACTACCAATAAGGTCCCAAACGTATTCGCATTACTCATCGGTGGGGTTCTACCATAAGCCAATTATTCGTGTGCATAAACGTAATTTCAGAGTCAGCATTGTAAGGATGTAAAACAACTGATATTCATTTTTTCACCCTCCTCTTCTTATGAGAACTGAAAACTTAGTATCGAACCCACCTTCTAATTGATAGACACACATAAAGGGAATTGACACTGTTAGTCATATCAATGGTTTTAAATGTAAATTCAAATTTTCGGCGCGCTTCGCGCGCAATTGTTTCATCTGACGTCCTATACCCGAATACCGTATAACGAAAATAAAACACTCATTATGGCAAAAATCATTTCAAGTTACCTAAACGGGCTAATAATGTTGGCGTGTAAGTTTTAAGGTAACTTAGATTCTCCGTAACTTCTGAGGGTACATATAGTAACTTAAACTGAGCCATACACATCAAATTCCATGCAACATGAAAAGGTATAAAATCTCACTGACATAAGAACTGGAGCCGATTTCTGCGCTCTTAAAATGGAATATTGCGAGAGCTTCCGGGGGCTTCACCCCCTGGACCCCCACCGGGGCTCCGCCCCTGGACCCCACGCGTAGGGACTCGCGCTTCGCTCTCGTGGTGCACCTTCGGTGCACATGATGTTTTCCATCTTGAGCCCCCCCCCCCCCTTAAAATTTCTGAATCCGCGCCTGTGTGAGGTTAGGGCCTGACAGTCCCAAGCAATCTATTAGTATGCACACTTGAAAAGTTATGTCTGAGCAGGGTCTTCTGTGCTGCAGTAAAATGAGAGATTCGGTTGTTCTTACATTAGCCAGCACAGTTAATGCCTTCATGCGGTGGCACAGGCTTTCCCCATATTATGGAACCAATACAATCATGGGCGGCGCCACAGGGGGCAGGGCAGGCATTCCCCTATGGTTTTTGAACCCCCAAAATAAAATCGTCTACAAAACGTTTTAAGACACATAATTTTGTAGGGGATGGGGTGAGGTGTTACAGTATGTCACCCATCTATCACAATATTAGTGACCTGAAACTCGCAATCCCCGCACGCACGCATAACGTTTTCTGTTTTCTCCATTGTTTTCCATGAATGCAGGTTTAGTATTACATACACACTAAGGCCATTATACATAACGCGCAAACAAAAAGAGCACAGGAACCGAGAGTAAAGCCAAAACAGTACAGTAGTATGCCCTAACACCAAGTTATTGTGAGACCTTACACATATGGTGTCACAGAGCGAAAAGTTCTCCTCTCTCTTGAAGAAAAGTGCGTATCATTGCAAGTTATCCCAAAAAATACAGACAGCTAATTTGTTCATCAGGGGATACGCCATATCCATGAATCTCTATCTAACCAAAACCCCGACCATTCCCGTAACTTGGAATATATTTTCGTCCGGAGGAATCTCTGGCGAACCTTTGACCAAGTGAACCTTTCGTCTATGGGTATTCCCCCCTGTCCGGATTATGTAATGTTTGGCAATCTCAAACATTACTGTCTCTTCACTCCCAGCATGTGACCATTTAAAGTTTAGAACGTGAACATATATATATTGGGCGTATCATGAGTCAATCACTTAACGAACAAGTTGACAATAAAAATATAAAAAAAAAACATTTAATAAAATGAATTAAACTGTAAAGTAACATTATATGTCTCCCTTATTGCATAAGCGTAGGAAGCGTAGGGCTAGGGGCTAAATGCCGGAGTGAAAAATGTGGGGGCTGAAGTATGCTTCTGCCCCAACATCCAAGGCCCAAAACCTCTTATTTGTCTCTACAGTAAAAAATGTAAAAAATTGCTTAAAATTTGCCCAAAATTTTGCACCAAATTGCATCTGAGGACCCCAAAATTTTCTTCCTCCCCTTTGACCCGTCCCCATGACTGCGATCCGAAACAAGGTTCAGCCCCCCCCCCCCGTCTCGAAAAGCTACCTATGCCTATCCCTTATTGTGCTTTACTTTGGTGTTGTCTCAACTGAGTAATCCATAGAAAACGAATTTTTAATAGTAGTTGCATGGCTGTACACAGCACAATCTTTATTGTATGAAGAAATCTTGAATCAATCAGAAAAAAAGCAAAGAAAATTAGGGGCGGCGTCACAGGGTTCAGGGGGAGACCGTCTCCTATCATTTGCAAGAACAGGGGGAGAGAGAAGGAAAAGAACAGGAAAAATGAAGAAAAGGAAAAAAATGAAAGGGGAAAAGGGGAATCGAAGGGGAAAGAAGGAGAGAAGAGGAGGGGTGGGTAGGTATCTATTTGATCCATATTATTAGTCCAGAGGAGCTGGTCCAGACTGAAAAAGCAAAAAGACAATTTCTATCTAAAAATAGTACCATAAAATGCGAGGTAAAATCTTCAAGCGAACGAAGCAAGAATCATGTAAATCGGTGCACGAACAGCTGAGATATGAAATTTTTCGTAGTATAATTCTAATCAGTTCTGGTGACATTGGCCACCAATATCACTGTACCTTGGAACAGAATGAAACAGTACGTACATGCAAACGCGTGATACTAGCAGTAAACAGCACAGCCTGCAGAGCATCTAGTGGAACTGTTATTGGGATTGTAAAGGCAAATGCACAAGCTCCACACAATGCAAACAACGTATTCTACTATAGTAGAATACGTTGTTTGCATTGTGTGGAGCCTATAATACGTTGTTTGCATTGTGTGGAGCCTGTGCATTTGCCTTTACCGTTGAAAGCTGGTCTCACTCTTCATTCACGACTCTCAGCCAATCGCAGCCGACGATACCAAAACGTCACACATACACACCCTCATACTTATACATGTACGATAGGTTTCAGAATTCGCACTCGGAAATGCGCAAGAAATACCACATTTTCGGAATGAGCTGGGTCGTTTTCAATAGACGATAAATTACAATTACATTTTTGAAAGATTAAACAATATAGCTTCGTTTGAATGAAGTACTATGGTGCTTTCAACTTTACGAAATATCAAAAAAGAAATATATGTCTGCCTTCATGACGGCGAAAAGCTGAAGCTAAACTAATGGTGTAGGTGCTTACAGAATGTGATTGTACATATCTTGTGAAAGCAAGGCTATAATAAATCGATATTTTCGGGATGAGCTGGGTGGTTAAATTCAGTAAATTCTATATCGATTGAAAGAAAATGAAATGAAGATTCTTAATCTGTATGAATGAAAGTGTTTAATTCACAAAATATATATTAAAAATGAAATTTACTGTGTACTTACATTTGAAACCTCTTAAAATACCGCCAAAGTCAGAGATTTGTGCTAATTAAGTGCTGCCAAGAAATTATGAATATTTAAATTGTTAGGATATATTACTTTTCTATAACATTTTACTTTAGGAACCATTTAATTAATCATTTTCGAAAGGGCCTCCCTACTACAGCATAGGTCAGATTTTAGCCGGTTGAGGGCCTCTGGGGACGTACGTGCGCTATGGCATTTTACACACTGTTTTCATAGCAGCAACAAGTCGTCGTAGGAGCTCGCAAAAATACCACATTTTTGGTAAGATAGCCTCGCAACTGGACAAATTGGGCATAATATCTGATTATTTATGTCCATTTTGTGTATTTGAAGTGCATTTCGAATCCTGACCAAAGGGTAAATTTGAGGTTTTGAAATATTTCTGTGTACGAGATTGTTCGTGAGAATATGTCGTCGCTCTGTTAGTGTGCGTGTGGACAGGCTATCCAGAGCTTCCAGGAGCCGGTGTCTGCCGCCCTTTAGTTACCCTTTTATCTGTTTATAATGCACATATTAATCAACGAAAATATTAGTAAAAGGTCGTGCTTATGTCGTCTCTACGCACGTATTTTTGAGTGAAATCATACCTATACACAATGGGGGGGGGATGGACTTCAGGAGGTTTATTGACTACATACCCTCCTCTTAGACAACAAAGGCTATTGTCCTCTTTCACTAAACCAAAACTCAAAACTCAACAAATTATTAACACTTTTCAGCCATATATGATCAGCTCAAAAATACCAAAGACATCACCATTTTGCATCTAAGAAATCTTAAATTGATAAAACTTTCCCCTCCCTTTAGAGCCCTCCCCAGAAAAGCATCTTTCCCCAAGCAAAAAATGAAGTTCAATAAATTATGAGCACTTTCTTCCTTATATGATCAGTTCAAAAAATATACCAAAGATATCACCATTTTGCATCTAAGTAATCTTAAATTAATAAAATATTTCTCAAAGGGAAGGGGCACCCCTCCCCAGAAAAGCATCTTTCCAAAAACAAAAATTAAAATGACTAAATTATATATTTTCCAGCCAGATATGATCAGTTCAAAATACATACCAAAAGACATCATCATCTTGCATCTAAGCAACCTTATATTAACAAAAAATTCCCCAGTCCCCCTCCGCTTAGACCCCTCCCCCTGGACGGCGATCACTCATCTCAGGCTTTGCCCCCCCCCCCCATCGAAATACCCTGGCGCCGCCCCTGAATAGAATAGAGTATAGTCCACACCGATCACATATGGTACGGCCCATTTTTCCTCTATGCTCTTTTGGACCAGTCCAGGTACTGTCTACATGAATTGGCCCAGGTTACCCAATAGGCTATGCCCATATGTTTCAGCCGGAAACATGCATGCTTACCTGCAGTTACCCAGGACTTCCTCATATGGCATACATATGGGCCAGCTCACACAATACTCACTTAGATGCCACAAACCTCTTCGCGAGCTGAAGCCATGCCCACAGGTTATGGTTTGGGTTGAACGTACGATGCCTGCATGGACTGCATAACCCCATGCCTTTCCCAAGAAACTGCATTTACCCAAATATCCCTATTTCTTTCCTATTTGATATACCCTGTGCGTCAACCTATGTACAGTCCTTATGGGTAAATCCATCAGGGCCCACACGGGATGCACATGAATTGGACCAAGCCCAGATTACCCACGTTAAAGTTAGCCCCCCCTCCCCCACCGGCCCTGTCCTACTCTGCCTTGCTACCTAACATACCCACTGACATACCCACTAACACTTACAGTAGCTCCATGCTGCGACGGGGGTATAAGGGCTTGCTATACTGTGGATAAAACGTATTTGCGAAACGAGGCTGTGAACCGACTTTAACAACAAGAATTAATGTCTTCGGTGACTTTATATTTACGTTAAATCCTAGATATCATATTATATAAATGCACATCCAAAAAAAAAAAAAAGAAAACCTTTATACTGCGCCGCGGCATTTGTAATGCGTTCGGGCTCTGTTCACTGTTCGAATTATGTTCGGATTGCGACAAACCTTAGTCAACAAAATGTGTCCACTATTAAAAAGGAGAATTCCTGATATGCAGTCACAAACGTTCTGGATTTCAATAAATTTATGTCCTCCTTTCATGGATGAACATAAAGAAAAGTAAAACAGTCTACGATCCATATATATGTTTAACTATTTAACTAAAGGTAACAGTAATATTTAGGTCCTGTCCTTGTGATTTGAATCTACTGAAATTTCCTCAAAAGTGGAAATACTCTCTCAAGCTGAATACATCATTTTTTTATACAGATGTAATTCACATCCTGGAAGTAAGGTCAAGTTATCTGCAAATATGCCTGAAAGTAACCCCTACACACGTAATAAGGTATCGCTAAGGTATCGTTTTCATTTAGCTTCGTAAGGTTTATCTGTTACGGAGGTACAGCCCATATAGATTGCCCTCAGAGTGGAGATTAAATCCTTTAGTTGGGGATTATTAGACCAAAGAGCATTGAATTCCTTTGTCTAATATCTAGGCAACCTCATTCATACCTACAGCGATCCCAACAAAAAGAATTATTTGGGAAGATGCTTTAATGTCTGACTGGTTGCCGACAGTCCAAGTGCAAAACACTGTAAGACATTCAAAATGACTGTTTATTGCCATGGAACTTATTGATGCTGACAATAAACCAATGCTCATGATTTATGCAAATGAGCAAAAGAAGTATAAGACTAAACTTCGCTGTCGGATTTTGACTAATTTCCGCATTCCCATGATTTAAAAGGCACACCCATATTAAGCAAGTTATAGGGAACTAGACAAGTAAATAGCGTTGAAACGCGTCGAAAGCCTCAAATTAATTTCCATCTTAAGCGACTGGCAATAAAGAAACAAACAAACAAACAATATTAAGGCAAGCGGCAATTTTCCCGATTTGCTCTTCGAGATGTAGCAGACGACGTGCCTCACTTGTACTTAGTTCCTAACAGCTCATCAAAATCAGAGCACCACACACACTGCTTTAAGTCCGATACACCGTTCTGAGCCCAACTTGTAACTGTCTGATGGTACAATGTACAATTACACCCTTGATCCTGCAACTAGAAAGTTATCAACTCCCTGCCCACGTGAAACATGTGACGAATTGACGAGATGACAAATTTATTAGACATCGCTTCTTCATATTTAAAGAGGAGAGCTGAACATTTCCTAGTTAGCACGTCAGCAAAGAGCAGAGGGAATATTGAAGGATGGGGGCTTTGTCCCACCCCTTTCGGGGCAAAAACTAAAAGGTCGAAAGAGAAGAAAACAGAAAGTAGAGAAATGAGAGAAAGAAAGGGAAGTAGTAAAAATGAACTATATTCTTTAAAAGCGTTTTGGATGAAATCATCCCTATTAAAGGGACATATTGAGTTGATAAAGATAACTTAACGAGGGTTTTCAAGGGTATTACCACATGGCAATGATTATTATTAGCATAATTAGTCAAGTTTTACATCCAATAGTTACTCACAAAGTTAAAATTTTGAATTTTTTGGTATCCTGGCTTGCAAGGGTTGTGTGCGTAATTTGAAAAAGTGCCTGGTCACGAATTTTTGAAAACCGAGTTGAATTGTTTATTACTCACTTATGAAACATTTATTTGTATGCAAGATGTAGGGATTGTTTAAATGTGACCATTTGTCATTAGTATGTGAAGGAAACTCAACAGGTTTGGCAAAATTTGATGAATTTCATGAACCAACTCAACGTGCTGCTTTAAAATCTAGAAGCGTTTGACAAGAGGCGGAGAGCTACATTGTACGAAAACAGCTAAATGGTTGAGCCGTCATGCAAATCTATGGGCGTAAAGATTAAGGTATACGCTGAAGGGGAGCATCACTCGCTACATCGAACTTTAGTTAAAAGTTTGTGTTAAAGATTCAACTTTTCTACAGTCTAGAGGGAGTGAGAAGCCAACTTCTTCGCCATTCATGTGTTCTATAATGATCAAAGTACCTACTGGGGCTAGTAAGGGGGCATTTATTTTGCAAACTATTTGTGTCCCTTCCCCGATGTTTCACTCTTTTGCCAAAACATATGCAAGCTACAAATAGTGACGCAAAACGTGCTACATGGGGGAGAGTACATACCTAACAGTTTGAAATCAAAATTCAAAATGATTCAAGAGAAGTTTAAGCAAAACATTTCTACAGGAGGTGGTGCCAAATGTTTTTAGAGATTCAGACCTGTAGCCAGACAAGGTACTGAAGGGGGCGAAATTACTTCCAGGGTGGACAAATTATGTTTTAGGGGGCGAGAAATACACTAAAATGAATTAAGACAATGATAATTTTATTTTCGCCCCCCATGACTACTGGCTTGTTAATGATCGATATACTCAACTTTTTTCTTTCACACATGTTTCACGAAACTACCTTCAATTTTCGCGCCTTCACCTTCAGTTGAATTCTTTTTACACTTTGTGCTTTAATATCATATCACACGTTTGGCAACATTCAACATTCAATGTACTACATTAATGGTCTTCTGCATATGCGTGATTGTACACTAATTTTGAATAGAAGAAAAGATTTGAAGGAAACTGCAGTTTTTTATAGGTGATTACACAATTCTCATTACTCAGACTTATCTTCCCGAAAAAAACCTATTCTTGTTAGGAAAGTAAGATTTTAAAGGCACTGCCCGAATGCAAATATTACCAAAACAAAAAATGAAAATGATGTCTGACATATCAACTTATGAGGCGTTCTGTGAGAAATTTTCGGCAAACCTGACTAACCTTATAACGAAAATGAACACGCTTATTAAGGAAAAAAATTCTAATAACTAAATGTAAATATCGCGCTTCATTCTGGCGTCCAAAGTTTAAAATAACCTCAAATCCGCCCGGACCTCACCGGGTGACTTTATTCTGTAATTTCCGTTACCACAGAATTTCATGAAATGAAATAACATTTCCCAAAATAAGATGAGCCCATTTTCTACATTATTTTTTGACATGTAATATAATTGAGAAAGTGCAAGCATCGCACAGGGACACCAATCGTCCTTGAACCCGCCAGGGGCCCTAACGCGTTACTCTATCCCCCACCGGTGAACACTCGCGATTCTTGCTAGCAGTGTCCTAGAAATGTCACTAAGTCTGCGTCCCCAGCCCCTCGAATCTTTCCGGATCCGCGCCTAATAAAGAGCCTTGAGTGAGATCTCTCAGCGCAGACAAAAGTGCTGAGATTTGCGATATTTATGGGATATGTGGTGTCCGTAACGAGTCCCAGCTGGGAGCAGTGCCGTTGTCAGGATTTTTTTGGGGGGGGGGGCTGGAGGGTGAGGAGGCTTTGCCTTGAACTAAGCTTCAATTCTCGTAACCTAGAGCCAGCACCTGCTGCTGAGTAGTGAACAAGGAAATTTTTTATCTGAAATATCTTCTGTACAGCCGGAGTGATAATTTCAGGCTTAACATCATACATCTTGAAAAACATGCCTCTTCCTTTCCCCCTTTCCGATACATCAGTGCTTAATGCTTCTTAAACAATTTTAATATTTTGACTGACAATTTCTTGAAGGGAGGATTAAAATTTTATGCCCCACCCCCCTGTGGGTACACTGACTGAAAGTACTGCGATTTGTGCATATTGTGGGTGTAAACTGAACAGACGTCTCAACAAAAATCAATGCAAATAGTATACAGTGCCATCACTTATTGGTTCTTCTTCAATGTGAGGTCCTAGGGTCTAACACAGATGCATCGGTTGAGCAACAGGAAGAGTGGCCCAGGAATCCTTGCGACATTGATGAGATTTATTAACTCTTAATTGGTTAAAATACAGTCCCAGTCAACGTGAAACACCGTTGAAGAAAAGTACCGCACCACCAAGGAGACTTGCATTTGTATATAATGGTGGTACGAAACATTCCAGCATTTAAGGGTACGAATGAGGTCCAGGGATTCTTGAGCATAGGCTATAAGACATTTTTAGGGAACTCTTGTGCCCTCAATCCCACATACAAAATAAACATAATACTCTAGTACGGGTTTAAGATGAAAACATAACTATAAACTTCATTGTGGATATTTGAATTTTGACATGTCCACAAAAATCCCCGGTAGGGAGCTCTTGATGATGTAATGTGCAGGATTATTTCGCTTTGAGACGGATTGTGCACAAGGGCAATATCTGAATTAACATATTACAAAGACTGCCGAATTTTATTTAACGACTGGGGTGTACCGTGACTTACTGCGAGAATGCCACAAGGTACCTCAATTTATTCAAATGGAACCTCACCAAGTGCAAGTTTGTTATTGCATAATTAAAGAAAAATGGGATGAATTCTTCGAATTTCTTTATTTTCTTATCCTCTCTCTTTATTCTGTTAGTCTTCTTTTCTCCTGTTTTCAGAAAGTAGCACCTCACTGCTCTTCTTAGATTAGCAGTACGGACTTTGGCTTTAGCACTAGGACAGTTTAGCTGCTGTATTGAAATATTTCTTGTCCTGGTTTCCAACTATTTACAAGGTTAAGGGTTAGTGGACATGTTACCAAAACAGCTGGTTTACTCAGTGGTGTTACATCAAGATGGATCTTTCAGCGTTCTCGAGACAAACGTCTTCAAAGTATCACCGTTTTCTTGGATTTATCATATACCAGTGTCCTCCCTCTCCCCCACCCCCACCCCCACCCCCAATGGTGAGGAGTGTTGTTCAGGGACTTTTTATTTCGTTAATCGTCTCTCAGGCAGTCAGGTATCTGCTATGGTTCCATGTTGTGTTAAAAAGGCCTTTTTAACGGCTAGTTTAGTAACAAAGCCCTAAAAGCATACTAATATTACAACCCAGGCTATCCTTGTTGTGGCGTTTTAAACATACAGCGGGTAGCATGAAGCAGATCTTGTGGATCCCTCCTTTTAAATTACATAATTGTAACTAATATTAAGTTATTTCACTTAATTGTAGGTGATATCAATGTCTTGTAAAACCAGTTAATAACCGACGGTACTAACTGGGAATTTGTGTTATTTCAACGTTATAATGATTTTATTTCATATTGAAAGTGTAATGCAGGGTTGACACCAACAGGCCAACACCTCTGTAAGAAAATAGTATTCAGTGTGTTATATGTATATCCTATACTACACTATTATCACAAGAGTCGTACGTGTATGATACAAAAGTATAAATCAGGCATGAGTGTTACAACTATGTAAATGCCAGTCATTCAAGACTTGATGGGAAGGCAACTTGGGATGTTTGCTAGGTTATGTTGCACCAAATCAATGTTAAGGATAAGCCAAACAATGGATTCATGGTCTCATACTTAGAATTGAATAGAGGTGTCCATCCTAAATAAACTGGTATAGAACAGCAACTCGATGCTAAAAATGTGAAGCAGCACACGTGCCATTGTATTACACGTTTGGTTTCTATTTAATTGATCAAGGTATTTGTCCCCATACTTGGATGGTAATAAGTCATTCGTGTGGCCAGTGACGGGATTTGATATCTGAAAGTAAGGGGGGGGGGTCAAATTCGGGAAGACTGTCAAACGGAGCCGAAGGCGCCGCGGGAGGGGAGGCGCACCCCCTAATGGCGTAGAGTCCAGAGCCCGCCTCAGGGCCCTGGTGGGTCCAGGAGCAGAGCTCCAGTGGGAGTTCAGGAGCGAAGCCCCGGAAACTCTGGGGTGTTTACGAAATTGTAGGCATTAAAATGATGCAGTATTGTTCATTACATACAGATTTCGTATTTTCCTCAGGTGCCTGATTTACCACACAGTAGCATAAAGAAACCTGCTCTTTGTTTCTTTCATGTTTCATTTTGATTCGTCAATAATCTCGGACAAGTAGTCTCCCTTAACATTTTTATTAGTGTGTAAAATAAGGTAGTATCGAGTTTCGTGGGCATGGACAAAGGCATTGGCAATTAAAGTGCTAAGGAATTAATTTTTTTCGAAGGCTGTGTATTGGGAAGTTGTGGCCGGCGAATCCTTTGAGAGATCGCCAAAGGCTCAAAGTCCCAGGCTGGGGACACTAAGGGTCCTCCTGAGTAAGTTTTATTAACTTTTACTGCTTTTGTGGTTGTTCTGGAACATTTATTTAGAAAAACCTGCTTCCCCAAGGTGTTATTTGAATGCCAATGGAATAGTTCCCTTATGACGATCGCAAATTTAAGATAGTAACCGTCAGTCAATTTGCTAAAGATGGTGGTAGTTGGTACTAAGGAAACTGAACAATGAGGGGTCATGGTAGGTTTGAGCATAGGAGGGTTTGATAATAGGTAATAAAGAGGCAATTCCAAAGTTTTTTTTTTCTACGTACAGCAATACAGCAGCACCAATGAGATATCAATCTATATTCAGTCCGGGAGAATCTCCCGTTTTTGGGGAAAACCAAAATTCTCCAGAACGGGGGAAATCTTATGCAACACATTGTATAGGCTTGCCGGCCTAACGAAAACGAAGGTTAAGAAAGAATGGAAACCTCTAAAAACCTCGAAAAAGGCGTGGTGAACCACCGATTAGGACGTGGCTTTTCTGAAGCTATGACAATAAACCTTCCAAATATACATTTAATTCCTTTACATTAGACCGACAATATTTTTGCAAGGGGATTCCAAAACCCATTCCCCACTGACAATGTATACAAAGGACGCCTGGGATTTGGGGTAAAATAGACAAAATGGCGGCGCCCATGAACAAGTTTTCTCCCGATCGGGGGAAAGAAGATCCTCCCGAATGGGGGAATCTTCCGAACTGATATTAATCTCATACACAGCACGCCGGAACATTTATCGAGAATTGCGATTCCCTACACATGGGTAAGGTTTGGTATTTTGTTTGCAAGGGCCATAGTGCATTTGATTACGTACCTTGGTACTTTCACTGACTCTTATTTCAGAGCTTAAAGTCACGATAGTGTGGCGCGTAGGAGACGCCCATGTTTTGAAAGATATTTTATGGTGTCAGACAAAACCACGGACCTCAATACATGGACAGAGGATCGCGCAATACGGTCGCCACCGTTCGAACAAATTTAGGCTAACCAAGATGGCCGCCGGGCTACTACCATTTGCCCAATTTGACGATGAATCTGCAACATTTCAGACAAAACATCAGTATGAATGGAAGAACAATATCACAGTCCTCCAATCTATTTGATGAATTTGACCTGAGCTTGCATTCTTTCGAAAATATTACAAGTTTTTCACACAATTTGTCCATACCGAGCCACTTGAGCAAGTCCAAACTTTTACACACAAGACTATGGCAGGCAGCCATATTGGTAAGCCTACTCGTGTACGTATACGGTGGCGACAATTCACGCATAGGACGTTAGTGCAATATGCTCTGTCCATGTATATAAGAAGTCCGTGGACAAAACTTAGTCGGTTTACTCCGGGGGTGCACGTGAAGTCCGCCAAGAAAAATCTTCCCGGCCTTTTTTTGGTATTTGATTATTAATGTTTCCCTTCAGTTAACATTGTAAAATTTATTCATAAAGGCTATTGAAAATTCTCTTGTAATTTCTCTGGTCTCTCCTCCTTACCTCATTTTTTTTATTTTCTAAGCTCTGGAAAATAGTAATCCCACCTATGCGTGCGGCGTGTGGCTATATCTTAGTGTGTAGCATTATGTGGTGTATAGTAGCAGGACTTTGGAAAACGTTTTCGAATCTTGCAAGAGAAGCAATTGAAACACGACAATCATTCATCCCTAAAAACATATCATCCTATCTTCGGCAGAAATATATTTTTCTTAAACTTCTGTTGGATCATTAAGTATCGATGGAAATCTGTTAGGCGTGTACTCGCCCCAAGGAATAACACAAATTTGTTACTACAGGTCAATGAACTAAGCCGTATCCCCACCCCTTCTTGATGCAGAGCCTGACATTTTCGAGGAGACCATGATGGCTAATCTCTAGACCATCAAAGGAAGTTCTCGCTCTTTTACATATTTGCTAAATCGGGGAGGGCAAAGTAGTCCGCTCAATACCGCGTCCCATGTCAGCCTGGCGTCCTTAATCATCATAGACTGCCTTTATGGCTAATACTGTCAGCATCCTAATCTCTAGACTGCAGCAATTTCACTCTATAGCACAAGTCTGTTACTGCAGTTTAATGTTGTATTATTACAGGCGTGCGGTACAGGCCTATTTTTCACATAGTTACCCGAATTCTACTTGGGGACTGACAACACAAGTACCCCAACAGTCCCATCTCCTAATGAATTATTGCACAAATATGAAACAAGAAACGGAAGGCAAAAATACTGAAAGAGCTGAAGGAAAGAAATATCATGAATTAGAACTGCGGGTGGGGGGTCAGTTTTTTCAGTTCTTTATCCAAATATTGCGGTTAGGGAAAAGTGAGGAATGTGCTTAAAACGGAAATCTACAAAATCGGTAAAGAGCTGGGCTGGGCATTGTACTAGTAATACAAAGCATACTCGCTTATGAGCAAATCACAACGCATTTTTTCCTTCAAACTGTCACCTCTCTCTTATTTTGACATCTACCTTGCATGATTTATAACTAGTATAGAATATTTTAACACGATAGAAATGTCAACATGTTAGAGTGAAAACTATGGCAAGTCTAAAACACGACAGATACACGTCTATACTCTTGAAATCGGAGCCAAAAATTTGAAGAGAAAAATTAAAAACGAAGACAGTAAAAAAGAAAAATCAAAAGAAATGAGAGACAAGTTAAAGGAATAATATAAACGTCATTAATTCTTGTTGCTGACTTTATAATTACATGTATTACATAATTTATACTGTCGTACACGCATTCATTCAATACACTGTAAAAATGGCTGCCGCTGTCAAGAGGGAAGAAAGTTCTTGCACTAGAAAAAAAAAATCAAAAGGTGGTTTTAAATGCGAATTAATATAACTGGTGGGATAAGCTTTCTTTTCGAAAAAAGTGATTGGTCTATTTCAGACGTTTCTAATCACAAATGTTTTCCAATCCTGTAAAACAGTACTGTAAACCATGACAAGCTGTTTCGTAGTGTTCAAAGGGGAAGGTATTCAACTATAGCTGCAACCAGTAGGCATATAGGACTAGGTTTGGGTGCAAAGAAAGACTGAATTGCAAAAAAAAAATTACTAAGCAAAGTATCGAATTCTGACGAATTTAACCTCTTGTTTGGACTAAAACGTGACACATCTGACAGATGATAGTGTCTGTAATGTTTGATGGTGTCTGGTGGAATCAAGGAGGTACCAATGCCACTTCCCTGCCGCAACACACCCGCCCGTCTACAGCTAACTACACCAATTATAAGATAAATCAGAAACATAATGTTAACAATTTCGGCATTAATGCATCAACTTGCATTCACTTGACGTCTCATCCGGAAGATGGTTTTGTTGGTCACATATAATAAAATTTCTTTCAATATTCCGCACCTTATAGGCTTCCTAATTTTGGAAATGTACACTTCTAAAACATGAAATCTCACAACTTAGATACAACATTAGTACGTTACTCACAGGCCATAGAAGCCTCCTGAAACCTGGAAAAGATTTTGGCGAAACATTTTCAGCTACGTACAATTGACAGGTCACGCTGTAGCAACTAGTTTTGTCACAAATACCACTTTTGTCTCACCAACCACTTTTGTCAAAATTTTTGCCCACTTTTGACACAAATACCACTTTTGTCACAACCATCGCCCACTTTTGTCACAACGGAGGTCACGACTTTTGTCACAACAATCGCCCATATTTGTCTCAATTGGACAGGACACGACTTTTGTCACACACGTTTTGCCCACTTTTGTCACACACGTTGAGAAAATTTGGTAAGCCTTGAAGTCATACTCAGTACGTTTTAAGTAGATGTAGCACGATTATATGTTCAATTTCGAGCAAATCACCTCTGTGAGCTGTAATACTCATAGGGAGAGGGAAAGGATCCCCCTCCTCCCCAATAACTTTACCAAGGTGGTTTCGTGCACCAAGTTGTGCACGGAAATCATATGAGGTTTTGATCTTGCCCCTCACTCCAGTTTTGAAGAGATCTAGGATTTCTTCCATTAGGGCTGGAAATGAGAATCTTGCTTTCATTTTAAATAAAATTTTAAGACATTACGAAGAAACAATTTTAAAGTAAAAATTTCCCCAGCAGGAAATAATAGTTCCTCTACTTTAGCAAAATACACACATGCTAAAAAAATCACTGTCCTGGTTTCAATTTTAAGCCACTAAGGACCTGTGAAATCGCATGTAACAACGCATGTTATCTTCCAATGTACCCGTCTACTGCGCGTTGTTACGTGACAGACAATACTGTACTAATAAATCCTCTTCCTCCCACATGATAACAGCCTGAATACACCTACATATACGTAGGCTAAAGATCTTCAGTATTACACTTTATACCGTGCCACAACATATCTTTATTAAATGGCCAGTTATAACCTTTTATCTCCTGCTGAAATCAATTGACTCGAAAGGAAACTTTTAATGGAATGTACCCTTTCTTCATGAAATCTGAGCTTTTAAAGCATGAAATCTTTAGGTGTTAAATGCCGAGGCGCAACCAAAACCTTAGGAATGTGTCATGTCCCATATATACGAGGGAGGTAACCAAACATTTCGACCAAACATTCTTTGCAGTGCCGGTATCACCCACAAAATTTGACGTATTTATACCCAAAATGGTAAAATTAGATCCCCCACAGTGACACCCAAAATGGGTGTTCATACGCCAGTAAATATATGGTTAATGTAACACAAATGTGTGAACATTTACACAAGTATCACACATTTGTGACACTGGGTAAATGTACGCTACATATGGATAATATTACTATATGTTTGTGATACTTTGTGAAAAGGTACACTTGGCGTGGGTTAAATTGACCATTTTTGCTGAAGTATAAATATCCACTTGGGGTGTCGCCGTGCAGGATTTACAATCGTCATTTTGAGGGTAGATAAACCCTTTTTAGAGTATAAGTTACGGCTACACTCCAACTAACTGTTGCTCCTCTCACCTTTATCCCCTACCCCAATATATAAGATAGTACTCTTGCGTGGGTGAAAGCCGGAAGGAAGGGTCCACACAGAGTGCCAGTTATCTATGGTAACGCCACAAGGTTCTCCGTTTAAAGGGAGGACTGCCCCCTCAGGATATCGCCCAGACAAAGTCCTTGATCCCTCGGTGTATTCATAGGTTAATTTTGTCGTTTCCTCATTCTCTTAATTCAAATTTTCAAGCCGGTTTCTTATTTCACTGTTCCCAGCCACAAAAGTTTACTCTGAACCACCTCCTCTACGAACCGCCCGACATGATTATGAGTTGTGGGTGTAATTATCTAAAATCATTTTTCTTGCTACGTGTCCCTCTAATTTACAAAGGTGAATACTAAATCACAGCCCCTATTTAGTAAGCATAGGTTTACCTGCGTAACACTTCTCACTTCAACTAAGCCGATGTGTCTGACAAAAGTGGGCAAAATGTGTGTGACAAAAGTCGTGTCCTGTCCAATTGTGACAAATATGGGCGATTGTGTGGCAAAAGTCGTCACCTCCGTTGTGACAAAAGTGGGCGATGATTGTGACAAAAGTGGTATTTGTGACAAAAGTGGGCAAAAATTTTGACAAAAGTGGTTGGTGAGACAAAAGTGGTATTTGTGACAAAACTAGTTGCTACACACGCTCCCCAAATATACTGTTACATACTACCCGCCAACAATGACCTCACTGATGGAAGGAGCAAGTTGATGTGCTCTGTATCAAATGGTTTGTGAGATAATTGTTATCTACAGCAACTTTCCGAAGAAATTTTTATACTGGAGGAAAAGAGATGAGTGAAGTTAGGGGAAGGAACTTAACGTTTGCGAAGCAAAATGGTATATAACAAGAACACTTTCGATGGCAGCGACGAGTGCCCCACATGGTACCACAATGCCGCATTCGGCGCATTTGACCAAATGTCCTTGCGACATGTCTATGCTTTGAATAGCATGGCCACAATATATGCGCTATCCATCTACAGTTCATATGACGCTAATCGGATCATGTGAAGCTGAAATCCCTAAAAAAATAAAAGTTATAGTATACAAGGGAAGTAGCAGTGCTAAGACATTGTTAATGACTGATGAGCCAGAGGAAAGGAGCAGAAATTCATGACAGTTATCCTGTAAACTTAAAAAGTACGTTTCCGTATTTACCTTCAGGGGAAGGGAAAATCAGTCTTCGTTTTGTGGTATTGTACATTATATTTAATGAACGTTTTGTTTGTATACCACACAAAACATAAATTGTTACAATCGCTCTTGATCCTGTGTTGGTCTCTGATATGCCACCGACAAGATAATACAAACCGAAAACCACCCCAACACAATCTGTTCGTTACCCTAACAGTGCCTCTTCGTGGTGAGCAGAAATGAAGAAATGTGGCGAATACCCCAGGGCATTGTGACTGGTCTTTGCTTTGAATATCTTCGTCTTTAATTAAGCAGTGTTGTAGTGTGAGTACAGGACCATGAGTAAGGGTACGGGTACGGGTACCAGGTCATGAGTACGGGTACGGGTACGGATACCAGGTCATGAGTACGGGTATGGGTACGGGTACCAAGTCATGAGTACGGGTACGGGTCCGGGTCAGAGGAAAAAGTAATCACGAGTACGGGTACGGGTACGGGTACGGGTACAGTGCCATGAGTACGGGTACGGGTACGGGTCCAGAGTACGGGTACGGGTACCAAGTCATGTGTGCAGTTTTGAGTATGGGTAGCAAGCCTTTACTGCCTTTGTGCTTGGTGCTCAGCATAAGCAATGGAGTAGGGAAAACAAGCCAGTTAGCCACAACTGGAAAAAAGGCCGTGGTCGTCTCGACTTGAACCAATTGCTTGGAAACTGGGACGTTAAACCCCATCTAACTAACTAACTTTACTGCATTACTATAATTATTGGATATTTGGACAGACTCAAACCCCCATATTTCTCTCCTTCCCAGAAAATTCCAACCTTGAAACGTTTCCCATCAAGCCAATGCCCCGTAAATGAACCTGGCCGCCACCCAGTGTATGTAACCAGAGCAGCTTCCTCCATGGACAATCCAAAATTAACACACAAAATGATCTATAAAGCCTATTTAATAGTCGATTTTAGTTGGGGGCGGGGGGCAAATATAGAGGATGTAACAATTCATGGTAGGATTTAATTTTCAGTCGAGATGTTTGTCAGGGTATTAAGTTGGCTAGATGGAAATTGTGTGGTGGGGAGTGGCCCATGCTAAAATTGTGTATCAGGGGGAACCGTCTAGTTACCATTAGAAACTGCTGCACTATGCTAAAACACCAGTCAGCTAACCCACTACTCAGATTTTCCTGCACAGTAGACTCTGTTCGCTCAATCTATCTTTTAGTGTTTCGCACACCAGGGATAGCCTATGACAGCCAGGGAGTATGCCGCTCAGCCTGCTACGTAGGCAATACATTTCAGCATACTGTAATAGCTTGAGAAGTCGCACTGCAAATATGCACATAAAACAAACAAATGACGTCACCCGATTGCGACTGGTTGGCAAGACCACAGTCGTCTGCACGCAAATACTCGGCGCGCTACACACTGCACTGTAAGTGTAAGTACCACAGAGTGACTATGCGTTATAATAAGTACGTACTGTGGGTCCTACAGCTCACTTTTTCAGCTGACATGCGATCGGCTTGGTTTGTGGTAAGCTGTTTTTATTATTCAAGATCCCATCTTTATAAATGGATCATTATTTCTTGAAATGAAAGAAACTGTGCAAGCTCATTCAGATCGTCAATTAATTTTTCAACAAACCAGGTGCATAAAGTAGCCACAGGAGTACATGGACGATTCTTTTTGGTAAACATTTTTAGGATAGCCGAACAGTAAAGTCACTGTAATTTTGTAAACAGTAGTTCCGCGAAGGGGACTGGAATTATCTAGCCTATGGTTTAGGCAGAATGATCTGCAGTCTTATATTTTAGTCTGCATGTTATGCAGTATAGCATACTATAGGTGGTAAAGTATAGTATAATCTAGTCAGTATAGTAGTATCTAGTCCTCAATCAAGCCCTACACACCATGCTCCATTAGCACTTTGCGCCCATGGGCGTCCGGAGGGGGGGCAAGAAGGGCACTTGCCCCCTGGAAAATCAAAAACTTGAAAAAACGAAGAAAAATGAAGAAAAAAATGAAGAAAATATAACTTAAACATTTCTTAACAGTTCAATCAGTGTGAATTTCTACTCTCAAAACAGGAATTAAATAAAAATATCAACACTCAGGCCCCAGCAGCCCGCCCCCCCCCCCAGCACATTTTGGTATTTTTTAAAGTTTATATTTACGATATTGCTTATGTTTCCCCCTTTTCATATGCGGTAAAAAGGCCTTGGAAGTGCCATTTCCAGCGATCTGGGGAGCATTTTGGGCCAAAATTTTCTTGCGCTCCGCGCCAACTCATGGTGGCGCGGAGCGCTGAGAGTCTGTCTATGCGCTTGCCCCCCCCCCCATGACAAATTCATGGCTATGCCTTTGTCAACACTGTGTGAAAAAGTAGCATCTAAACTCTTTCTGGGAGTAAAATATTTCCCATGGAAAACGTTGGGCTCCTAAAAAATTTTGCCCTCCCCATTGAATTTTTTTCTGCGGACGCCCATGTTTGCGCCGTATAGTAGTCTAATGGAGTGTTGTCACTGATTGTGGGCTGTTATACCAACCGTCGGGGCCAGTTAGTTCTAGAGTGAAATGCTTAAACAAACAGCTATTTCGTTTGGATTTTGGGGGATTCTATGACAAAGAAACATTCTTTTCCTGGAAAATATATACTGCAGTATTTGCTCGAATATGAGTTAATTTTATCACGAAGAGGAGTTTCCAGCTGGGCTTTGTAACAATAATTTTAGCCAAATTTTCATACAGCCTGGAAGTAAGAATAGAAAAACCAGCAGTCAGAATGCTTGCCTGAAATGTACACCAAAAAATCACATATTTTTTTGACATTTACAGCAATATAGCTAATAGAAAAAATAGGAAAAACATCCTGAAGGAATCTCAACCTACACCTGTATGCCTGTCCCATATTCCTGGAAATGGTACTGTGACACCCATGCCTTACAAGTTGCATAATATAAACAACATATATTTTAAATTGTCAGGAATTTATTCAGATCCATGTGATTAAAATTTGTTTTGAAAATTTTCGGGAGGGGGGACTGCCGCTGTTTCCCCCTCCCTGCAGCGCGGCCGCTGAGCACAGCCATGGACATTTATAAGCAGTGTTCAAACTTAAATTTGAACCACCCATTGTACAATATGAATATGTACACGCACTATACCGTGTATGAACAGCAAATATCACTGTATCACTGTATGTTGCTACAGCATACATCGTCCTGACATAAGCATGAATCCAGTTCATATCGGGAAAATGCAGTCACCCCAATCAGAATACCCTGTCTCCTTAATTTATGAATGGCTTGTTTGTTTGATTATGTGATGATATTTTTGTTACTGAATTGGTAAACTCATGGCAACTAAATACTTTCTTTACCTCTTGTCTGTAACAGTTATGTTACAAAACATCATCAGAGGTACTTGTCAAGCAAACAAGAGAAGATCTGCAAGAGTTTGCTGATTTTTTAAAGCAATTTTGAGGCAACTGCCTATTGTCTTTAAAGGGAATAAGCAGTCACACCAAATTTATTTTAAAAAATTTAGCTGAATCTTTCAGATCTTCTCTTATTTCACTTTCAAGCATATTAAATATTTTCAAGTATAAACATTGAATATGTTTGGTAACATGCTTAACAGGTTATTCTACATTAATTTAACAGTGTGATAACAAAAAAGTCACATGATTGAAAAGAGCCATTCATGAAATGGAGCACCTATAGGTACACCAATTAAAACTTGAGTGACTGCATATTTCCTTTAAATAAAGAGTCCAATACTGAGGCACATGGTACAGTAAAACATTAAAACTTTAGCATGCCTTTGTAGTAGTTGATAGTTGAGTACAATTTATAATTTGGACAATGAGTGTGAGTACAGGTCCATGAGTACGGGTACGGGTACCGGTACCATGGCATGGGTATGAGTACGGGTACGAGTACCAGGTCATGAGTATGGGTACGGGTACGGGTACCAGGCCATGAGTACGGGTACGGGTACGGGTACAAGGTCGTGGATACGGGTACGGGTACGAGTACGGAAACTTGTACTCGAGTACGGGTACGAGTACGGGTACGGGTACGGGTACTACAACACTGTAATTAAGTCTTCGATTTTAAGACTTGGGTTTCCGAACCCCCTCTAGTTCGCAAAGGCGGTTTCATGTCAAATGAGGGTTCAATTTCAAAAATCCCTATTACCTATTAACGAAACACTCGAACCCCTGCGTACGGGCATATCCTACCCGTTCTCTTCTCGTACACCTCTGTAACTCCATAAATGTAGAATATGTTAAGAACCAGAAAGTCAAAAGGCTTAGTGATTTCTTGCCATATGGATATATTGTAACAAACATGGATCACCCACATGGCAGGAATGAGATCCCTCAAAATTATCCTACTTGAATATCATGTAAAATAAGGTTTTGAACTCTTGATATCTTGTGACCCGCAATGACCTTCCACCTCCACTTAAAAATAGGGATCACCTACCCCATATGGTCATCTACATGCCAAATACGAAACAAAAATATCTGAACAACCCACTGGGCAAGTATAAGATCCTTCATAATTATCCTCAGCCTTTAAATATCATGTTTATATGGTTTTAAACTTCTGTGACGTCAAATGACCTTTGGCCTTCACAAAATATCAAAGGGATCATCTACTCAACACAAACAATCCACATTTCAAGCAGAAGTTCCCTCACAGTTATCCTACTTGAGATATCATGTCTACAAAGTTTGACCGTTTGACCTCTGGTGGCCCCAAATGATCTTTGACCTCCACCAAAAACAGCAGGGATCATCTTCTTAATATGGACAATCCACACGCTAAGTATGAGATCCCTCACTGTTAGCCTTCTTGAGATAAGTGTATACAAAGTTGACCTCTGGTGACCTCAAATAACCTTTGACCTTCACCAAAACAACAGGGATCACCTCTTCAGTGTGAGTGATCCACATGCTACGTATAAGACCCTCACTTTTATCCTTCTTGAGATACCGTGTTTACAAGATTTTGCCCTTCTGACCGCTGGTGACCTCAAATGACCTTTGACCTCCACCAAAAGAAAAGCAAGAGGGACCATTTACTTAATATGGGCAATCCACATGGTAATTGGTAATTATGACATCACTCACATTTATCTTCCTTGAGATATCGTGTTTACAACGTTTTGATCTTTTGACCTCTGGTGACCCCAGATGACCTTTAACCTCCACCAAAAAACGACGACAAGGATCATTTAATCAATATAGGCAATCCACAAGATATCTATGAGATCCTTCACATTTATTATTCTCGTGATATAGTGTTTGCAAGGTTATAACCTTTGACCTCTCGTGACCCCAAATGACCTATGACCTTTACTAAAACAGTCGAAATCATGTACTTAATATGGACAATCCACATGGTATATATGAGATTCCTCACGTTTATCTTTCTTGAGATATGGTGTTTACAAGCAATTCCCAAGCTTTACCTTTTTACCTCTGTGACCTCAAATGTCTTTTGACCTCCACCAAGAAGGATAAAGATCATTTACTTAATATGGGCAATCTAGATGGTAAGTATGAGATCCCTCACATTTATCATTCTGGAGAAACCGCGTTCACAACAATTCCCAAGGTTTTACCATTTGACCGTATGTGACCCAAATAACTTTTGACCTATATTAAAAATAATGACAATTATTAACATAATGTGGGCCCAATCTACATGATAATTATGACATTCCTCACAGTTATTCTATTGAGATATCGTGTTTCCGAATGTTCACCTTTTGACCTCTCTTGACCTCAAAAGACCTTTGACCTCCTTAGAAAAACAATAGGGATCATCTACTTAATTAGTGGTACCTACAGTATGAGACCCATTGAGGTTCCCTTCTTGAGATATCGTGTTTCCAAGCAGGCGTCACATACACACATGTATACGCACGCACACACACACACACGACATGACCATCGCATAGATTTCTTGCCTGCCTTCGGCAAGGAATCAAAAATGCAAAGTCAAGACTGGATACAGCGGAGTTAACTTTAAAAGGCCATGTAATTATGACTCAGGAAGCTCCATGAGACAAAGATAGAGTACTGGTGCATACAAAGTGCCAGAAAACGCTGCTTATACCCTGAAAAGATTTACGTACATCTAGGTAAGCTCTAAGGTTAACCTCCGAAGGGTTCCGAAAAGGGGCTAAGAAGGAACTTCGCTAACATATCATCAGGGGTAGCTTAACAGCCAAAACAATACATGAGAGGGTTTTTTGAGGTACGTAAAGGCTATAGAAGCTTCCAGAACGCGAGATATAAACACGACTTTCTAATGTTGGGTTCATTTCTGGCATAAGAGGAATACGATCCACCGAGTGGGGCGTTGGTCAGGTAAGGTATAGGAACTTCTCTGAGGGGTATAGGAGAGACAACGGACAAAGTTTCATTGTATTATGCAAGGAAAAAGAAAGGCTATGGGTATGTTCATGTCTTGGAAAGCTTGAGGTATTGCTAGGAAAGGTCTAAAGGATAAGGTCAGCCAAAGGAAAAGTTTGAAGAGTTCACACTTGACGCGACCACCAAGACCGAATACGGCCTAGCATCAACACAAGACACGATGATTGAGGAGCGAACACCAAAGCAGAGGTGCATGGTTAGAATGAAAAATTCCCATGAATATCCTACACTGAGGAGCTTTATATCATGATCAATGCACCTGTGAAGCAGCACTGGAGTTCCTTCCCTTGCCGAAACCCGCAAAGAAATTCATAAACCTTCTGAGAAATTACTGGTGCCCTGTATGGCTCTTCTTGAGTCTTGTGTGATGTCTTCACATGCTGGGCTCAACACAGCAATGAAAGGGGCCAGATGTGTGCAGCTTTTAATTGGCCAAGTCTAACACCCACAACCCTTGGCACCATTCAGATTGCCATCACCAAGTGAGTTTCAAAGCCGGCAGCGTCCTATGGGACCCTTATTTACACTCTGCGATGGTCCTCCCTTACCTTTGCCAAATTCTACCAGGGGCTTATAAATCAAGCTTAGTAAATATTTAGGTTCTGCCCAAGTCTTCGTAGGTCGCTACGGAATTAATTACTGATACCTTCTTTGACATAAACATCAACCCTCTTAATCTGCTATTATAATTATTCCGTTGCAAAATCTCATATTTGTTATACAGAATCTTCTGAAAATGTTCCAAATAAAGATATTATCTCCGAGTTACTTGAGATCATTAAAGCTGAAATAGGACATTTGTCCTTCAATGACTTGCTATCACATTGGCCCGGGTTAATGATACTAATTTCTCAATTTAGGGGATAAATGCGAGGGTGCCCCGGTGTTAAATGTGATTTAGGACCGACGATGACGTCATCACAGAGGCTGAGCGGACCGAGACGACAGCATTTTAATACTGTTAATTGACGGAAACATTGAATTTTTGACAAAATTTTACAGATCACATTTTAATTGTTCCACCTAAGTATGGGCTCTATTATGACGTCATGTTTAGTTTCTTGCGATAGCAGCGAACAACTTCAAGACAAAAGAAAGTGGACATCCACGCAAATATTTTCACTTCTTTGAAACAAATTCATTTAAAATTCAAGCTTTTGAACAAAATCTTATTCGATTGACATAACAAATACGAGATCTTTGTTGAATATGCTTTCTTTTGTCTTATATCACTTACCTTAAGGGTCATAGTGATGCGGGTTAGTACCAGCCAGTAAAGCGGAGTAAATATACACAGGACACAACTGCACAATATATACAATACCCAGTAACACAGTAGTTGGCTACACACACAGTGGCACACAGTATAGTACGGTGTTAGGTACTGCGTGTACCAGGAGTTGTGAGAGACGCGTTCGCTTTCACGTTGTAGCGCGTTCGTTTTCAGTAGTACGCGTACTCCGAAAAATCATAGGGAAATGTATTAAACGCCCAAATCATGCGCACGTAAACCACGGCATTCTAATTCTCCTTAATATCAGCAAACCGGTCTTAAATGGGATTTAAGACCGGTCTCGAATGGTTTTCGGCCAATCAGAATGCAGGAAATCAATAAAAGTGTTTATGAATAGGTGTTAACAATATTAATTTTCAATATACTTACAAACCCCTCAAGGCCGTGAGCCACTGGAAATCATTTTCGTTTATGCGTTGTATGTTCAAGCGGGTAAATTTCCTGTAACAAAAGTAAATGTTTGTAAATAGGAAGTGGCAAAATACACCAAAATCCATTCAATTGTCAAATGTCTCTGCAAATCATGGTTTAATGTTTAATACTTTAATAGATCTTAAGTTACTGATAGATGTACTTTACCTAAGCATTTTTACATTATACGTTCTTTCCGAATATATGTAAATAAGTTGTGTTGAAGTTTTCAACAACATTGTTTCCAATGGGCAATTGCAGCGCCAAAACTAAAAGGTGGTTGCACGAATGTGAAAAGTGTGACAAGATGGCTGTTTTGATTTCCTCATTGTGTCATTGTAACTCAGGAAAATTGCACAGTCAAATGAGCACATAACAAATACAAACAGGTATCTAATAAAAGGTAATTAAGGTTCTTGCTAAATCATTCAAATGATACGATCCATCACATTTCATTGTGTACAAAATTATAGAACTACAAAATAATGTTATCACCTTTTGAACCTCGTATAAAGTAATTATCTATTTTTTATTTTATATCTCTTGCTCTCAGTATCTTGGGACATTTTATTTTTAAGTTTTATTCAACCCTTTGGGGAAGGACGTACATCAATGTTATTTTTGTTCCTAATTTGTTATCTAGCTCTAATCACTGGTTTTCTTTTAAGTGCACGCTTATCGTCATGTATTCACGTTCAGCTTGCTTCCAGGATTTTTACATAGATATCCTTCATGTCAGCATGTTGTTTACTTTTTCAGGCCGCATGACTGATTCTTGTGCATTATCGGATCCTGAGTCAATTCAGAGACTTATGATTAGGTGTTAGTTGATATCATCCAGTGAAAATACGGTAGGTTTACACATGAACCCTCACAGTTGTCACACTGTAATCGATAGAGTTACCGCATGCAACGTTCCAGTATTTCATTATGTATTAGCACCAACAGCATATTTCAATGCAGCAGCACGTCGGGGGACGCTAGTCAAGCTGGGGATTACTACATCATAGATAAGCAAAACTGCTTGATAACCATAACACCTGACCATTTCGTACAGTCATTTCTCTTTTTTTTTCATGCTCCAAACACTTTTTGATACCATAAGGATAAAAGAATGAAAGATGCGCTAGGTTGTAGCTATGTCATTTAGATTGTAGCCTACGGTAGACATGAATCACTTCCTTTGCTGAAAACGCCATACCGCAACCGGGCTAGTTTTCGTTGCAATTATCACTGCGGGCTTTATGTTGCTCGAATTTAATACTGTCATGATTGAATATAATAAATTAATCGGCTCTTCAGAGGACAAAGATTTTTTTAACCTTCATGAGAGTCAGTGAAGTGTCGTTTAATGTCAGTCAAGGTTTAAATAATGTACCAACTCAGTAAACACACCCAGTGTCCCCGAGGTAAAATTTCACTGGTTTTGATGCATGGGCTTGAACCAGAGATAGGCTTAGATGGTTTTAAAAAATGTAGGGAAGGGGTTTCCTTTCCCCTTTAAGATTTTTTATGATAATTAAAGATTTTTTTGTTATAATTAAAGATTTGTATTATAATTAAGGTCCATGTGGGTGTGACATAGTGTCAGTTGGGCTTCTTTCCTCGTCTTTGCATCCCTGACCCTTAGAATGTATACTTTCCGAAATTCCGATAGCAACTGCATAGGGTCACACATAGCCTCACACTCAATTGGTGAAGGGCGAAGGTAGAGTCTTCATTTTCTTGAAACAGTTTGGTGATAGCAGCTAACTTAAGTGTGAATCACTCTTTCACCGATGAACCCCCCCCCCCGTGATATTACTTTGGTTACCCGTATGTCACCCAGTTCCAACTTCAGATCTCGACCCAAGAGGAAACCGCATGATCTATGTTGAGTTTTAATGTGACCGCAGCTACAGTGCATCTTGTGACGATGATACTCAGAACTTCTCAGTGCACATGTTTATGCTGTCATCTTGACAGTAAAAACAGATCTAAGTTACCGCCATTTTTCAATTCCCAGTGGCCTTTTTAGTATAAAAAGCATTAAAAATGTTTAAATGACCGCAAGTTTTCTCAAAATTTATCATATATTGACCATTTTACAAGACAATTATTGTTATTCACCTACATTTTGAATAAACATGAGCTACTTATGCAACTATGTGACGTGCCGAAAGGAACCCATCAAATACGAGTTATGTTATCCTTTGTTAATTTAGTCTCCATTTCAAGGACAGCTGAAATTTTGGGATACCCCAGGGGTTTATTTTGGAAGTACCTATTTAATTCTTTGAAAATATCCACATAAAACACCAAACTAGAAACTAACTATTAAGTAATTAACAGATAATTTACAAAGGATTAACAAAAGACATGCAGACACTGGGCAGCACTCTACATATTTTTTGCTTAGCTAAAGAGCTATCCCAGAAATGGTCAAACTTTGAATAGAAACATCTCGAAAACAGTAACTGTAAAAATATTGAATAATTCTAACGAATTTTTGATCAGAAGATTTCAATCTAACTTCGTTGAGTAGGGCACCTGGTTTGGTTACATGTACACAGAACTACCCTCCTTCTAGTTGGAAATATGACACTGAGTAGGCTTCACACTACGTAGTAAGTGCACTGAGATCTCTTGAGTCTTGAACACAAACAAACTCTATAATGTACACGCAAGCTCACATGTAATTAACTGCAGCGGTGTAGGTTAGTATCTGCACACGTCTATACGTGTTTGTACCGCCCACATAGCCATATTTGTCTTTATCGTGTATCATTGCACTAAGTCTTCTAAAAATGCACTGCGTAGGCGTGTGGGTGGTACGTACACACAGTGTACACGTCTAAAAACATACTGCATGTGTATGGTACGTATACATAGCGTGCGTGGAACGTATACCTAGCGTACACCTACAGCAACGTTGCAGCGGTTAAGGTTAGTGATAGTTGTATATAGGTTCCACACTTGCATGCAGTACATTAACAGAAGACTATGAAAAATGATTTAAGACAAGGTTTGGTGGGTAATACAAACAAGTTCACACTTGCGCAGATATCATCCTTTACAACTGCAGTTAATTGTTTGTCGCAAGCTCAATGCGACACAACAACGCTGTAGTCGCTAGCAAACAGTTCCAACTTTAGCGCCAACGAATCAAGCATGCGCAGTTAATAGTATCATCTACTGAAATCACTTAAACTGACTTTTCCTCGGTTTCTCATGACAAAACAAATCGTCTGCCGATTGGGGGTGGGGGTGACGAAAGGAAACTAGTGCTCAATACGACTACCAACACTACATTACTTGTTTGCCCTAAAAAACATGGGAATAAAGTTTATAATTGAAAAACCCCAAAGTGCCGTTTAACGGCCCAAAAAAGGGAAAAGACTTCCCAGAGTAATGGTCCACACAAAAAAAAAAAACCGGGTTGTGATGGGAACAACAAAATTTCATGTCATTCTGGAGGCAAATGGGCGCATTGTAACGGAAGTGTATGTAATTCTTATAAAGTTGATTTTATGATTGTGACCTAAATGAACAGGATTAATAAAATGATACAGAATATGAGATTTTTACTGCATGATTTGTTAGTGTTCTTTTTGCAATAAATTGCTCAGAAACATAAAAATACCCCCTCTTGGTTGTTTTTATCGCTTTTCTTTCGGAATAGCTAATTTTGCAGACCGAGGGGGCCCCTTTATGTATAAACTGTGAAACAGACGTTCCTTGCTGTGACCATTATAGATAAATGGGCAAAATATCAAGGCTTATTTTCATCCATGAAAAAGTTATTGAAAAAGTTAAGTAAACTTTTTAAGCATATTTACTTAATTCAACAATTTCTTTACATACTTTTCATGTAAAAATTTACTGAACAGAAATAAGTAAAATATACCATGTATATTTTACATAATATTCAACAGTTTTTTTACATAAGTTTAATGTAAAAGTTTACCGGACGGCTGTTATGTAACTTTTACATAAAAGTTCTGGAGTTCTTATTTTACATCGTGATTAAGTAAAATTTTACTTAACCTGTGTAAAAATTTCTGTGTGTGTACCAGTTAGGAATATTTCACAGATTCCCACCCCCTCCCCTGCCAACTTTATGCAAGTCAGATTCTGCCACTTTTCTATATAGACAAACGGGATGATAGGATACTGATAACCCATACCTTGCTTCAAATAAAGTACACACATTTCCCTCTTAAGCCGCAGTGAGATCACATAACTCAGGGCTAAGCACTTTCTTGTCGGTATATTCTGTGGCTCTCAACCGAGACCATGTTCAGGGGTGTCCCTTCTCTGGCGTTCCTCTTTTGCGAAATTTGTCCCCTTTCATATAGCTATGGGATTTCCCTACCCTTGGCCCGTCCCCTACCTTTGTATAAGTTTGTAGGAAAGTGGGGGATATTTGGTGTGATCCTACCTCAATCTGGGGTGAATATGGAGTGAATATAAAAACACCTGTAGCAATATGAAAGGATGACACATATTGGACGTCCATTCACTTCAGTTAGAAAAGTGAATTGTTTCTTGAACAACTGCCTGGTTGGAAGTTAACTTACCACGACGTATGTACCGTAAGTTATGCTAACTTAGGGTAAAAATATTTGTCCAGAATAAAACATGTCATTGAACTCCTGGCACTGAGTGAAATATTGCAGCCATTAGAAACTGTGATTTGAAACGTTTAGGGCAATCACCTAGAAAATGTTCATACTTTTTTTTCGAAATACAGGGCATGGTATGCAAGGAATTCGTCTGACTAATAGAACGGCTGGTGCATCCAGTCTAGTGGAAATTCTTTATGACAACCAATGGGGAACAGTGTGTGGTGATGACGAGTGGGACATTCTCGATGCTAGAGTAGTGTGCCGCCAGCTAGGCTATCACAATGCCACCGACAGCTACCGAAATGCATCCATCCAAGGACCGGAATTTGTTTCGATGAGCAACGTCCAGTGCCATGGAAACGAGACGTCCATCTCGTCATGCAAACATCATGAAAGATTCCAGGAAGGCAGCTGCCCCATTGAGAATACTGCTGGCGTGGCCTGTGAAGGTAGGATAATGCATTAAACATAGGTTTTTATCCACATTGAAACCAGCTCTTTTTTCTAAAGTCCCTTCGGCAAGTTACAGCAAAATATCAGACCAGCAAACCATACCAAAATGTAACCACCAGTTGTGTGGTGTAAGAATCTGACAAATGTTATTATAACAATTTTGCAAGTCCTGTATAATACGTTGTCGTAGCAATCACTGAGGCTTTAAACCTGGCCGTTATGGAAAGATGTATCTTGACAGTTGTATTGTTTTTATCGGGAACATATTAACGCTTTATACTGCGGCGGTATGAGTCAAACTGCATTAGGCATTTCATTACGCTTGTTACAGTGAAGTGTATGTACCCTCCATTTGCTTACGTTTGACATTTTTCCCTTCTCCCTGGCTCCAGTTCTGAGAATTTGGGGATAGTTTACTGACTAATACAAAGCTCTTACATTTAATTCCTTCCCTACTTCTTGAGTCCAGGGCAGTCAGAGCCGGGAGGGGTCTGTTGGCTGCAACACATATTTCTTGCAGAAAAAAAAATTAAGTCAAATATTTCCTTAAAAATTCCAAACCTTGCAGGTTGAATGATTTTCCCCATCATCAGAACTTCAACGTCAGTGGTGTGAAATAATGATAAGTAGACCAGTCATCAAATTGTACAGATGATGTTCATGAGTGCACTCAAACATAAAAATAGCAAATTGAAAGTTTTGGTATCACATACATTGCCAATCATTTGAGTGAAAATACGCCTTTGTTATATATGTGTTTCTAGCATTGGCCAGTATGTGTGGGTCGTGAAGTAGACATGAGATCGTTTGCTTTAAGATAAAAAAAATAATGTGTCATTTAATGAATGATACATGGCTTATACGCAAGTCGACCAGCAAAAGTCCACTACATTCTTTTACAGCTTTGTTCATTATTTAGGGTATTGAGTCAGTAAGAGGACTAAATTTAAGAAGTGGAACCTTAGTACAATTTTGGTGGATGTACATATTTTTCTGGGCTATTTATTATTCACAGTGTCAATAGTGGTTCAAAAGTGAATCACGCACAGTCCCCCTCAACCCCTACCCAACCCTCCTCAACCCCTCCCATGACCGTTAGGATGAGCATAACATATCAGGACTTCTAAAATCTCTAGATTGTTCTTGACACTGGAGAGTGTGACCATAGATTGTAAGTTTTGACCTTCAAAGTTTGCATCCAATCTTTCACGTTAAGCAATACAATTTGCAGTGTCACCATTTTTGGGACAATATGCCGCAATATTGCAATTGCAGAATATTATGATTTAATATTAGATGAATAACACGATGACGTAGAACTTAACAAAGTTGATAAGATAATGACAAACATATACACGCTTGTGACAGTAATTCTCTAGAATGTTAATGAATGAAAGGTTTTAATTTTGATGTCATGTGCTTAAGACTGGTAGTTTGCCCAGGGACAACATTATACATTTCTAAGACCAGGCGTATTCTGCCACCACCAATCTGCTGCTGGTAAGGTTTATCAACTTTAAATGTAAAATCAAAACTTCCAATTGCAGGGGGTCACCACCTGTTGGTATGTAGGGGGTGTGCAATATCCCAACAAATTTTCAGGGTCGTTTGTCGAAAAAAATTGCTGTCCGACCGGAAAAGCAATCAGCACTTTCTTTTGCAATGATTAACTTTGTCAAAAAAATCTATTTGAAGGGGGGGGGGGGGGGTACAGAAATGGCCCGACATTTTATTATCATGTATTGCATTGTATACACTTAACTATGGACCTAATCGCTCCCAGATTTAGCTTTATTGGGAAAGTATTACTTTTGTCGGAAATTATTATGTTATACATTTTTGAAAAGGTAATTCGCAAACTAAGGATTCTGTGTCAGTAAGTAATCTCTGCTGCACTATTGGGGAGGTCATTGTCTTTTGAATGAATTCGGGCTGTCTGGAAAATGGAAGTAACTTATTGTATAAATATCTGTCGTGAGAATACTGCATGTCAGACACTGCTCAATAAAAGCCTAAGGTTATGTGATGCAAGGAGGTAAGCACATTGACTCTTTGCAACAGTCATCTTTTGTTGCAAACGCTTCTTGGGTTGTAGTTGGGTGGATAACAGCTGCAAACTACCACGGACTTACTCAAAAACGACGCCCCCTCCCCCACTTCAATACAAATACCAAACAGCTTGGTATTCGAAGACTCTCGGATCAGGGAGCTGTAAGGGACCCTGGTCGGATTGCAATGGGGACCGACGGCCGGCACTAGAACAAAAATTAGCACACAGTTAACCGATCCGTCTACCACGCGACTAATTTCCAATGTGGTTTTGCAGTCGGGTCGGTGCAGTGTGCACCGATTTTCTATTTACTAGAATCGTTAAGTCGGAGCTATAGCTTGTTCCCGTTCAACACTTCTACAGAGACCAGAGACCACAAAACGGACCAAAATTAGTGTGTTAGTCAAGGGACTCGAGAATAATTTGTGGTGTGCTACCTCAAGAGTAGACCTTTTACAGTGATTTCAAATTTGTGTCCCGTGACCGTTGAGATGTTGAGCTGAACGAAGTAAAAACGCAGACACCACCACCTAGCTAGGACAGCTTGTATAATAGAGTGGTGGTTTCTTCGCCTTTACTTCATTCAAATTAATGCCATTTTGCATCGCAAGTTATTGCAAAACGTGCTTGAAATACATTCAATTTGTTTTTTGTTTTTGTTTTTTTTTTTGTTTTTGTTTTTGTTTTTTTGCATGATGAGTACTTTAATTCCTTTGCTATCACATACACATCACAAATTGAACACAACACTTCAGCAACATGGTCTTTATGAGCCCTCCTCCCAATTTTTTCAAGGGCGTTAAATTCGTAGGGTAATACAGAGGTGATGTCCCTTGAATTAGTAGTGTGCTACCGTATTAAGTTTGGACGAAAAGGTAAAGCTCACTCCTGATTTGCCAGTTTTGATAGAAGGGACTGAATAATTAAAAGCATTTGACTTATTGATACACCCTATATCATTTCAACTGTTTTCCTTTTGTCACGTCCATAGACAAAGGCACTATTTGATGTCTGAAAATAGGGACGGGGGAACGGGAGGGAGAGCAAACCCGAGCAAAATTCCCAACGGCTCGAAAACGCTCTTTCGAAGGCTTGAGGTCCAGGACCCTCCTTGAGGTCCCTAGTGGGATTTAGGGGCAACGCCTCGTGGTGGGCTGAGGCTCAGGGGTATTTGCAGAATGGCAGAATAAAGACCGTTCGAATAAAGCATTTGGCTATCTTCAAAGGGCATTGAATAAGCGTTAAACATTTTACAAAAGGCACAATTTGACTAATTTTATAACAGCCTTACTGTTAATAACAGTTCTTTATGTAAATGGCTGGGTGGTGGGAACAATAATAATGGGGGTTTGCAAAGGGCCATGGAACGTTCAAGGCTTTCTTCAGGAAATACTAAATAAAAAAAATATTTGAGACGGGTGTGCGCAAAGTTCGAAAAAAAAACTGAGTAATTAAAGACATTGACTCACATCTCCATGACAATAGTATTTTTAGTAATAATTCTACTTTTCCAGACGACTATTTTGTTTCTTTTTCATTATTTCTTGAGGGCTTGACAAAAAGTACCCTTTCTTATCACTGTAAAAAATAATGTAGTTTCCAACATAAACGTTACAGTAAAATGTCTTAAAGACGATCACTGTTTAAGAGCTCGGGATATATTACTAATTTCAGGGAAATGTTGTTATTGATATTTTATAAGTAGACCTGACGATGGGCGTCTGCAGGAACACGTGTCAGTCAAGAAATTTTCAAAGTCAGATGTATCCTCGTAAGATGTAGGGGCAAAACTTTTCACAGGGAACTCGGAATGCACGAAGTCAGAGGTTGTAACTGTGGGTCCTCTCAGAGAATGGGTTGCCCTTTGAAGGCATTTGGTGCCGCTCCAAGAGAAAATTCCTCGTCTGGCCATACCTGACAGGTGTAATTTGACATAATATTAATATATCTGGCCGTCGATGATTTCAAACTTAAGGTAATGATTAGTCGTTGCTCAAGTCGATAAAGACTGTGATCTTTGGTGCGAAAGTGGATAGCGATAGCCTAGGGTTCGGGAAACTACAATTCAACTCAGGCAAGCCTACGGACAGTAACAAAGCGGCGACTTGTCTAAAAGTGTCGAAGGTACAAGGATAATATTGAGAGACATACTTACTGTAGGCACGAAGCGCACCGAAAAATTTCATTGAACAATTGGGTTCCAAAATGTCACGTGGTGACATGCATGACTTGCTATGACGGTACAGTTGGGATCACAAGACACAACAAATTACCAAACACAATATGTTAAGTCTTCTTGAGTCTATTTACATATACTTGCTTTGAGAGTTCTTCCTTCAATAATAGATAAAAGAGTAAATACTGGCTTTCAGATTTCGTTTCAACAGGTACATAATAACACGCTTGGTTTCAAATTTCGTTTGATAACAACATAGGTAGACGCTTGCTTTTAAATTCCTTTAAGATTAAAACTTGTACTTTTGTCTATTCTTAAAGTACTCGGCGAACACATTAGGGGTCGCCCTATTGTATAAATAGTACTCCCTGACACTGAGTGACTGTTCATGTCATGTCTACTCGGCCGACGATTTAGACGTCTTTGCCGAACTTCGTGGTGTATTCTGACCCGTCAGACACAAGTTCACACAACCCGTGGTGAGATCTCTTCCACGTCCGTCACACAAGAACCACCTGGTACGATAACACTGCACCCAGAATTGTCAGCCTTAAATCGATATACCAAAACCAAGAAAAAAAAAACCCTGTGGACGAATAAAGGAACAAACCGTCCCCAATATTTGCCACAGCATTTCAAATTAACATATAGTACTTTCTAGTAATACTTTGATAAAATTACGACTTCAATTTTATCGCAACGCAAATATCACCTTGACAATAATAACCCCAGTCTCTCAAAATTGAAGTAATTTTCAGTTTATAATCTGGACTATCCCTTTAAGGGATTTCCAGTTGTAACGTTCACAATACTTGTCTAAACATACATGATTAAGTGACACAGAAATTCATGCATGATCCCCTCTTATGCATAACACCAAATTAAGGCTAGTTGTCAGACTATTAACATTTAACCCTCTGAGAGCACTTCTCTGCAATAATTTTCCTCTGGTACTCTCGTTGACTAGCTTTCACCAATTTTGTCCATTAAGTAAATCCACTGACTTATCATTCAAAATTTCAACTTTTAACTTTTACTTAAGATGCTCGCCCGAAGTAAGCTCGTTAACCCCCCCCCCCTTCTCAAAACTCTGTCCCGGAAATCAACTTCGAATCCCCTTCAGTTTGGATAATATTACACATTAATTACTCGTCAAATTTTACTTTACCTAGGTGAACAATAAAAAGTATTCATACTCACAGAAAAACTACGTTTAACTGGGTTTCACCGTCAGCCAAACCAAATACTCAACGAGCTCCTTCTGTCTCAATGCAGTAGTCTACAACGACACACTTGTTCTCAAAACGAGTGATACACATAGAAATAGTTTGGATCTCAAAATCCAGTGACACATTTAGATCTCGATACCTAAGTTTCTTCGTTAAGACCTCATTGCCTTGTTTTGAAGAATATACCCGCTCTCAATAGCGAGGAACTTGCTCGATCTCGATAGTACCGTGGCGACGTGGTTGCAGGATGGAAAGCAACTGCTTTACATTATCATGCCCACACCCCAGCAATTAACAATGGATTACGTCATCATGCATCCCAAGCATTTCAAAGCGCGGGAAACTAACAGTAACAGGTGACAAAACACTAGAATTTCCAGACAACTCCCTCTATATGTGACACTACCCCCTTCTCATGAAATTACTAGGGTTTCAAAATCAGAGTTAATTTACCAATTACATTTTAATGAATACATCTACTCAAAAAATCTGCAGCCACATTATCCTTTCCTTTTACGGCGTGTATAACAAATCGATAGGGTTGGAGACTCAAGGACCATCGCATCACTCTACTGTTCGCTACTCTGGTGCTCTGTAAATATGCCAAGGGATGATGATCGGTTTCCAGGATAAACTCTTTGCCATATAGGTAAGTATGGAATTTCGCAATAGCCCATACTAGAGCTAAGCATTCGCGTTCAATTACTGCATACTTGCGTTCACGCGGCAATAACTTTCGGCTTGCATAATAAACTGGAAAACATTGTTTTTCCTCGTATTGCATGAGGACAGCGCCGATACCTGTATCCGAAGCGTCGGTTTTGAGAACGAACGTTTTCTCGGGATCCGGCAAATGTAAAATCGGCTCTGTTGACAATCTATCTTTAAGAGCATCGAACGCACGTTGTTGCGGGATATCCCATTTAACTTGTTTCGGTTGACCTGTTTTAGTAAGATCAGTGAGCGGTACAGCTATAGCCGCAAAATTTGGGATGAATTTGCGATAATAGTTGGCTAAGCCAAGAAAAGAGCGGACTTCTTTCTTAGTTTTCGGCCGTGCAGCCCCCAAAATTTTAGTTATTTTTTCTGCTTGAGGTTTTACTACTCCCTCTCCTACAACATGTCCTAAGAACTATATCCTACGAAACATTTACTAGGACGAGCCGTGAGGCCGGCATTTCTGAGTCGTTCAAAAACTGATTTCAAAAGTTTAACATGTTCTTCCCACATTGCGCTATATATGAGAATATCGTCGATGTAGTTGATCACGTTAGACTGTCCCTGGAGTAAGTTACGCATCATGCGCGAAAATATGGCAGGCGCGTTGACCAATCCAAAGGGTAGAACTTTAAATTGGTATAGTCCGTGGCACGTGATAAAAGCTGTTTTGGGTTTGTCTGCAGGCTTTACGGGAATTTGCCAGTACCCTTTCGACAAATCAATTTTGCTGAAATACTTGAAGTCGCTTTTGCTAGTTTGCACATTAAATCCTCGGGGTTTGGAATAGGTTCAGGATCAAAGATTGTTACCTTATTCAGTTTTCTAAAATCAACGCAAAAGCGATTCGTTCCGTCAGGTTTTCTAACTAACACAATAGGTGAAGCATAAGGTGACTCTGATTTTTCTATGACGTCCATTTCAAGCATTTTCTCTATCTCTTGCTTTACAACTTCTTGCGTTGCTAAAGGGGACGGGTATGCCTTTGATCTTATTGGGACATTTGTCGTCAAGTGAATAGAATGGTATGCCAAACTAGTTAACCCAGGCAAATCTGTCAATATATCTGAATATTTTTCAAGAGTTTCAGAAATTTCCCCTTTCTCATCATAGTTTCTCTTTCCGTCTACATTTACGTTCTTGTAATTTTCTTGTTGGACAATTGGCAACAAATCTAGTTTAGTTTCATAAATCGTTTCGTCAGAATCCTCTACAACACTAACATGACAGTCACTTTTCAAATTACATGCGAAAACAATTTCATTGTCATTTTCAATCTTATCACTCGTCTGTTTACCGACTTTGGTTTCACAACATGGTTCGTTATCATTACGTAATACGTACCTTTTTAAAAGGTTCGCATGAAATGTCTTTTCATTACCATTTACTTGTACCTTATAATCATTTTGACCAATTTTGTTTGTGATAACAAAAGGGCCTCTCCATTGCATTTTCAATTTATTATTGTCTGTAGGGAGTAAGATAAGTACCAGATCATTAACCTTGGATTTTCTTCCTTTAGCGCGAACATCATAGTATTTCCGATACCTTGCCGCGGATTTTGCAAGCTCATCGTGCGCTATCTGACATGTTTCTGTCAGGCGATTACGTAAATCTAAGACATATTCGTAAGTTGTTTTAACGGCATCAGTGTCGTCGTTACCGGTCCAAAATTCTTTTAGTATGCCTACCGGACCTCGAACAGTTCTCCCGTATAAGAGTTCGAACGGTGAAAAACCGAGTGATTCTTGCAGGGATTCACGGTACGCGAATAACAACGCGGGTAGATACCTATCCCAGTCTTTAGGTCGTTCGGCAGCCATCCGCCGCAACATGCGCTTTAACGTCCCATTAAACTTCTCGACCAGGCCATTGCAGATAGGGTGGTAGGGACTGGTGTGAATTTGTTTAAGTGACAATAACCGGCTTATCTCTCTCATAACATCGTACGTAAACTGCGTGCCAAGGTCAGAGAGATTCTCTTCAGGTACACCGAATCTCGAGAACATTTCTAGAAGCGCTTCGGCGACGCGTTCTGTTTCGATACGTGACAATGCGATAGCTTCCGGGTACCGAGTCGCGTAATCGACTAAGGTAAGTATATAGCGATTACCTTTGTCGGTTATCGGCTGTAAAGGACCAATCAAGTCGACGGCTACCCTCTTAAAGGGCGTATCAATAAGAGGAACATTTCCCAACGGTACTTTAGTCACACTTCCCTTCGGTACGGTTTTTTGACATACGTCACAAGAGATACAAAATCTTTTCACATCACTTTGAACTCCTGGCCAATAAAAGTGTGATTTTAACCTATCAAATGTTTTCTTGATCCCAAGATGCCCTGCCATGATAGATTCGTGTGACAACTCTAAGACTTTCTTTCTAAATTGAAGAGGAACAACTAATTGGCAGAATACTTTGCCGTTTTCAATTTTCGGTGAGGAAAACTCTCGATACAAGAGGTCATTCTTTTCAACGAATTTGACTTTGCCACCATTTTTGGACAATTTTACAGAGCCTTCCTTTGCAAATGTGAATAGTTTAGTCAATGAAGGGTCAGATTTTTGAGCCTTCTTAAATTCCTCTGGTCCAATGTTCAAAGTGTCTCCCTCAGCCACTTTCAATGGTGTAATGTTTCTTTGCTTTTTAGCCTTTTGGGCTCGAGTCTCAACTGCGGAAACACTTTTTCCTCCATTTTCAACCTTTTCTGTTGTGCCCCTTTCCATAACCCAGTCTGCATCTGGCTCATTTGGATCCCGACAACCCTCAACATTTCCAAGAATTAGATCGTAAATAGGGTGATCCATGCAGAGAGCTTTGACCTTCCCTACTAAATAGGGTGTATCTACTTCTACTTCAGCTACGGGTAACTTTCGTACTGTTCCGTCTACCAAAACACAAGTTTGTGTAACATTCAAAATTTGTTCTGGAGGGACCATACTTTTCTTCACCACAACGGTGCTACAACCACTGTCTCTAAGAACACTCCCTATTTTGTTTCCTATAAGAACTTTTGTGACAGGCAAATTGTCATTGTTATCAGTCTTATCGTAAGCGTCGCGTGAGCAGGCTGCGCTCATAATCGGCAACTCGTGACCTCATACTAATCTTAAAGGGTGACCGGATTGTCTTTCGCAATTGCAAAGATTACTTGTGACTAAGCACGCTATCGGCTTATTTTGACCATCGTTAGCACCCGTTTGCTCATCATCGTCCCTTGGACTGTCATACATTACAGAAGCAACTTTGTCGGTTGACCTTTTTGCTCTATCCCAACAATCTCTAGCAATGTGACCAGATTTTCCACATACAAAACATGCTCGGGCTTCTCTTCCCGTTTTGGAACTAGGCAGATCTCCACTTTTGCCTTGAGCTGCCCCATCTTTATCATACTGATTTTTGTCTCTAGTCCTATCCTTAAAACTCTACCCTTATCATAATTACCATGAGCCTCCCTGTATTTATCAGCAAGCAGTGCCATGTCTGAAGCCTTGTCCGGGGACCGTTCCTTCAAGAAAACAGCACGTTCCTTGCTACTGGAGTGAATCATCTCTTCCTGTAAGAGTAGATCAATTAGATCATCATAAGTTTTCTGTTTGTTGCTCATTTCAATCCATCTTGTTTAATAACCCTTAATTCTTTCGAGATACTGAGAATACGTTTCTCTTGACTCACATCTAGCATTTCTAAATTTCTCCCTAAACCCATCTGGAGTTAATTGGAATTTAAATAATAATGCAGATTTCAATTTTGCGTAGTCTTTAGATTGGGAATCCGACATACGGGAATAGACCTCCAGAGCCCTACCCGTGAGCAAAGCACCCATAGAAATTGCCCAAATAGTACGAGGCCAATTTGCTGCAGTGGCAAACCTCTCAAATCTTAGAATAAAAGCATCCATATCGTCGGTGCCCTCTTTGAACAACGGTAACTTCGGCAATTTGGTTGGTGCAGTATTTCCCGATCCGCCCTTACTATCAGCCAAGTTTGAGCCCGTAGAAGCAATTTTAAGATCATATTCTTTCATTTCTTTTTGGTGCTCTCGCTCCTTTTGTCTTTCGTCCCTTGCAATCTTTTCCCTCTCTCTAGCAAACTCAATTAAATCGTTACCTTGTAACCCACTTTCCTTGCCCAAAGCAATATACTTTTCAAAATCAATTTTTCTTCCAACTAGTACACAAGTTAATGAAACCAGTAAAGCAATTTCCAGCAAAATTAATAATACAAAAAATATCCTCAATTTCCCAACATCGTTTTGGAAATTCAACTTCGATGAACTTTTCAATAACATCGTAACTTAAACTATATATAATTATACACAGGTTACTACAGGTCACTTTTGCTGTGTCGAATGAATCCTGCACTGATCGCCAAGTTGCAAGTCAAAATTATATTAAGATTTTTTCAGTGTGCCCCGCTCCTCCACCAGAAATGTCACGTGGTGACATGCATAACTTGCTATGACGGTACAATTGGGATCACAAGACACAACAAATTACCAAACACAATATGTTAAGTCTTCTTGAGTCTATTTACATATACTTGCTTTGAGAGTTCTTTCTTCAATAATAGATAAATGAGTAAATACTGGCTTTCAGATTTCGTTTCAACAGGTACATAATAACACGCTTGGTTTCAAATTTCGTTTGATAACAACATAGGTAGACGCTTGCTTTTAAATTCCTTTAAGATTAAAACTTGTACTTTTGTCTATTCTTAAAGTACTCGGCGAACACATTAGGGGTCGCCCTATTGTATAAATAGTACTCCCTGACACTCAGTGACTGTTCATGTGATGTCTACTCGGCCGACGATTTAGACGTCTTTGCCGAACTTAGTGGTGTATTCTGACCCGTCAGACACAAGTTCACACAGCCCGTGGTGGGAGTCTCTTCCACGTCCGTCACACAAGAACCACCTGGTACGATAACACTGCACCCAGAATTGTCAGCCTTAAATCGATATACCAAAACCAAGAAAAAAAACCCCTGTGGACGAATAAAGGAACAAACCGTCCCCAATATTTGCCACAGCATTTCAAATTAACATATAGTACTTTCTAGTAATACTTTGATAAAATTACGACTTCAATTTTATCGCAACGCAAATATCACCTTGACAATAATAACCCCAGTCTCTCAAAATTGAAGTAATTTTCAGTTTATAATCTGGACTATCCCTTTAAGGGATTTCCAGTTGTAACGTTCACAATACTTGTCTAAACATACATGATTAAGTGACACAGAAATTCATGCATGATCCCCTCTTATGCATAACACCAAATTAAGGCTAGTTGTCAGACTATTAACATTTAACCCTCTGAGAGCACTTCTCTGCAATAATTTTCCTCTGGTACTCTCGTCGACTAGCTTTCACCAATTTTGTCCATTAAGTAAATCCACTGACTTATCATTCAAAATTTCAACTTTTTACTTTTACTTAAGATGCTCGCCCGAAGTAAGCTCGTTAACCCCCCCCCCCCCTTCTCAAAACTCTGTCCCGGAAATCAACTTCGAATCCCCTTCAGTTTGGATAATATTACACATTAATTACTCGTCAAATTTTACTTTACCTAGGTGAACAATAAAAAGTTTTCATACTCACAGAAAAACTACGTTTAACTGGGTTTCGCCGTCAGCCAAACCAAATACTCAACGAGCTCCTTCTGCCTCAATGCAGTAGGCTACAACAACACACTTGTTCTCAAAACGAGTGATACACATAGAAATAGTTTGGATCTCAAAATCCAGTGACACATTTAGATCTCGATACCTAAGTTTCTTCGTTAAGACCTTATGCCTCGTTTTGAAGAATATACCCGCTCTCAATAGCGAGGAACTTGCTCGATCTCGATAGTACCGTGGCGACGTGGTTGCAGGATGGAAAGCAACTGCTTTACATTATCATGCCCACACCCCAGCAATTAACAATGGATTACGTCATCATGCATCCCAAGCATTTCAAAGCGCGGGAAACTAACAGTAACAGGTGACAAAACACTAGAATTTCCAGACAACTCCCTCTATATGTGACACTTGTCTAAAAGTGTCGAAGGTACAAGGATAATATTGAGAGACATACTGTAGGCACGAAGCGCACCGAAAAATTTCATTGAACAATTGGGTTCCAAAATACGGTTAGGTGTCTGAGTTGTGCACTCAAAGCGATATTTTTTATACAACTGAAAAATAACAATACCACAGTATTTCGCAAAAGACAAAACTCATTTCTAGGTCAGTCAGTAAATAAATTGTTATTACTTAAACTAAACAAGTGAAGCAAGTACAAGTTTATAAGTAATCATATACAATCATTTTTGACAAGCTTAATAAAGGTAACAAAGATTAAAACAGTCAATTCATTTTAAGCAGATTCTTTTACAAATAATTACTTCAGTGTCGCTATTTTACTGCTATGTCCACTGTGGGTCTTTCCCAGTACAAACCACTCGAGACAAGGTCTTTTATTACGGGTGTTAAAGTTTGAAGGTTTGTTTGTCTGTGGGTTGAAAGACAGACAACGTTTGGTGTCCCTGCAAGAATGTAACTCATTAAGGTATAGATTTTGTTTAGTTTTCGCTTTTTGGTTTCAATTGAAACGAAAATAACAAGTTCAAATTATTTGTTGTTTCCTTTGATTTCTGCACATCAGCAATTGCTACGACTCAATGGAAATTATGGACACTATTAGGGTGTTGATGTTAACGTCTCTTTCTTGAACCAGCTGTAAGCTGTATTAAACAAATTAATAAATAAAAAAAAAATCAAAATCGACGGCTTTGATGTGACCTCAGATTACTTTAATGATAAGCAATCATGGAAATAAAGTTTCCTCGCAAGGAACTAAACTGTCCAATTTTCAACAGAGTCCGTTACCTTCCTTGAAGCTGTCTGCAGTACAAACACTTCCACCAAGCACCATTAATAAATGAACAGTGAAATATACAGTACAATATGATTGAATACGTCGTGAATTTATTCAGTAGTAAATATGGCATGCCGTGATGGCTACATGACAGCCAATTATGTCCCAGGATCTAGTCCCATCACTCGAATCTCCTTTTCACGTCATCCTTGACATGTTCACGTACATGGAAATAACTTCACTTTAATATACCCATAAACAATGTGTTTACGATTTTTCTAATCACGTTTACTTGGGGTACTCACAGAGTGATGACTTAAGTACGTTACCGTAGAATGGATTTCAGACAACCCTCTCTTTGCAGTCAGGCTTATCCCGGTTAATATGGTTCAGATGTGTGATTCAGAGTATTAATGTCGCTCAGATATTGCGAAGATTACAAGAATCCAACACTTAACTCCATTTCTCACTGTACTTGTAATGGACATAAAATGCTGCACTGAGATTTTTTTCACCTTGATGTCAGTGGTGAAACCACAAAACATTATCATCAATTATCAATCCACATAGAGCACGTTTTAAAATTATATCAACGAAAAGTTCAAGAAAATTTCTTGCTAAATGGTATTTACAAGTTTGCCCCTGACGACGCTGTCTTCAGTCAAGTTTCTTGCTGTTGTAATTTCAAAGTCGTTTGTAAAGGTATCAAAACGGAAGAAAAGGCAAATAGAAATCCCTAAAAATGTGACACTTTTCGAAATCAGTGTTATCTTAAATGTAAAGAGAGGATTTTATTGATTCAGACTCACTTTTACGTTTCATATTTTCCTAATTAACGTAGTCGTTTCTTCAGTCAATTGCTTTCTCGTAATGCATTACGTTTTGATAAGAACTTCTTTACCAAAAATACTCCCAAATCTTTGTGAGGATGATTAAGAAAAGTATCCAAGACAAACAAAAAGTAATGTTTTTGTGGCATATACCAAATACTTACGATAGAGTCTTCTAGTAACCTGTCACATAATTTCATCTCATTTCAAAGACAGTAGACACCACTAAATACTTTCATTTATTTTATTTCATTTTCTCATTAACAATCTCCGACTTGAGTGAGTGAATCTAGCACTCTCGTCTTAAAGTGTTGGTACAAACTGCTGCTGCAGGTCGGTATGCAGGGGGTTTGAGTGGTTCAGACGGGTACCGTTTACAAACAAACACAATTATAATCGAACCCTAAGGGTACTTTGGGGGTGATTGTTTAATGCTTTGATTTAGGCTTACTCTTAGCAGTGCAGAATCTAACTTTTTGAAAATAACACAATTCCCAACGAATGTTAGTATTAATATGATAATACGCATAATTACATTGGCAACCCCCAGTGCATTAAGTGTTCCCTCCGCTTTGTGCGCAATGCTACTGTTCCGAACTCCATAGCCTTAGCCTGTGACTGCTGCACTCCGAAATGTTCATGGCAGTGATCTACTAGTGGAATAAACACGAAGAATGCTTAAAAATACACTACGTCGGAGGTTAAACATTGTAGGACCTTTAGAAGTATAAATTATATCTTAAAAAGTTTCTTACACCCTACCAAACCTGCCATCATGTTTTATAGTCAAATTGATTGGCTAGTTGAATGGTTAGTACAAACTAACGTGCCAGATTCTAACTAGCCCTTTCACACGAGATCCTTAAAAAACATAAGGATATACAACAGAGGTGTTACACCGACGTCACGTGATCGCGCGTCTCTTTGGTTTTGAGTCACAAGCGTACATTATGTCACAGTAGTATCTATGGTTATGCCGTGCGCATGTGCTCCAAATACGCTTACTGCGCGTGTGGTTTGCCTTTCACTGCAATATCATTCGCGTGACGTCACATAAAATCCCTCTATAGGACCCTGTTGTACCTTCAGCGCACATTGTAAACTAATTTTATTTTAAAAATAATTAAAGTTAAAGGAAAATGAAATGTTGGGGTTTAAAGTTATGGTGACATGCCGCCAAAAAGAACTGTTTTCACTAATTGGCAGTTAAGGAATAAACTCCCACAATGACGATATCTTGAAATTATTTCAATATCTTTTACCGTTCTCAAGATAAACCTCTTCAGAGTTTGATGGGTTTCTGAACCGACTCATTGCCTATGCAAAAAAAAAAAAGAACGATGTGGGGTGTTGCACAGGGTTGTGGTTTCTTTTGTTAACCCGATATAAATTATCGCTTAATTACTGATCAGATAGTTTACAGTATGGTATGTGATATCAATATTTTTCAAGAAAACAATTTTAACTTCCATGATGAGTCCCTCAGGGATACCAACGCTACAAGTGTCCTCGAAATTAAGGTTGAAAGGCAAAGGCTAACATTAGCCATATTTGTTATGTCCTTCTTTCGACGTCACAAATCTGCATGTTTTGCTCATGTTTATTCATGCTACAAGCTGGCAAGTGTGAAATAGATATTGCACTGTTAAATAGTCAATATTTGATGGATTTTGATAACAATTGTGGCTATTTTCTGGCTTTTTAATGCTTTTTACACCAAATATCCAACTATGTAATTTGCATGTCACCAGGCCTTGAACAACAAACTGTTGCCGGCGTGGAAAAACAAGTTGTTATACCAGCCTACAAACTCATAAATTCACGTATTTAATCAAATACTTTTTGTATTTAATTTTTAACTGTGCTTTTAACAACGTTGGACGGGAATTACTTCCCATTCATGTAAAAAGTACCAGTCTTTCTTAATGCGTAATTTGTAACGCATCATAATAACCTTTTAGTTTATTGACTTCATCTGTAACAGTGCAACCCATGAAATATGTCACTTGTAATAATCTAAGATGTATTTTTACTTGATAGCTTATCACGCGCGCTGTGCACGTGCATACGTGGTGGCACATTGCTAGGATTGGGTAGAGGGTCTTGATGGACTCAGTGACAGGGCCAAGATGGGAAAAAAGGAACGAGGCAGTAATCCTCCGTCAGGCTGACACGGAAGGATTCCCGGTGAGCAACCCAACATGTTCAGAGTTACTAGCGCGGTATACGTATTTTGTTTTTCTGTCATTGTTGCGTTCGTTAAACAGAACATAACCACTCCCTTTAATCATTTAACCAAAACACCTTTTGTTATAACCTAGTATTTCATCATTTCTAGCACAGGGCTTGTGTTCTCTCTTATATTTGTTTTGCAGTAAATGTTTGAGGGGAATTCGTCAGGGAACGTAATTTGCAGGATCTATTATTTACCGTATGTTGTCCCGATAATAAGTCAAGGACTAGAAAATATTTTGGTAATGGCTCCAAAAATGTTGCGAAGTATGTTTATTTAGCACACCTGTATGTTTGTTCCATATAGCCACACCATTATACGTAGAATAATCCAAGTCAGTAGCCAAGAGTGAGGCAAAGGATGAAGGGCGACCCCCCGAAAAACTTTCGTTCCCTGGAAGATCAAAAGTTACAATTGCCTTAATGCATTTTATTATAACTCGTTAACCTCCAATGAAAAATTATGTCGACCCCCTGGAAGCTATCTCGCCTCCTTCGATACCATGTCTGGCTAAAGGGGAAATTTGTCCATTTTTTTTTTTTTTGAAGTATAAATTTCTAAAGCATGAAATCTCAAAATACTGAAATAGTAAATGTTGAGACGCAACTTGCAATTTTGCAAGGTCCATCCCATGCGATTTCCTGATAGTAATGTTCTTTTTGGATGGTGCCATGACACCCCTTTCTCCCCACCACCGCCATTTAGAGACATGGGGATTTTACCTAGGATATGACCCTGCCCATTCTCTTTATTATTGTACTTCCTGACCTGGTTCTGTCTGATGCAAACTTAAAAAATACGACAGGTATACTGGTAGACTATTATGTTCTTTAATATTATAGACCAGCGATAGATACTGCCGACGAGGGCAGTCGCCCGTTGACCCCTGCGTTTTGGTTTGACTTTCCTTTCCGACATAAGTGTGCCACAGATTTATTGAAAGTTTTGAATCTTAAAGTGCAATTTGGTTTCAATGAATGACATTTGGAAACCGTGCTGGCATTTTTCTTTCTAATAGGCTACCGCTTACTGCAATTTATTAGCCTTCACGTTCTTACATACTTACGACCAACGTACATCATAGACTCAAAGCCGTAGTCACAAGTTTTTATTTTAAGGGCCGTTTCACTCAATCAAAGGCGTTTTGGATGCCAAATGTTCTCTTACACTGGTAATTCATGCGCGGAAGGTGAAGAACCTTAATGAACATTTTGTGTTTTAGAGTAACATTTTCGACAGGCTAAGGTGGGAGTTTCTCCTTTATTTAGTGTGAAAACCAGAGTCAGTGGCAGTCAGGCCAGTGTAGGCCAAGGATGTCAAGGGGCAATAGTCAGGTAGAGTGATAGGACAAAATGCGTAATTCACGGCAGTCACTTTCTTGGCAATTTCTCCAAATTGCCTTCAAGGATTATGGTTTATTCTAAAGGAACCTAAAGTTTTCGGTAGGCTTAAGTTTTTACAGTTAACTTATTTCTTCTTTTATGTTTCAATAACTTAAAACAGGCGCCGATTTAGAGGGAGAATTTTCCGGTATCAGCCCACCCGCTTTTGGCCTTATTTTTTGTTGAAAGGTTTCCAAGCTGCATTACAAAATTTATGTACACTAACTTTGATTGCTGAGTGTCAGGAAATACCCTTCAACAGTGTCGAATTGTTTTCCCGGCAATTTCCTCTCCTCACCCCACCGAGTCTTCCAACATGTGATGTCCGTAGTTTCGAATTTTGACCTCACGGAATAAGATCCCATTTTTAAACTCCTGGATCAGCCCTTGCAAAAAGTACAAGTCCCACCCCTTCTTTCTTGTAGTAGGTTGCCAAGATCATATTTAACGCAGTATTCTGTGAAGGTGTCATCCTTGACCACACGATTGTTTTCTCATATTTGTCGTATGGTATGTAATCGGGTCAGGGCATGGTCATTTTGATACGTGCATGCTATCCCCGATAGAGGTCAGCTGTCCCAACGGTTTATCTCGTTTTGCTTATTGGGAACGCAGATCGCTCCAAATCATTTTTTTTTCAAGAATGACTGACAAAGAGAAACCATAGGTGAAACTAACAGCGTGTTCGATTACTCACCCGGGTCAACTCGGGTCTGGCGCGACGCTGTTCGATTAGCCGTTGACGTCAGCAGTTGCGCTTACTCGCGCCAGATCGAAGTGAGCGACCCCTTGAGCGGTTTACTCGGAGAGGTATCCCATCGTCATTTGCAAATACATGGCAGCTTAACAAACAGCGCACATTGGAGAACAATTTCTGAACATGGAAATACGGTTGGGCAATATACGAGATATGAGAGTGGTTGATACAGGAGTTAGTAAAGTCACCAGGTGTTATTCCTCCAGAATATTCCAAAACTGCATTATATCAAGGCAATGAACGTAGGCTTGCGTGAACGTTTGTAGTACATACGGAGTACTGTGCTCTGCCGTTGGCTCTTGTGGACCAACTTGTCCCATACTTGCGGGTTAAGCGTTCGTTTCTTTCACCCATCTACGCATGTCTATCATGACCCTAGGCCGAAGCTCAAGTAAGCCAGAAGCAAATCGAACACGCTATTAGTAAGATGTACGCGCTTTGTGCAAAACGTATGCTTTAACGTATGGTTGCACTGCGCTTAGATAGTGTCATGGTAGAGAGTTTTTGCAAAGTCTTTAGACCCTGCCTCCTACGCCTCTGTACACTGAGAAGAGGGTACATGAGAGACCAGATTTGGTCTCTCGCCTACGCACGGTTTAACCAGGGAGGTGTTAAGAAGGAGATACAACCGTCTATAGACTCTTTGAAGTCATGTTAGTTTCCGACGGTAATCTTGCTTTTCTTCTCAAAATTCTTATCTCAATGCCTTAATCAATTACAGGATTAGTGCTGCGTTGCCAAAATACCAATGTGAAGACACACCCCTTAAGTGGACTTGTTAACTTACCATTGCTAGCCGTCATGAAAAAATATAAAGTAACCATTCGTCGTTATTCATCGCACTTAATATCATTTTATTTAAAGTCAGCAGAGAATTTCTTTAAATCTTTCTTTACAAAGATATTAGATAATGATGGAGAAATTTGCTGAAATGAGAAAAATGTATAGACTTGAACAATGTTTCCAGCAGATGACGTGTTTCAATGGCGGAGGCACAATTGAAATACATTAATTAAATGTTTATTGCCAGTCGTTTTACTGAAAATCTTGTTTAAACTTTGGTCATTGTCGGAAACTAACCTCACTTCAAAGCAGTTACAAACAGTGGCCTTTGTCTCAGGATTACTTGGAAAAGAAAGAGGGACATCACCACCTAAAAGGCTTAGTCAACAGAGACTTAACAATAGGAACACAGGGACCTGTCAATCAAATGACAGTGCATGAAAAGGATTAATTCATTTTCAAGTACGTATTGTCTGACAAATTTCTTCGTTGGATCTCCTTCTTTACACCTCCCTGGTTTAACCTAAGGGGCTATCTGGGTAGGCTTAAGAAATCATTCTCTGTGGTGTCTTCAGCCTTCAATTCTCTCCCCCACCCCCTTGCAGGTAATAATTGAATTCTATAAATAATATGGCCCATCTTACCCAGCCTTCTTAGGGAGCAAAAAGCAGCCGTATAGGGGAAATAAGCGAAACACAGATGTACATATGAATACAACGTGACCAAGTCAGATACTACATTATACTGTGCATGTGAGCCACTACACGTCCGAGGGGTAGTCATGGGTACGCGAGGGCATTTCACACAATTTCACTAGTTGGCAAAAATTGTGACATGGGTTTCACCCAGAAGAACAAAGCTTTTCTGAAATAAAGAAAAAATTATGTCCTCCCGAAGAAGGGGTGGGGGTGGGCGTGGCGTCCTCAGGATCCTCATCTCGTACGCCTGTCAGGCCAGTGTCCAACACATATGAGTTGCCCTCAACATGGCGGCTAAAGCTAGCTGCACACAACAAGTTTTTTTGCATGACCCAACTCATCTCGACCACGATGACCTAGTTACCTTTAGTTGGCGCAACTTTTATTCGCACGACTGACAATGCACACCTCACATCTGACTAGCCTGTTTTGACGAGGTTGCATTACGGTATTTGAAAAGCCTCTTTCGGCTTCGTGCGTAATCACGTGTATCTCATTGGTCAAGTTGCTTCAACCTAACGACTATCGCAGAGTCTGAAAAAAAAAACGAATATCATCGTTTTTCCCCACTGAAGGTGAAACTGGTCTACAAACTGTTAGTTGCAGTCGTTGGACCACGCACACTACACAACTGTTGGCGACGCGACGGACGAGTTGGGTTGCGTCACCCAAAGTTGTTTAGTGTGAGGCTAGTTTAAGGCAAACATGATATCACGTGATACGGGTCTGTTCGAACTGAAAAAAAATGCGTAAGGGAATGTATTGAAACTGAGATTAAGCACATCACTGAGAGGGGGCGAGAGGTTCTTGAGTTCATTTTGAGATGTTTATTTTTCAAATTTTTGATAATTTTATTTCATCTGTTTAGTCAGTGATTTTAGAGTATTTCTAATTTACATGTAACTCGTGTAACATAGTTTGTTTCTTAAAATTTAGAGCTTGTTGCAATTCGTAGTCACTATGAAGACACTTTAAACTGTTACCCAGTGTAACTGTTTAGTGTCCAAAGGCGGAGAAGCGGCAACACGGTTTCAGCCAAATAAGCGGAGGATCTTGAAGTTAAACGACGGTAGACCAAAGTAAAATACTTATGAAACGCAAATTATTTTTTTAAAACAATCTTGGTTTGTATAATGTCTGCCAAATTCGATAGTATCAGTAGGCTAAACTACAGTCTCTATCCAAGGTGGTAGTGTGGGTGGCTGTCACGGTTGAGCCAACTTATTTGGAAGAGCGCCACCACTCGGGGAAAGTTCAAGAATGATTGACAAGAGCTTGCACGTGCAGCGGATATGGCAAGCGAAATGTCCAATAATTAGAAAAACCAAGTTTATCGGTCGAAAAACCAAGTTTATCGGTTGAAAAACCAGGTTTATCGGTCGAAAAACCAAGTTTATCGGTTGAAAAACCAGGTTTATCGGTCGAAAAACCAAGTTTATCGGTCGAAAAACCAAGTTTATCGGTCGAAAAACCAAGTTTATCTATCAAAAACCATGTTTTTCGCAGATAAACTCGGTCTTTCGACCGAAAATCTTGGTTTTTCGACCGATAAACTTGGTTTTTCGACCGAAAAACATGGTTTTTCGACCAATAAACTTGGTTTATCGACCAAAAAACATGGTTTTTCGACCGATAAACTTGGTTTTTCGACCGATAAACTTGTTTTTCGATCGATAAACCTGGTTTTTCAATCGATAAACTTGGTTTTTCGACCGATAAACTTGGTTTTTCTAATTATTGGACAAACAACTTGTTATTTCGGTCGAAAAACTTGGTTTTTCGAATTACTGGACAAACTGTATCTAAAAACCAAGATTATCGGTCGAAAAACCAAGTTTATCGATCGAAAAACCAAGTTTATCGGTCGAAAAACCAAGTTTATCGGTCGAAAAACCAAGATTATCGGTCTAAAAACCAAGTTTATCGTACCAAAAACCAAGTTTATCGGTCGAAAAACCAAGATTATCGGTCGAAAAACCAAGCTTTCAACGCCAAACGTCCAATAACTAGAAAAACCAAGTTTATCGGTAGAAAAACCAAGTTTTTCGGTCGAAAAACCAAGTTTATCGATTATTTCGAAAAAACTTGGTTTTTCGATTGCCATGGTGATTTGCCGGTACTACTTTCCGCGACCACGACATGCTAGATGGCGGCTAAATTAATGGGCCTATATGTATTATGTAACAACATTTACAACAAATCAATGTTGGTCAATGCTTTTGTTTTTGTTACAACATTTGTCAGACAAAGCAACAAAAAGTCTTCATAGATATTTGTTATAGTCACCTGTCAACAAGTTTTTGGGAACACCCCCTTTTGACTTGGACACATCCATTATTACCATGAGGTGGATTATTCAATTATTTCAAGGGACTCAAGTTTAAGTAAACATGTAATTTTTCTGTAATTAGTGCAGATTTTAATTAATTTCCAAATACGATCGTTTACAATAAATCAATGTTTGTCAGTTTTTTTTGTTTTTTTTTTTGTTACAACATTTGTCAGACAAAGCAGCAAAAAGTCTTCACAGATACTTGTTTTAGTCACCTTTCCACAAGTTTTTGGATACACCCCTTTTGACTTGGACACATCCATTATTGCTATGGGGTTTAGTTTGTCATGATTACAAGCCATTTGCAAGGTTTTCACAGTTAAACCTCTCGTGACCTCAAATGACCTTTGACAAGACAGTATGCGTCCAACTGGGCTAGTAGTGCTAGTAGTACAGTACTAGCTAGCTGTACCACTACCAGGATCTAAGTTAACTACGAGCGACCCAAATCCCAAGTCCCTTGAAATAATTGAATAATCCACCTCATGGTAATAATGGATGTGTCCAACTCAAAAGGGGGTGTTCCCAAAAACTTGTTGACAGGTGACTATAACAAATATCTATGAAGACTTTTTGTTGCTTTGTCTGACAAATGTTGTAACAAAAACAAAAGCATTGACCAACATTGATTTGTTGTAAATGTTGTTACATAATACATATAGGCCCATCAATTTAGCCGCCATCTAGCATGTCGTGGTCGCGGAAAGTAGTACCGGCAAATCACCATGGCAATCGAAAAACCAAGTTTTTCGAAATAATCGATAAACTTGGTTTTTCGACCGAAAAACTTGGTTTTTCTACCGATAAACTTGGTTTTTCTAGTTATTGGACGTTTGGCGTTGAAAGCTTGGTTTTTCGACCGATAATCTTGGTTTTTCGACCGATAAACTTGGTTTTCGACCGATAAACTTGGTTTTTCGACCGATAATCTTGGTTTTTCGACCGATAAACTTGGTTTTTCGACCGATAAACTTGGTTTATCGACCGAAAAACATGGTTTTTCGACCGATAAACTTGGTTTTTTTACCGATAAACTTGGTTTTTCTAATTATTGGACGTTTGGCGTTGAAAGCTTGGTTTTTCGACCGATAATCTTGGTTTTTCGACCGATAAACTTGGTTTTTCGACTGATAAACTTGGTTTTTCGACCGATAATCTTGGTTTTTCGACCGATAAACTTGGTTTTTCGACCGATAAACTTGGTTTTTCGACCGATAAACTTGGTTTATCGACCGAAAAACATGGTTTTTCGACCGATAAACTTGGTTTTTCTACCGATAAACTTGGTTTTTCTAATTATTGGACGTTTGGCGTTGAAAGCTTGGTTTTTCGACCGATAATCTTGGTTTTTCGACCGATAAACTTGGTTTTTCGACTGATAAACTTGGTTTTTCGACCGATAATCTTGGTTTTTCGACCGATAAACTTGGTTTTTCGACCGATAAACTTGGTTTTTCGACCGATAAACTTGGTTTTTCGATCGATAAACTTGGATTTTCTAATTATTGGACATTCCGTTAAGAAAAACCAAGTTTATCTTTCGATATACCAGATAAATCGAAAAACTTGGATTTTCGACTGAAAATCTAAGTTTTTCGACCGATAAGCCAAGTTATTTTGAAAATCTAGGTTTTTCAACCGATATACCAAGATTTGGAGATAAACTTGGTTTTTCGATCGATAAACCTGGTTTTTCGACCGATAAACTTGGTTTTTCGACCGATAAACTTGGTTTTTCGATCGATAAACTTGGTTTTTCTAATTATTGGACATTTCGCTTGCCATAAGCGGAACTGTACCGGAAGGGTTTCCTGGAAAAGTTTAAAAATAGTTGCCGACAAAGGGACGAACGGAAACAGACTTGGAGCATAGCAGATGGACTGGTGAGAAAATGAGGGATTCGAGAGAATCATTCTGACAATCAATGGAAGCAGATCGACTCTGACATAATTGGATATATTAATTAATTAATTGATTTTCGAAAGGAGGAGATGGTGAGGGATTGTATGATAAAGTGAATTGGAAGATCCGTATTTTGGACTGAGATACGTAGTCACGGGCGCCGAATTTAATTTTATTAAAGGAGGACCAGTTTGCTTCGTCATCTGGGTGACAAAGGCACCAGTACCATACTCTGCTGGTGGCGGACCGAGCTGCATGGTGACAACGACGGGACTAGCGAAAGCGAACTCCAGGAGTCGGTTATCACGCGTATCAGGAGAAGTCAGAAAAGAACCAGAAGGAAACCGAAAAGGGCCCTCGCGTCGCGTAAGTGATCACAATTAAGATAATTTAGTGGGGTAGATAATTCACCGGTGTACTAGGCCGATAGGATTAAGGTAAATATATGTTGTAAATTGAAATGCATTGATCATCATTTAATAATTTGAGAAGGAGAGACAAAATAATCAAAAATCATTGTTGAAATCTAGAGAATCTTCTCAATCAAATTTTTCTGATCTTCATTGTGTGTGTAAAAATTATTTTTGCCAAATTTCGCTGGCAGGGAGGAAACAACCTGGGGTCGCAACAGAAGGGCGGCATTCGGCTTAGTTGTGACAGTGGCGTCCCTAAGAACTTCTGCCCGATTAAAGATATGGTGACATACAACCAAAACAGGGATTTTTTTCTCAGCAGAGAAGGAATTTAGTACCCTCATCACAGCTCCGATGCAGTATTACATTTTCAACTATAGTTTTTGTGTACAAATTACAAAAGGTATCGACGCTTCAAAGTTTTGATGGATAACTGTGTTTAACTCATTGTCTTCGCAGGAAGAGTAAATTGATGTAATGCGGGTGCACAATGTTATTTTCTTGTTTAACTATTTATAAATTATTTCTGGATTTGAACGATGCCAGAGTTGTATGTCGGCAGCTTGGCTATCACAATGCTACAAACAGCTACAAGTCTCCATCCGGTAAAGCTGCTTTGATGAGTAAAGTCCAGTGCCAAGGTAACGAGACGTCTATCTCGTCATGCAGACATAAAAGAGAATATCAAGACAACTGTACCATCGACAAATATGCCGGCGTGACCTGTCAAGGTAGGGTTTTATACGGTATTTCAAGGACAAAGTCTGTCAAGCATAGATATCAACAGCTTTTAGGTAAAATGGTGCCATTCTAGAATACGTAGCCATCACTTTATCAGTCTTCAAGACATTGCTTGGAATCGCACTGACTTATACGTAATAGGTGACCTGGTCGATGACAGAAGAAACATTACAACAACTCCAAGTTGCTTTTTTTCTCGGGATACCAACAATTCACGTTTTATGACCAAAGTAGAAGGGATGAGGCATGTTTGTGTGTGTGTGTGCGTGTGTGTGTGCGTGTGTGTGTTTAACTAATTTGTCTTCAAAAAACTAATTTAGTCTCATACAATTAAGGATTTTTTCTCTTTTCATTGGTGCAGATTGCTATTTCAATAGCATGGTGCGTTTAAAAGTTATCAATTTTTTTTTAAATTTTTCTTTCAAACAATGCACTGTGGGAAATCTATGATGTCACAGGCAGACTACTGGAACATCTTTTCTATATTTTCATAATCTTGACACATTAAATGATATATGCAGGCACTTTCAGAGTAACAGCATTTATTATCAAAATAAGCTCAGTTTATTGCCAGCAAATGTTTCATTGAGGTTAAGTTTAAAGGTAAGACTAAACAATGCAATATTAAAGTACAACAAACGATCTTGGAAGTCATCCACCGATAAAACATACCATTATAATACATAAATGTGCCAAGTTTGAAGAATCCAGTATGTTTCCTTCAAAAATTAGAGTGCTAAAAATCTTTTTACTCCATGACCTGGCAGGAGCCAGTAAGACCTTTGCCCTCTGATAATTCTTTGGAAATTTCCAGAACTCAAGAGGTACTACTCTCCACCATGTCCGAAGTTCAGGCAACATATAGTTGATGAGATATTGCAAACATGATTTGTCCATTTACCTGCTGATGACATCAGATAATCTTTGAACCACACCAAAACCAATCCCAGCTGAGATCTTTATATTTTGTAACTTAGAGGAAACTGGAAGTTTGTCCTTGACAAGAGTAACCTATATTCAAACAGGGAACTTGAGTTACGAAGTAGTTAAGAGTGTGGGATTTGAACTTGGCTTTTGATGAGAAAATATTTTCTTTCATTTGATATCGTCTTAAATTGTCAGTGGAATATATAGATGTATTGGTGTATAAAGGTATATTGCAAGTACAGTTCCAATCTTTATCAGAGTGTGCTGGTACATAATTATATTAACCATGCACCCTCTATGATTTGAAGAACCTGCAGGGTTAGTCACTAATCAGAACTGATAGCTTACAGCAACCTTTTTTCTTCAACTTGGTTTTAAGGATCGAATGCACAATAAGCATCAGAGTTTAAAGAATTTTATTTATATGCATACTTACACATTAAATTAGCAACTTGACGTTTGTGGATATGAAATGGATTCAAGAGTCTCACCAAGTCAATTTTTCTCCAGTCAAGTCAAAGTCATATCAAAAATCACTTTTCTTCAAGTCAGGTAGCAAGTTATTTCCCTTGAAGTCAAGCCAAGTCACAAGTCATTTTCAAGTCAATTCACAAGTCATTATTTTCGAAGTGAAAAAAGTAATAAGCCTTTAAACAAACGTGCATTTTCTTGTATTATGAAGGAAATCGGGTGTTCAATCTTAAAATGGATTTTAAAAAAAAAGAACTTGTAGGTTGACGCTCTTCTGAATATAAAGCGCATATACTTTCCCTAGACTAAAGAAAATCCAAGGAACACGTTCCTAATAAAGTTAATACACCACCTAAGCTTAAAGTAAAGATGTGTAAGATAAAAATGTACGTTCTTTATGGAAATAAGATACTTTTAAAGTAAGGAAAATGTTTCCCATCCATAATATCACCCAACTTTTTGTAATTTTTGGGGTACCTTGTATAATTTGTCAAACTTTTGATGAGGTAGTAAGCATTTTGTAAGTGTGTGTAAAACGTATCCCATGCAATTAATGAATATTTGCTTAAAATGGCATCGGAGAAAACGGTAGAAATATACCTATTAGCTTCTGTTAAAGATTTGTGTGTAGTTAAACTTCTTTCTTTAACAATGCTTTAGGAGGATTTCTGAGACTTTCTTGAAGAGCACCACTGAATATTTAATATGCAGTAATTTCCTCTCATCTATCATGTGCGACAGAACACACTGCCGCACGCAAATTTGAAAATGCTGTGATCGAGTACAGCAGGCGCATTACGTTATATCACCCTTACTCAAATCGCACAGTACTGAACAGTGCAAATCCCGAACTTCTGGGGGAAAGTCGGGATTTTACATGGTGTTTCGCACCAACAGCTTATACCCTTAAACTGAAAAAATCAATAAAAATATGACAAAACATGATAAGCGTCCCTAATGCTATAACCTGTAGGTGCGAACATCAAGAAAAATCCCAACCCCCCACCCCCAGGTCAATTTTTGCACTGTTCTATGAAAAGCGAGTTCAGTATGGACGATATCACGTAATGGTTCCGACTGGGAGATCTGCACTTCATGAAGGGGAGGACAAACACTAAAGGGCATCAGGGGCGTTTGAAAAGTAAAGTATGTTACAAGGAAAGATGAAAAAGATGAGCCCTCAAAATTGCTGCAAAAATGAAGCTCAAGATAAAATGAGGTCAACAAGCGTTGCTTCTTCTTAAGGTGCACTGCAAAGTTCGTAAAATGAGGTCAACAAGCGTTGCTTCTTCTTAAGGTGCTCTGCAAAGTTCGTAAAGTGTAATTGCCAGATGCCATCAAATCGTATGCAAAAGTGTTAACTATTACCTTTTTTGTTGAAAGGATCCCAGACCACCGGTTTTGGTATTTGGCTGATGATTAATCATTCCTGGCTATGTTGTTCCAGAACTGCAGAGGTCTCGCTGCATAATACAAGATTTCATTGCATGTTTGCTTGTGCACTAATCGTGATTGTCATGTGCCAGGAAGCTTTCATAGGGTGTTTCATTTGCATAATTTCCTGGTGTGGAACCTCACAACCCATCAACTATTTTCTTCGACAATCGCTAGTTCCGGTTTCGCCATCACTTAGTCAACCCTCACTCGTCATAATGCCCTACATCCACACATAAAACGCCATATTTCGCACCTTTTATCTTACTATTGGGTTTCATTGTCAAATTTTCATTTATATTTTATAGACATAGGGCCTTCTTTTAATTTAATGCGTGCATTGTCGACAGATGGAGGGGCGGTTGCTCAGCACCTTTCGAAACGATGCATGATTGGCGGAAAAGGTTGGGAACTGCGGGAGCATGACATGTACTTGTAAGGGGTCAGCCTGCTGTACGTTTAAATGGTTGCTTCAGTCGACCAATGCTACACTACAGCTATGCATTTTCCAGACCCATGTTTTTCCAATAGCCATCCTTCTCCTGCACCACACAATATCGAAGCCAATAAATCAAACCTTGCGTTTATGTTCTAAATAATTTTATGCTGAAAGTTCACACCACACTCAGCAACAAACATTGTCATTCAATGTAGCCAAGTCAAACATGTTAAAGTCAACTCAAGTTGGAATTCATTTTTCTTCCAGTCAAGTCGCAAATCATGACAAAGTAAATCTCGAGGGGGACTCGAGTCCAAGCCATAGAGTAGTTTAGATGCTACTTCACACAGTTTTGACAAAAGCGTAGCCAGGAATTTGTCAAGGGGGGGGGGGGTCATAGACAGACTCTCAGCGCCCCGCGTCACCATGGGTTGGCGCGGAGCGCAAGAAACGTTTGGCCCCAAAATGCTTCCCACATCGTTAGAAATGGCACTTCCAAGGCCTATTTGCCTCATATAAAAAGGGGGGAAAAACAATAGCAATATCGTAAATATAAACATTAAAAAAAATACCAAAAATATGCTGGTGGGGGCTGCTGGGGTCTGAATGTTCATATTTGTATTCAATTTCTGTTTTTAGAGTAACAATTTACCCTGAGTGAACTGTTAAGAAATGTTGATGTTACATTTTCTTCGTTTTTTCTTTGGTTTTTCTTCGTTTTTTCAAATTTCTGATTTTTCAGGGGGCAAGTGCCTCCTTCCTCCACCCTGCAAATGCCCATGGTTACCAAACTTTTGGTCGTTTGGGGTATAAATACCCTATTATGGGTTATGGATTGTTTATAGTGACAGGGTGTATTCACAACTGAGCTACCTTTGCTCCCTGTTGCAGTGACTATAAAATGAAAGAAATAACAACAAACTGAACGTTCGACTTCAATATTGTAAATCATAAAACCTATGGTTAGGCCTTTCATATATTCCACTAAATGTGCCTTATGCCTCAGAACATTGTAAAGTCTGTCATTGTGATAAGATAGACGCAGAGACGTAATACAGGATGAACAGTACGGCATACAACGTTTCGAGGTAGATACGGAAGTGACAAAAAGTACATGTTTCATGGCTTCTATTGTGCTACATTATTTTATTCCATAAATCACCTACATCAGCTGTAGGCTAAGAATGGAAACCAGTTCACTGCAACGCCGTTTCCGGAACATTATCCTTTGTTGATCTCATGCGTCTTAAAGCAATACTTTATTGCTATGTTTTAAAAGAAAAGGCGTTAACTGTGGTCCTTCATATTTATATGTGGATTTCTTTAACAATCAAGTTAAATTGTGCATGATAAGGTTAAATACTCCATAAGTTCGAAAGTTTTTTTTTTTTTTTATAATTTTTTTGAATTGGTTACATACAGTCCCGCTATCATCTGTGAAGGCTGTAGAAAGTAAGTGCGAGTAGCAGAGAGGAAATTCGCCTAGAGTAGAAACACGACGACTGTGGTTGCAACAACTTAAAAGGGTAGAGCTTCTTACCAGGGAGTCCCTAACAACTTCCTGCTCTTACAAAGTGCCATACAACGCAAGTTCTTGTGACCAACTAATCGCCATACAGTACATATCGAATAGCTGATTAAATTTATGACGCAATCCGTTATTAACCGAAGATTGCAGTAAATTTGAAGAGCGAGAAAAGTGTAGGCTAGCTTTAATGAGAGAGGTTGTAAGCACCTTCGGAGTTGTTAGTAATGAACTGCGAAAAAGACCACTGCAGAAACAGTTACGACATATCGGTACATGTGAACATTGAGTTACCACCTCTGTAGATGTGACCATAAAGCTGTCAGCCATGACTTTTAGACGTTTAGTAGATATGAAGTGTGATTTTACCTTATCAAGGGGGAAATAAAGTTACAAACACCTTGACGGTTGTATCCAACAAATTGCAAGACAAGCAAACTGCTCGGCATTATTAAAACGAGCGACCAGCAATCTACTACTCGTTTTACACAGATTACAAAAACAAAATTTGACTTATTTTATAAGAGCGACCTTTTTCGGAAGAACAGTTTTTGATGCAAATAGCTTCTTGTGGTAAACGATAGTAACGGAGGATGTGCACTAGGCTATGGAACATTCACGGAGTTCTTCAGGAAGTATTTAAGAGAAAATATACCGGTATAAGAGAGAATATATTTTAGGAAGGTGCGCCAAGTGCGCTGAAAACAAATTGGGTAGTTAAACGTCATATTGACGAATATCTCCATGACAAAATATTTTGTGATACTCCTACTTACTCCAGCAACTAATTTGTCTTTCTTTTCAATATTTACTAAAGGCTTGACAAAAAGTATCCTTTTTTTTACTCTGAAAATGTTAAGTTTCGAACATAAAAGTTGCAGTACAACTGTCTAAAAACTATCGATGGCAAAGGGTTAGACAAACTTTCCAATTTGTCATATGTAGACTTGACGATGGACATCTACAGTAATAAAATATAGTGGCAAGCAACTTTTTGGTCAAGACCCCCAGTACCAGATAGTACAGCGTTCTGGCTCTGTACTAGCAGGGGGCTGCGAGAGGGCTCCCTGGTACTAGGGTCTTGGAGAACCTGACAAGACAGTCTTAACCTTTTCCTCATTTTATGTGCATTTATCTTCCAAAGAGCAGGACACCAATCAGACATTGTCAAAACTTGCGATATGAATATCAGTGTTGTAGTGTGAGTACGGGACCATGAGTACGGGTACGGGTACGGGTACTAGGTCATGAGTACGGGTATGGGTACGGGTACCAGGTCATGAGTACGGGTATGGGTACGGGTACCAAGTCATGAGTACGGGTACGGGTCCGGGTCCGAGGAAAAAGTAATCATGAGTACGGGTACGGGTACGAGTACAGGGTCATGAGTACGGGTACGGTTACGGGTACAATTCATGAGTATGGGTATGGATACCAACTCATGAGTGCAGTTTTGAATATGCATGGTACCAAGCCTTTGCTGCATTTACTACTTATTACTGGAAATTTGACAAACTCAAACGCCCATCATATTGCTCTCCTTCCCAGAAAATTCCAACCTTGAAAAGTTTCCCATCAAGCCAATGCCCCGTAAACAAACCTGGCCGGCACCCAGTGTATGCAACCCCAGAGCAGCTTCCTCCATGGACAATCCAAAATTAACACACGGAATGACCTATAAAGCCTATTTAAGTGGAAGCCAAATCTAGAGGATATAAGGATTCATGGTAGGATTCAATTCTCAGTCGAGATGTTTGTCAGGTTTGGTAAGTTGGCTGGATGGATATTGTGTGGTGGGGAGTGGCCCATGCTAAAATCATGTATCTAGGGAACTGTCTAGTCCATTAGAAACTGCTGACTATGCTAAAACACCTATAGAGGTTATGCACCGACGTCACTGTGTCGCGCGTTTCTCTGTTTTTCCATCCAGGCGTACATTGTGCAACAATTGTTACTTGCTGCTATCGTGCGCGCGTATCGGTAACACACTTACTGCGCATGATCAGTTCCATCCAGCAAAACGCACTGACGTCACGTGCATAAGCTCTATAGTCAGCTAACGCACGACTCAAATTTTCCTGCAGAGCAGACTCTGTTGGCTCACTCTCTCCTTTAGATTTCGCAAACCAGGGATAGCGTATGACTGCCAGGGAATATGCCGCTCAGCCTGCTACGTAGGCAATACATTTAAAGGCAAAAGGCAGTCGCCCCAAAATTTTCTTTGAAAAATCAGCAATTTCTTGCAAATCTCCTCTTATTGCATTACAAGCACTTCTGAAGACGTTTTGAACATAACTATTACAAACAATAGGTAAAGCAAGGCGAAATTCTCCTTGAATTCCACAATTCACTAACAAAAATATTGTCACATGATCAAAATAGGCCAATCATGAACTAGAGTGACAGGATACACTCACTCTGTTTGGGGTGACTGCCTACTGCCTTTAAGTGTAGTAGCTTGAGAAATTGCAACACAAATATGCACATGTAAACAAACAAATGACCTCACTCAATTGCGACTGCTGCTTGTGGTTGGCAAGACCACAGTCGTCTGCACTCATATTCATCGCGCTACACACTGTAAGTGCATGTACCACATGCACAGAACAGAGTGACTTTGCGGTATATCTATGTACTGTGGGTCCTACAGCTCCCTTTTTCGGCTGACATGCTATCGGCTTGGTTTGCGGTAGGCTGTTTTAATTATTCACGATCCATCTTTAGGGAATGAATCATTATTTCTTGAAATAAAAGAAACCGTGCAAGCTCATTCAGAGCGTCAATTAATATGTCAAAAGGCTAGGTGCATAAAGTAGCCATACACCAGTAGTCTACGTGGACGACTCATTTTGGTTAACATTAGCCTAATATTATAGTCAAGTGCTGTAATTTTGTAAACAGTATTTCTGCCAAGGGGACTGGAATGATCTAGCCTATAGTTTGAGCTAAAGGGAATGAACTGCAGTCATAAATTTTTGTCTGCATGTTATGCTGTTACCCAGTATAGTATACGTGGTACAGTACAGTATAGTATTACCTAGTTCTCAATCAGGCCCTACACACTAAACTCAATAGGACTTTGCACCTGTAGTGGTCTAATGGAGCGTGATTGCAGGGCTAAGTATCATTAATACCAATTAACTGTCGGGGTCAGATAGTTCTATAGTGAAATGCTCAGGGCTGTAACCGAGTCCAAGCCAGGTACGGGTAACAAGTCATGAGCCCGTACACGTGTACTGGTCTTCAGTACGTGGTTTTGAGTTTGGGTATGGTATGTGTGTGCCAGGTCGTGAGAAGCTGCAGTATGGGTGCAAGTTTCGGGTCATAAACTTGAGAACAGACTAGGGGTATCACAACATGAGTATGGATACCAGGTCACGAGGAACTTTCATACCCAAGTGTGGGTATGAAAGTTCAAATTTCAAGAAATTTAATGAGCATGGGTACAGGATTTGACCAGGTGGTATGGGTGCAGGTACATGGTCATGAGTAACTATAATTTATAGGCACCACGTACCAGCTACTATCATGAGTACAAGAATAATTAGGTATACTTAGTAATTAGTTTGGCAGCCACTCTATATGAGTATCATATACAGTGATATGAGTGGTACTCGAGGTGCCCTTCTCTGGAGGGTACCCCCAAATTTTTCATAGCCCCTCGAAATTTGCACAAATTTCATAAAGATTAGTAGTGAAGACAGATATCCCCAGAAATGTTAATTTAAAATGTATTAAAGCCCAGCCGGCTGCAAATTATATCTACATATTGCAGCCCCACCCCCACCCCGTCAATAAAAAATATGTCCATACATCCTTACAATTGCGCCTGCTGATGCCTGAACTAGACACGTTATCATCTCTACAGTTTAAAGTAAATTTAGTGCCATTTTCATACCTGTTACACTACTTCATTTCAAGTACACAAAACTTACTTATAAACTTTGGCAAATTGGTATTGATTATTTTCTGATGCCTATAAACATATAGCTGATTCACTGCCATTTTGTGTGATTGGACTTCACACCTTGCCATCCTAAAGGCTGATGGTCATGCAATACTTGAATAGCTTAATCAACTTGAACCAAGGGCTTGTATGAACCAAGGATGTGTTGGAGCAACCACCTATCTGTTTACAGTGCAATCAAAGCCAATTAACAGTTTTTACAACAGAAGCAGTAGGATTTGCTGGGGCTGAGAATCTATTTCGCACCTACTTACCTCCCCTATAACTACTATTGGACAGTCCATATACCGCGGAATGAGGAGGCTATACAAGTCTCCAAAGCACTGGAAGATTCAAGGGAAATACAAACTACACTTTGTGTATGAAAAAAAGTTTAGCCTAATCCATACCATGGTACAATATGTGCCTATTGATTGTTACACACCTTGCACAATGCAAACAATGAACATAGGTCTGTGCCATGCCTAATTGCAGTACATTGTCAGTGAATCTCCTAAAATCCTCCTATTCAAACCATAAAGTTATTATGGACTCTGAAGGAGGTGATACTTTTTGGCATCCTGTCTCTTTAACAAATTTTACAAAAAGGCTATACTAGCTGTGTAGACTAGGAAGGCTTAGTATTAAACTGCTACAAAGGGGGTTATTCTTGCATTTGTAAGTTTTATCCAGATCAGATGTAAGCAAACAACAGCATGGCCTAGGTCAATAGCTTCTGCTGATGTGTTGATGAATTTTGCAGAACTAACTGTACAGATCAGTCATGTACATGAATGGAGCTTAAATTCAGTAAACTTAATTTAGTTCAAGGACTTTTGTACTATAATTTGATGAGGGTATATGAGGGCAGGTAGTGGATGGGGATCAACTGGGAGAGTAGGCTGCAGGCCTGTAGGCTTAGACCTAGGTCTATGTGATGTTGCCAACATCACAAATCTTGGTTCCTCAAATCTGACCCCAGTTGCACTACAGTCCTACATGATCTGAAGTACAGTAGTGTATGCCATCACACAGTATTAGTAGCAGGCGCATAGCTACGGCATAGCTACAGGGGTCCCAGGGTCCCCAAAATTGTGCATCCTAATAAAATGTGTAAGAATTAAGGGCGGCGATCGATGCTGTGACACCCCCCCCATTTGATACCTAGGCCCCCCTAAAAATTTCATTCTAGCTACACCCCTAACCTGTAGTTAAGTCAAGACTATAGATTTGTACACGTGGTACCAGTACTGTTCTGCTAGAATTGACTGGTACAGATTTATGGTTCAGTTCTAATTCAGAGTTCATCATTCAGGCTATTCAGACAATTCATCTCCTTTCAGTTGTCTATTCACCTCAGTTTGAGGTTGTCTTACATGAAGTACCCATCATCATGTATACTACTGCAGCATGAACAACTCATCTCCCCCATGGGGTATATGACACGGTTTCACATTAACTGTTCCAATTTGGTCCCACAAAGGAGAAAAAACAAGAATTTCCAATAATCCTTAAAGCTCCCTTAGTTTGATTAATTAGGCTTCAATTTCAAATAAAAAAAAATAAAAAGAAGATAACTCCTTGTGCATTTCCTTCGTTCAAATGAAGTTTAACTGGGTTAGTGTTAAGTTCCCATTACAGTGCTGTCAATAGTAACATTAGCAACATAAACGCAGGGTGTCAAACACAAGGCATACCCTAGTATGCATAGGAAATAAATTTGTGTTTTCATTTGCCTTACAAGTTTGGCAGGAGCAAGATTTCTGAGAAATAAGATATAAATATGGTGTGTTTAATAATGGTTTGGATAAAAAATTTGAAGAAGTGTGTGCTAATGTTACTATGTTGCAGATGTTATGTATTCTTGATAGCAACCATACCTAGTCAGGTGAGGTGACAGATCAGGGATATTTGCCAAACTTACTATTATGTTAACTTCAGACAGGTAGATGCTATAAATTGACCATGAAAGGGTATGAATACTTTCAGTATTTTTCTAGTGGAATGCATTTATTGATTGCTAATGTTATGCTTATAAGTTTGACAGCACTGCTAATAGTAAACATTAGCAACATCTAAAGCCACAAATTAACCATTTTTACAACTAGACACATGTGTGATCTTAGTATCACTGATTTGCTATGCTGGTAATCATTCATTCATGCAGCAGTCATACTATTCCCTCTGTCTTTGTGAATTCCAGCTTCAGTTTTCATTTTTTGTGTCATGTTTGACAGCAAAACATAACATTAGCATCAAAATTCAATTCAGAACCATTAACTATCCAACACAGATGCATAGATGACAGGTTGCTTACTTTATCAAAGGAAGAGGTCAATGCTTTCTAGAATATAAAGTTAATTACACTGAAGTGTTCATACATAAAGAATTGCTATCATGATTATAGTCATATTTGGACAGCATTTTATATGTAGGGACAATTTGCTGTCAAATTTTAGCACTTTTCAGTAATGAAAGTTATTAGTGTTTTATATTGCACAAGACTGTGAGCTTCATTTTAATTTTTCTATCTCACTAGCTGGTCTAGATGGTAACTGGAGATCAAAAACGTTAATAAACATTATACCTCCACTTTTATTTATCACAAAGGAACAGATCTATCTTTTGGTACAGTTAATGTGAAACATGATTATACTATATACTATCCAATTATCATCCAGATAAAAAAATATGATCAAAATTTTACAACTGATTAAATCTACCTTACACATATTATTACAGTGTTGTAGTGTGAGTACGGGACCATGAGTACGGGTACGGGTACGGGTACCAGGTCATGAGTACGGGTATGGGTACGGGTACCAAGTCATGAGTACGGGTACGGGTCCGGGTCCGAGGAAAAGGTAATCATGAGTACGGGTACGGGTACGGGTACCAGGTCACGACTACGGGTACGGGTACGAGTACGGAAACTTGTACTCGAGTACGGGTACGAGTACGGGTACGGGTACGGGTACTACAACACTGATGAATATGCATACCTAAGGTATATTGCCTGACTTTCGACGACGAACTACTTCACTTGCACTGTGCAATACTTATGTAGCAGACAACGCAGGGTATGTAGACTGTGTATGTAGCCCATGAGCTTAAAGTGAAACAGCCTTACAACAGTGTAACCACGTACGCCGATGGGACAGCAGTTAACTTTTGTCACCCGGGGAGGGGAGGACTTGATATTTCATATAAGTGGAGCAATGAAAGAATTTGAGCGATCACGTGTTCTACTTAAGAAACGACTTAAGCATGCAGACAACAATAATTGACTTAGTGTATTCAGCAGTGTTGTAATCGAGACACTGAAGTTCGAGTCTCGAGTCGAGGCGAGTCGAGTCTTCCACTAGCCGGGTCAGAGTCGAGTCAGAGTATTTCACTTGTCATGTCGAGTCCAGTCGAGTCGAGTCATCAACTGAACTCGAGTCAAGTCAAGCCCCCAACCACACTCGAGTCGAGTCGAGTCATCAACTGAACTCGAGTCGAGTCAAGCCGCCAATCACACTCGAGTCGAGTCGAGTCGAGCCGAGTCGAGTCGAGTCGAGTCGAGTCGAGTCGAGTCGAGTCACTGTCTACTCGAGTCATCCAGAGTAAGTTGAGCATATTGACCTACAGTTGGCCTAGATCAGGCAAGCAAGTTATTTACACAATTGCTAAACATGCTGTCTTGGTCACTCCGGATCCTGAAACCGGTGTTAGAGGAGGGGGGGGGGGGGTTGTGCCTCCTACTTTCAAACCTTTTTCTTCAATTAGAAAATATTACAATAGACGAAAAAAATTATGTTCCACTTCAGGTGATCTGTTTATTATCTATTTATCTTACTCAAGATTCAAGACAACTATCAAGCACATAAAACACCCCCTTATGTTTCTTCAATTGTGTTTGTACCCTTAATCAGTGTACAAAACCGAGTGCCACTCACAAAAACGAGGTCCTCCATTGATAACTATTGAAAATGTACCCCTGTTCACTGGATAGACTGGACTTAGCATTTAATAATTGAAATTCACGTGTGAGAATAAACAAATGAATCATACTGATAATAAATGTACTGTATTCTACACCCAAAAATGACTTCAGTCACCTTAGGTCGACAGTTACATTGACTTACACTCCAATTTTTTTTAAAATTCAATCGATTTTTTCTAACTCAAGCCCTGACCCTACCCTAACCAAACTTCTAAATGTACGCTTTAGAGAACGTCGAACATTATAAAGCTATTTTCCAAAAAGAAATGTTTCTTAAAATGGTAATACAAACAATAGGTCGACAGTGAAATGAAGACCTAATGTACACGTCTGTCGACCAAATGTACACTGTATATTATCGGCTAGTGCGAAAGTCGGATATTTTTAATTTTTCGCTGCCAATATGTTTGACTCGAGTCATTAGGAGAAAAGACTCAAGTCAAGTCGAGTCATCCAGCATGGTGACTCGAGTCGAGTCGAGTCGAGTCTCTTCCACATACTGACTCGAGTCGAGTCCTTTGCACTTCCTCAAACTTCTGACTCGAATCGAGTCGAGTCTTTTGACCCAACTGACTCGAGTCGACTCATCAAAAATCATGACTCGAGTCCAACTCGAGTCAAGTCAGTGACTCGAGTCATTACAACACTGGTACTCCGTGCTTACGCGAAAGAGTTACGCCTACGTATATTGTACAATACTAAGCTACAAACAGCATTGTGAGTGTCGAAATGGACAAAGGCCAAATGAACTTTGCCTCTCAGATGAAGGAATAATCGAAGGTTAATCACGTTAGTGTAGTGTTATGTGGCATGTTTCAAGGGCATATACATGATTTCACAAAAGGGACGAGGCGGGTAGGGGCGAACTCCGCATGGGCAAAATTTGCACCTGAGATCTTCTAATGTACGGAGACTCCATGGGAGGGGGTGTCAAGTGTGAAACTTGAAATGTAGACACTTAAATGGTATTTCCTGGCAACTGACAACCAAAATAAGCATAGTTTAACATTTAAAAGCCAGCGCAGCGTTCTGATGAATAAAGCGGTGCCAAGAAAGAGGGGGTGAAGCCGGCCAATCCTCCAGCTGGATCCGCAACTGTGTTTACAGTCTTCAATCATCAGCTAACCTATTAGGTCCATGGTACTACTAGACTATCATAGTCGAATGACTCGTATGACTGATCAACACAGGGAAATCTACTACTGGTGACTATACAACCACTTCATCTTGCAATTTTTCCCTAAATATGACTTGTTTGACAAATTTCTTAACCCCAAAGGTAACACACATTGCTGAGCATCTGTGGGTGAGAAAAAGTACCTTCCCAGAATAAAGCTGCAGTGAGGGAAGTTGTCTCCTTTTAATTATTATTATTTGAACCATCCCCCATTACTCCATGACAAATACATGTCCATCTGGCCTGCCACAAGCATGGACTGTACACTGATTCACGCGAGTGTGTTGAATGTAGGCTTACATCAAATGAAGTAAATGTATCCAATATTTGTGTTGAACTGGGTAAACTATGCGTAACTCCAAGCATTCAAACATAGGAAGCAGAAGCCAAACCCTTCAAAGTTCAGTGTAATTTATAAGAAGTTAAAAGGGAGTAAATAACGGCTATTCTTTATTCGTTTTTTATTTTATTATTATTATATTGTTCCTTGAAATCTTTATCGTTCAACAGTCTCTACAGTCATGCAAGTAATACTTGCGATGATATGTACCAGGCTGTTTGTGCCATACCTTAGTTTCAAATTGTTCCCAAGACCTTATCCGTGATTAGCTTGCCAGTCACCACGTGATCACTCTACCTTACATGTAGGTGTGAACAATTTTCCATTACAGAGGACATGATGTGATGTCTTTTCACTTGTCACTGTTGTTCAGTTATTGCTTTCCGTTTTGTCATTTATGACTTTAGGATTTTATTTGAATTAAACTTCACCATGTCTAGACAAAATATGTTAGTTTTCTTGTTATTGAGGGATAATTATACTTCACCACAACTCGTTTCATCTAAAAATGTCAAACGTACAGTGGTTATAATGTGAAACATGTTTACCGTAGGCACGCGCAAAACGCGCTGAAAAATTTCATTGAACAATTGAGTTCCCTATATAAGGCAAGGTGTCTGATTTGAGCACTTAAGGATTGTTACGACGAATCACAACGAAAATACTGTAAGTCTCTTGTCCTGAATACTTGTATTGTACCTTTTGACGAACCAAGATGGCGACTCAACAAACCCACAAAAAACAATAGGGCGCATTTGACAAAAGCATAACCCTTTAAACTCAACTACTATAAAATATGTTTCCGTACGTAATTAGCAAAAATTATAAAAAGAAGAACAAACTTATCAAAAGCACATGAAAAAACTGGTAATTATTATAAAATCTCTCGTAGCCAAGGAACATTGTGAATCTAATGAGGTACATCTAGTATTGTTAGTGACCCAGGTCAGTCACGAAAGTGAGCTATAGGGCGCGCAAAAGGGCATGACATTGTATATTTTGAAAGAATTTTAATCTAGTTACCAAAATCATCTACCAAAATCCCCCTCCCCCTCTTGATTGTCTCCCCACTTTTGAGCCACGTCACTGTTATAATTGCAGCGTCCATGAAGGGTGGAAACAAAAAGTATTAAAGCATTTTTGAGACATTCTGCTTGAATATTCGACTTCAATTGTTTTACATCTGCATCGTTAATCATTATATTCATTATATTAAAACTTATCCCATACATTCTGTGGGTTCGCTTTCCTTTGATTCCCCTTTTCAAGCTTGAATCATTTTTCCCTGGTCTGGAAACAGTGCGTTGGAAAAATGCGCCGCACCCTTTGTCCAATATGTTATCCATCATGCCCATGCACTAATTTCTTTTACGATATTTGTTGTCATTCAAAGCGATGTTCTCTCTACCAAGTTTTATTGAACTCAAAAAAAAAAAACAAAAAAAAAAACACCGTATTTCGTAAAAGACTCAGCTCATTTATAGCGCGGATTCCTTGTTTACTGAAGTACCCCAGAGGGGTTCCTTTAAATCCTCCGTAGAAGAGTGTGTGGGCACCCACTCTAATAAATCGACTCCTTTCTTCACAGACTAGATTCACTCTTGATTTGTTACGGAACAACTACATGATGAACAGGAGGTATTTTTCTCCCCTTTGGGAAAATTTTTATATTAAAAGGTCCTAATATGAAATGTAGTGCCACATATAGCTAGTGCAAATTGTAAGGTAAATTACTGCGACTTTTTGGACATTTTTACAGTGGGAATAAAGAAGGAGGGGGATACTTCTACCCACTACCTTTTGACCGAGAAATGGAACTGTAGACTCCAACCCCGCTTCGTACGCCTATGGGAATACTTGTGTTTAGACTGCAAATTCTCCCAGTCTACTGCTTTTTCGCTAAATAATCTTTTACACCGACGAGGTAGATGAGAAACCGTAGAATGTGGTATGCTGCAATTCATCATCTTAAGGTATATAAAATACTGGCATCTGACGTACAGGATAGACGCAGAGCTGCAGTGACAAGTCTTTATTTCAGAGTGTTGTTCTCTGCATTTTTATGCCATAGGTATACCAAAGGCTCTCTAGCACAAACGGTCAGTCGCCGGCCATCTTCTCCGTATTTGCATTCAAAGAGGGAGGGTTGTGCATTCAACAGGAACAAAGAGAAGTAGGTGTCATTCACACGTTGTCCACTTTGCCTTTTTTCCTTTCATAGTCCAATAATATATTAGTGCGAGTCCCGCCCGCCTCTTCTAGCCTAGGATATACTTCAAGCTTCACATAAATGTTCTGCTAAGGCCGTGGTGGGCTTACAAGAAAAACGGAATACCTACAAATAACCTGTATATGCGCATTGAGGGAGTTCATAATCTGTGTTAGTAAACTTCCGACGTCGGTCTATATCATAATTTTTTATACCACACAGTGCTCACGATAGCCGTGTGATTGATTCATTTCTTAGATTCAATAAAACTACGTCAGAGGTTGAACATTGTAGGACCTTTAGTTGTATTAATTATGTCTTAAGGCCTCCTGGAAGCTCTTCACTAATTATATGGATCAAATAGATACCTACCCCACCCCTCCCCTTCTCTTCTTCTTTCTCCTTCGATTCCCCTCCTTCTCTTTCATTTTGTCCTTTTCTTCCTTTTACCTTCTTTTTACCCCACCTTTTCTCCAAGAGAGGGGGAAATTTTTGCCCTGAGACACCATACGTGTAAGGTCTCACAATAACTTGGCGTTAGGGTATGCACTGTATTTTAGCTTTGCTCTAGGTTCCTGTGCTCTTTTTGTTTGCGCTTTATGTATAATGGCCGTAGTGTTTATGTTAGACTAAAAATGCATTCACGTAAACAATAGAGAAAACAGAAAACGTTATGCGTGCGGGATTACAAGTTTTAGGTATTTTGTAACGAACAATGTAACTAATATTGTGATAGATGGGTGACATACTGTAACACCTCACCCCACCCACCTACAAAATTATGTGTCTTCAAACGTTTTTAAACGATTTTATTTTGGGGGTTGAAAAACCATAGGGGGCAAATGCCTGCCCTGCTCCCCACCCTGTGGCGCCGTCCCTGTTTGTTTATTCACTTCATCTGTAACTGTGCAACCTATGAAATATGTCACTTGTAATAATCTAAGATGTATTTTACCTGGTAGCTTATCACGCGCGTGGTGCACGTGCATTCGTGGTGGCGCATTGCTAGGGATTGGCAGATGGTCTTAATGGACTCAGGGACAGGGCCAAGAGGGGACAAGAGGAATGAGGCAATAATCCTCCGTCAGGGAAGGATTCCCGGTGAGCAATCCAACATGTCCAGCGTTACTAGCGCGGTGTACGTACTTTGCTTTTCTGTCATTGTTGCGTTCGTTAAACAGAGCATGGTCACTCCCTTTAACCATTTAACTAAAGCACTTTTTGTCAAAATCTATCATTTCCTCATTTCTAACATAGTGCTTGTGTTCTCTCTTATATTTGTGTTGCTGTAATGTTTGAGGGGAATTCGTCAAGGGAACGTACTTTGCAGGATCTGTTATTTACCGTATGTTGTGCCGATAATAAGTCAGTGACTAGAAAACAGTTTGGTAATGACTCCGAAGATGTTTCAAACTATGTTTATTTAGCACATTTGTATGTTTATTGCATATAACAACGCCATTATATGCAGCCTAATCCAAGTCCGTAGCCAAGAGTGGGGGAAAAGAGGAGGAACGACCCCCCCCCCAGATTTTCGCTCCCTGGAAGATCAAAAGTTGCCATTGCCTTAGTGCATTTTATTATATCGCGTCAACCCCACTTAAAATTATGTCGACCCCCTGAAAGGTATCTCGCCCTCTTTGATACCATGTCTGGCAAAAGGGGAAAATTTGTCTAGTTTTCTTTTATAAGTATAAATTGCTAAAGCATAAAATCTCAAAATACTGAGATAGTGAATGTTGAGACGCAACTTGCAATTGTACAAGGTCCACCCCATGCGATTTCTGGCAGTCTAGGAGGCATGTTTTACACAGAAATATTCGATACCCTGATAGTAATGCTCTTTTTTGACACCCCCTCCTCCCTACCACCTCCATTTAGAGACACGGAGATTTTACTTAGGATATGACCCTATCAATTCTCTTTATTGTACCTCCTGACCTGGTTCTTTCTGACGAAACTTATCAAATACAACAGGTACACTGGTAGAATATTATGTTCTTTAATATTATAGACCAGCGGTAGATACTGTCGACGAGAGCAGTCGCCCGTTGACCCCAGCATTTTGGTTTGACTTCCCTCTCCGACATAAGTGTGCCACAGATTTATTGAAAGTTTTTAATCTTAAAGTGCAATATTTGTTTTCAATGAATGACATTTGGGAACCGTGCTGACATTTTTTTCTAATAGGCTACCGCTTACTGCAATTTATTAGCCTTCGCGTTCTTACATACTTACGACCAACGTACATCATAGACTCAAAGCCGCAGTCTCAAGTTTTTATTTTAAGGGCCGTTTCACTCAATCAAAGGCGTTTGGGTAGCCAAATGTTCTCTTTCACTGGTAATTCATGCGCGGAAGGTGAGGTTTAATGAACATTTTGTGTTTTAGAGTAATATTTTCGACAGGCTAAGGTGGAAGTTTTTCCCTTATTTAGTGTGAAAACCAGGGTCAGTGGTAGTCAGGACAGTGTATGCCAAGGATGTCAAGGGGCCATAGTCACGCAGAGTGATAGGAAAAAATGCGTAATTCACAGCAGTCACTTTCTTGGCAATTTCTCCGGATTGCCTTCAAGGATGATGGTTTATTCTAAAGGAACCTAGAGTTTTCGGTAGGCTTAAGTTTTTACAGTTTACTTATTTCTTCTTTTATGCTTCAATAACTTAAAACAGGCGTCGATTTAGAGAGGGAATTTTCCGGTACCAGCCCACCCGCTTTTGGCCTTATTTTGTTGTTGACAAGGTCTCCAAGCTGCATTACAAAGTTAATGTACACTAACTTTGATTGCTGAGTGTCAGGAAATACCCTTCAACAGTGTCGAATTGTTTCCCGACAATTCCCCCTCCTGACCCCACCGAGTCTTCCAACATGCGATGTCCGTAGTTTCGAATTTTGACCTCACGGAATAAGATCCCATTTTTAAAATCCTGGATCAGCCCTTGCAAAAAGTACAAGTCCCACCCCTTCTTTCTTGTAGTAGGTTGCCAAGATCATATTTAACGCAGTATTCTGTGAAGGTGTCATCCTTGACCACACGATTGTTTTCTCATATTTGTCGTATGGTAGGTAATCGGGTCAGGGCATGGTCATTTTGATACAACAGTGCGTGCATGCTATCCCCGATAGAGGTCAGCTGTCTTAACGGTTTATCTCGTTTTGCTCTTTGGGAACGCAGATCGCTCCAAATCATTTTTTTTTTTTTTAAGAATGACTGACAAAGAGAAACCTTAGGTGAAACTAATAGCGTGTTCGATTACTTACCCTGGTCAACTCGGGTCTGGCGCGACGCTGTTCGATTGGCCTGCGACGTCAGCAGTCGTGCTTACTCGCGCCAGATTGAAGTGAGCGACCCCTTGAGTCGCTAACTTGGGGAAGTATCTCATCGTCCTTTACAAATACATGGCAGCTAAACAAACAGCGCACACTGGAGAACAATTTCTGGACATGGAAATACGGTTGGGCAATATACGAGATATGAAAGTGGTTGATAACAGGAGTTAGTAAAGTCACAAAATGTTATTCCTCCAGAATATTCCAAAACTGCATTATATCAAGGCAATGAACGTAGGCCAGCGTGGGCGCTTGTAGCACATATGGAGTACTGTGCTCTGCCGTTGGCTCTTGTAGACCAACTTGTCCCATACTCGCGGTTAAGCGTTCGTTTCTTTCACCCATCTACGCATATCTATCGTGACCCTAGGCCGAAGCTCGAGTAAGCCAGAAGAAGCAAATCGAATACGCTATAAGTAAGATGTACACGCTTTGTGCAAAACGTATGCTATAACGTATGGTTGCACTGCGCTTAGATAGTGTCAGGGTAGGGAGTTTTTGCAAAGTCTTTAGACCCTGCTTCCAACGCCTTTGTACACTGAGAAGAGGGGATATGAGAGACCAGGTTTGGTCTCTCGCCTACGCACAGTTTAACCTAAGGGGCTATCGGGGTAGGCTTAAGAAATCATTCTCTGTGGTGTCTTCAGCCTTCAATTCTTCCCACCCCCTTGCAGGTGATAATTGAATTCTATAAGTAACATGGCCCATCTTACCCAGCCTTCTTAGGGAGCAAAAAGCAGCCGTATTGGGGAAATAAGCGAAACACAGATGTACATATGAATACAACGTGACCAAAGTCAGATACTACATTACACTGTGTAAGTGGGTCACTACACGTCCGAGGGGTAGTCATGGGTACGCGAGGGCATTTCACACAATTTCCCTAGTAAGCAAAAATTGTGACATGGATTTCACCCAGGAGAACAAAGCTTTTCTGAAATTAAAAATTATGTCCTCCCGAAGAAGGGGTGGGGGTGGGCGTGGCGTCCTTAGGATCCTCATCTCGTACGCCTGTCAGGCCAGCGTCCAACACATATGAGTTGCCCTCAGCATGGTGGCTAAAGCTAGCTGCACACGACAAATTTTTTGCATGACCTCACTCATCTCGACCATGATGACCTAGTTACCTTTAGTTGGGGCAACTTTTATTCGCACGACTAACAATGCACACTTCACATCTGACTAGCCTGTTTTGACGAGGTTGTATTACGGTAATTGAAAAGCCTCTTTCGGCTTCGTGCGCAATCACTTGTACCTCATTTGGTCAAATTGCGTCAACCTTACGACTATCGCAGAGTCGGAAGAAAAAAAAAAACGAATGTATTCGTTTTTCCCCACCGAAGGTGACCCCATTTAAAACTGGTCTACAAACTGTCAGCCAGAGTCGCAGTCATAGAACCACGCACACTACACGACTGCTGGCGACGCGACGGTCGAGTTGGGCTGCGTCACGCAAAGTTATTTAGTGTGAGGCTACCTTAAGGCAAACATGATGTCACGTGATACGGGTCTGTTCGAAATGAAACATTTTGCGTAAGGGAATGTGTTGAAATTGAGATTGAGCACATCACTGAGAGGGGGCGAGAGGTTCTTGAGTTCATTTTGAGATGTTTATTTTTCATTTTTTCATAATTTTAACTCGTGTAACATAGTTTGTTTCTTTACATTTAGAGCTTGTTGCAATTCCTAGTCACTATAAAAACTCTTTAGCCTGTTACCCAGTGTAACTTTCCTAGTGTCCAAAGGCGGAGAAGCGGCAAAGTACCTGTTCGCTGCAATACGGTTTCAGCCAAATAAGAGAAAGATGATGAAGTTAAACGACGGTAGACCAAAGTAAAATACTTATGAAACGCAAATTATTTTTTTAAAACAATCTTGGTTTGTATAATGTCTGCCAAATTCGATAGTATCAGTAGGCTAAACTACAGTGGATAAGGTCTCTATCCAAGGTGGTAGTGTGGGTGGCGTCCCTAAGAACTTCTGCCCGATTAAAGATATGGTGACATACAACCAAAACAGGGATTTTTTTCTCAGCAGAGAAGGAATTTAGTACCCTCATCACAGCTCCGATGCAGTTACTTCAATATAGTTTGTACCAATTACAAGGTATACTCCTTCAAAGTTTGATGGATACTGGTGTAACTCATTGTCTTCGCAAGAGTAATTGTGTAATGCGGTGCACAATGTTATTTCTTGTTTACTATTTATAAATTATCTCTTAATTACTTGCCAGACAGTTGGCACTTTGATAAATGACACTGATACTTTTCAAGTAGAAATTTTACGATATAAATCTCAGGAGTTGTATGCAGTTTACCACTCTCCCCTCAATACAGTTTGAAATTGCAAATGGAGTCATTAGTAGTATTTCAGGGTCACTCTTTCCACGTCACAAATTTGAATAGTTAGCGTATGTTTATCCTTGACTGAAGTGAAAAATTCAAATTACCGCTTACAATCGTCAATATTTGATGCATGTGATCGGAATTGTGGATACTTGCTGGGATTTTATTCTTTTCGACCAAAAAGCCTGTTAAGGTATTTCCATGTCACCGGACCTTTAAACATAAAAAATCATCATTGAATAATGCATTTTAGCATATCGCGCCACCGGAAAAATATCTTTGCCACCGTGGAACTCGTCTCGTTCACCTCAGTGCCTTGCCAGACTACGGACCTACAGTGTATAATTTCAATGATGATGTACTTTACACCTCTATCAGGAGTCACTCATGAGTTTATCAACACAATGTATAGTAAGTCGTAATCGACACATATCAGATGATGTGAAGATCTTTCGGTTTGTTATCCCACCTCAGTCGTTATGACAAGGTTTATATCCTCCTTTATTTTATCGTAGCTAACATAAAGAAAAGTGTAACGTAACTCAGGCACAGGAGTTTTATTTCGAACGGCAACATAGACACAGTGGCGTAGCTAGAGGGGGACAGGGGCGGTCCCCCCCCCAGCCTCTGAAGGCCTCTGTGGGAAATTTCTAATCTCTGTCGGAAATTTTTACCACCTTAATTAAAAATTTTACAACGGAAATTAGTAGCTAAAATTATATTCTAAGGGGTTTACTTACAACACTTCTTATGTGTTTAAGCAGAATAACACATCAAAATGGTTAATAAGAAAGGTCCGGAAGTGTCATTTAAGGCAATCTCAGAGATATTTAATCTATGGTTTTTCTCGCGCTACACGCCAGATGATGGTGGCGCTACGCTTAGATAGTACATCATTGCTTCAAGATAATAATCTGTCGGAACTTTTTTGCCCCCCCACAAAAATATCTAGCTACGCCACTTGGTAGACTTTTCGAAGTAATGTTACTTGCAACTGCAGTCGGCGACCCGTTCAGAGATAGGATGCCTTTCGATTGTGTTTTCTCTGTCACATTTACAGCTACTGACTTGAAACTAAGAGTGAGAATGTGCAACGTGTCATTTACTGCTGATCGATGTTTATTTGAAGTCGCTGGAGATTTATTTCTAAATTTTGGCCATAAATCCGTTCTCCTTCTAGGTATTTTGATATTTGTAACTTTTCAGAGTCGTTCACATGCTGTTCATGCCCACAGTTTGGTCTGAAATAATCGATATGACAGAAAACGATGTTTTAAGGGACAATTTCGGATCTAAAATTGAACGTTACGGGTTGGAAGGAATTGCTCCTAATGTAGGAACAAAAGATAAAAATAAACTAATCGCAGCTACTTTTAAATCTTGTCAGTAATTTACTGTGCAGATTTTGCCAGTTCATTTCATCAGAGTATGTAAATGTAAGAGAAAATTAGGAATGAAGTTGCATTTTTTTCGTTCGCAGCAATCAGTTCTGCTCTAGTGCAAGCATTTGTTTGGCGTATTGACTGGCTGCAAGCCAAGACAATTCCAACATAACGTCCACTGAAATCATTTGGTATTCAGTGGTGTTGTTAATTTGTTGCACGTCCAAACAAAGCACAACGTTGTATCAACGAAAGACAGGACAAGCAATGGCTGTCTTGCCACTATCTAGTTGTTTGGCGTTGACCTCTTATTGAAGCAAAATAGTTACTTTCGCGCGACGAATTGGCAAAACAAACAACTTCCCGGCCAATCTACCCATAACATGCCAAAGAAAAAGATCTCATTGTACATCGCTATCCATCTTAAGCACTTGTTCGCACGGTTACCCAAGGAAAAGCGAAGTTCATTGTTGATCAACTTCACCTTCTGGGCAGGTGTCGAATACGGTTGCCTATTTTTCTCGTACGTACTCTTGGTATTACGAGTGCAGCCAATACAGCCAATATAGGAGTAACACACGTCCACCGGGCAGGCAAGCAAAGTCTATATTCAAGCCAGTTCTATGTTATTTCGTTGCCCCGATGCCATCCATTTCCTTTCGAATATTGTCTTTGCTTCGAAATGCTGTGTCAGTTTAAACTATTGACAAGATTATATAAAGAGAGTGGAATTTGTGCAATTGAATCCCAAACTATGAAAGACACAACTTTTTAATAATCCAGGAATTGCTCTTGACCACCACCTTAATAAACATAACCCAGAGGTCAACCCTTCTCTTCTGAAAAAATGAAGGAGATGTAAGGGCACTAAATGGCTTTAAAAGTTATTTTCTCCAAAATAATTATTTCTCAGTGGGGTAGATTTCTAAGTGAAAGTTTCCACAGTGAGAATTGTCCCGGCTGAATTACTTTGAATGACAAACGTGTACGGATAATACATGGGAAGTACTCCGAGCAGAAACGTGTTAGAGACACCTTCCTGTTCCAGGGTAATAATGTCTTGATAACAGGAGCCACCCCCTACATGTATCCTCCAAACCCTTGCAGAATGAATACCGTAACAAAGTGATCCATGTCCTTGTCCAGGCACAGAGGGCTTGGCAGCATGGAAGTACTACCTCGGTCCGAGTTAGTACTTCCATGGTTGCGGGCCGAAGAGAGTTTTAGTTCAGCACTTCAGCGCTTAATATGTTAACTATCAACAATAGTAGAAAAAATTGTAAAAATGTGTATTTGTTTTTCCGATAAACAACTGTTATCTCAGAAGGAGCTGAAATAGTTTGCACATTTTACAAATTGCTCAACCCGAAGATATGTGAGCTAAACCTTCTCAAGAACCCCGCAATGCAGTTCATCAAGGCTTTGTTTAAAACAAGTTTGAGCCCACCTTTTTATTCTGTAGCTAATACGAATTTGTGTTCCACATCAAAAGGACATGTCCCCTCTTGTTCTTACTATTATGTTTGAATAAACTTGTTTTAACTTATAGCTAAGTAGGCCTATCATATAGTTCCCTCGCTGCTTGCAATTCATTATTTGATTCATTCATTTGGTCTTTTGTCTTCCCACAGTATATAAGTATAGCATGAAAGCTAGCAATCAAACACCTATTGATTGAAAAAAAAAATTGATTTGACGATTATAAACGGCAGTTCATTTTTTTTTAATCTGCGTTACATGAAGATGTTATCTTATTAGGTACAATGAGAGTAAAAATCGGTACCCAGTTTTGGAGCTAATTTCATGGTCATCCATTTTTACAATGAAAGTGACCTGGTCGCACCGTTGGGTAATAGGCAGCTAAGAATTATCATGGCTACCGCAATACTTTAATGGGACGTGCCAAAAAGTGACTTATGTCTTTTCATAACAACACACAGAACACAACAATCATATCCTGGAGGTTTGTTTGCTTTAAAATTATTTTAAACAAGGATATACTTCAATATATCCCAAGCGACATAGTCAGGCTGTAGACTTATTTACTGATAGCTTCGTTACATGTCATGACAATTCCTAGAGTCTGCATAAGAGAATCCTTAATTCTGTGCAGTCCTGGATCAATTGTGTCTGTGTATTGATGCTTATTTGAAGGTATTGCTTCGTGTAAACGAAATATTACTTCTTTCTTTAAACGTCACAGTAGCTGCTGTTTGGTTTAACATGAATGGCAAGAGAGAGGATATGTTATCACTAATAGTAAAGATTCATAACAATACCTTTAACCCATAAAGATTATGTTAATCCATTTAGACACTAAAACATTTGGATTCGTTTTCGGCTAACTTCGCATGCTATGCAGAAAGTGTTTAAACAATATAACAAGTAATAATTGTCGGGCGTAGTGCCATCCTCGCGGTTTACATGTTTACCAGTCTTCCTTGATGCAACAGAGTTTAAATATCAGCACTTCATGAATTCTTTCTGTCACCAGAGTATACATTCCAGCTAGGGAATATCTCACCAAAGGCATTATCGTTGTTTGACTTTCCTATTACCAGTTCGAGAGATTCCCCTTTTTGGGAGAGTTTACTTTTCCTTCGATGGGGAGAAATATTGGTCATGGACGACACCATTTTGTCTAATTTACCCACAATTCCACCCGTTTTTGTGTACATTGACAGTGGCGAATAGGTTTTGAAACCCCCTTGCAAAAGTTTCCGTCTAATGAAATGGAATTCAAGTAATATTCTGTAGGCGTATTGTCATAGCTACAGAAAAGTCACGTCCTAGTGGGTGGTCCACCACCACGTTCTTGAAAAAAGAAATAAATAAAACAGGTTTATGAATGGTTTTCGTTCTTGCTAAACTTTGTTAGGCTAGAAAGCCTATACAGTGCGTTGCATAAATTTTCCTCCATTCGGTGGATTTTTTTAACCCCAAAAGGGAGAATCTCCCGAACTTATTAATAAATAGCGCTTTGCGATTGGAGACCACGCTCGCTCTCGATAAGCTTTTTCATAGCTGATCCTCACGTCAAAATTGGTAATAGTATTCGAAATATCAAAAACCAAGTTTTAATATTCCTGCTTAAAATAAACTAAGTTATTAATTATGCTAGTATATTCCAGCAGCTTCATACTTGGTTATATGCATACAGGCCATATACGCTTTATTTTGATTGTCGGCATGAATGATGCATGAAAATAAAAACGAAAAAATAATTCAAGGAATGAACGCAGAGCCTTTATTGCAGGCTTGGATCCAGGGGGGCTTTTCAAGCTCCACTTCCAAACCCCTTACAACTACTACGTTTTGAGACGATCCCATAACTGCTCTATAAAGTTTAACTAAACTTGGTCTTGATTGTCAGATGCCAGGAAATTGCATCTTACGGAGGTTAATATCAAATCGTCCTGGGGAATTTCACACGGCCCTATTTTTCTCAGGATTTATTACTGTTTTTGTACAGTTCTGAGAGGAACCCGGCATGCTGACGCACATACCTTACAGGAAATCCGCCCCCATTGTCCATATTTCGGTTCAAACTGTTTTATATACTAAGAGGGGACCGGCATATCGGCACACATTTTTGGATTTTGTTCTGGATGTTCATGAATTTTTCGTACTCACATAAACATAGATGACACCGTAGTAAGTATGTATAGGTAATATCATGGCCGCATTTCAAAAAGACGAGAAATCCCAAAGACGTAGTGATTTCGTGCCGAAAAAGCTTGCTTTGATACACTGAGGTTGATCCCTCAGATTTATACTTCTTGACTAAATCGTTTTTACGATGGTTTCACAATTTGACCTGCTGACCTTACATGCATCTTTTGTCTTAGAAGGTATTCAAACCCGGCCCATTTGTATGAATTGGACACTGATCCACCACGCTCTCAAAGAACGGGTTAAGTAATGGTATTTCTTATCATGCTATGGTCACAGCATCCTTTACAGGTGTTCACAATTAGGCAATTCAAATTGGAATTATTACTGTAACAGTTATGCTCGTGAAAAAGAAAACAAAAAAATATTGTTCTCTACAACTTTATCTTTGAAATGGTAGAAAAATCCGGCCCTAAGTTTTCGTTGGTCACGAAAAATCGGACACAATTTGGATGTACCGCCCACTGTCTATTCAGTTTTCATAATTTCACCTCTGATGACCTCATATAACCTTCAACGTCCAACACATTACACCTGTATGCTATATATGAAAACTATGCAGCACCCCTCTCTTCTCGAAACACTAAATTGAGAGCACATCTGTCCGAGCACTTCTTTAGTGCAACAGCAACAGTCATAAAGTGTACAGTGTAGCAAGTAACGCCCCATGCCCAACGCATTCTTCTATTTAGATGAAGTATTATCTAGCTAGGGGGAGGGGTAACTGTCCCCCTCAAGACCTTTATAGCCTCTGTCGGAAATTTGTACCTTCATGAAATTTGTTACAACGTATGGTCAATGCTTATTATAAAATACACAGTGGTCCTTACTTAAACCATTCACAAGTCTCACCTAATTTGCAATCCATTTACTCAATGGGATTTTTCTGCGCGCTTCTTGCGCACCAGTTTAAAAAGGTGTCTCATACCACTGGCGGACCCAGGGTATTTGTTTGGGAGGCGCCAAACTGGTGGTTCAGTGACATGGGGAGGGGTCTTAGAGGAGGGAGTTTCCCCTCCCCTTTAGAAAATTTTTCTTTAAATAAATGCCTTCAGATGCGATTTGGTGCAACAAAAGTGTACAATTGTGAGGCCAATTTTCTTCTGACAATTTCGATTTCCTAGGTATAATTCTCGATGAAAATATCAAGTATTTATAGAAAAAAGTCAGAATGATCTTTCCCCAAGAAATTTTATATCTCATACGTTGTTGAATTTCATTTTCCTTTAAAACTTGTCTTAACTGCTAAATGGTGCTAAAATTCCAATCCGAATACGATAAAGGATTTCATTTCACAAATCAAAGTACATGTTACGAATTTCCAAATGGTAAATCACACGGTCAATCATGCAGTTGTCCAGTCCAAATACTGAAACTAAACTTCAATCTCCTGACGCTACTCTGGTGGTTAAGTGCTCAATGACTCTAAATTTAGCTAAATAACGGACTCGTTATTTATCTAAATTTAGAGTCTCGACTATTCATTCGCCGATAAAAGTCTCCCTATTGCATTTTATTCCTTAGTTATTCAGCGAATTTTCGGAAACAAGTTTTTGGCCCACATTTGGGTGTGGCCATGGGCCCCATTCCCCCCCCCCCCCTTGGATCAGCCAGTGCTGATTACCATCAATTTTTGCATGACAAGATGGGTGGAATGTTATATAGAAATCCATTGCAACCGTCTCTTCAATTTATTCTCCTACCAACTCAAATAAACCGTCTATATCCATGGTTAGTTTGATTTAATATTTTAATGCAAAAGGTCATCAGTATTGAGGTCTGCTTATTACTTATGTCATTAAAAGACAACTGAGGGCTACACTCTAATAGCCGTGATTTTTTTGTAACGGTACTACAACTGATTGAGCCCTGGACCCAACCATTAGGGATGACCCTGGGTGACACGCTGGCAAGATGTTGGCGGCGGAAAACCTTTACTGCAGTTGGGAATAAAGATTCCCGACCAACGCCTAATTTGCAATTATCGGCTGCCAGATTGTTTCATTAAAGTCTCCAATTAAACATGAGGACGTGGAAAAGCCGACAAAGTCAATTAATATATCCCGAACCTTCAGCGATTGTGTCGAAAGCGTCGCCCACACCTTTCGTGCAGCTTCCGTTGAAAGCCGTGTGTTAATGGAATTTTTTCTGTGAATCCTCATAGTCATGCCTATTTTTGAACTACCAGCAATACATTTTTTAAGTGTACAGTACACCCAAACCGTTAAGAAAAATTTGCTCTGAAAGGTTTGTTGTATCCTATAGATAATATATTGAAACATATGTTTAGCACCAGTTTGCATCTTACCCTATGATTTCTTAAAGTTTTCAAAGGAAGGGGTCCCCTTCGCAAGACAGTACCCTAAACGAAATTGAAACGCCCTACCACAACTGTATTAGGAGCAAATTTGATATTTAAAGAGCGTAATCTGTAGCAGTAGTTGGTGTTAGTTGGGTCACAAACAACGTACAGCTACATCACTGGACATTATATATTACATCATTTTATTGCAAATTTTCACGTGAAATGAGCCTGATATATTTTTTATTCGAACAGAAAAATATACCAGTAGGTATGTGGGCATGGTCTAGGAATTAGGAAATAGTGACTGAGTCAAACTAGTAACCAATGTCAAAAAGCTTTTTGTGAATTACACCGGCTACTTCCCACACGGTCCTATTACACTAATTAACAGGAATGATATATGCAAGGAAATCGAGTCTAACAGGGCTTAATACCATTTTTGGGAATGGGAATTTAAAGACTCCTGTTCAAACGTTCTCGGATTTTTTTTGCTGGATGCAATTGCTGGATAGTATAAAGTTCAGCACCGATCATACTGCATAGGAGTAATGCCATCACAAACGAAATAATTCTTTGTATACCTTCTACTTAATATTTGGTTTACCGGGTGTCTGGAAAATGTTATGTAACAGTGTTTGACCCCCATCCCATAATTCCCAGTCTGGACCGTTTTATCCGTAAACGAACGTTAGCGTGCCAGTCAGCCCATTCGTAGTTGCAGTGTAGTCACACTGCATACCACCGGATATACACGGACAAGTTTGGTAATGTATTTATGTTGATTTAACAATGCTAATAAATTGCATATAACAGATGATTCCCCCCAAAATTACAAACTTCTCAACCTCTACCACCATATCCATATATAGTCATTAGCTGATCACATTGTATACTGGTGATGGACGAACATGTTTTCTCGTTTTTTTTTGTTTACTAGATGCTAAGAAATATCACTTACAAGTGTCAAATTTCAAAATTTCTCTAAACCTCCTCCCCTCGAGGCTTCCCACAGTTTTCCCTCGAAGGTCGGACTTTCCTCCTCACAAAGTAAGCACACCCCGTCCTTCTATTTCATTTTTAGGTATTTTGGTGGGGTCTGCCCGTGCTTTTAAAGGTCGTGTGACATGAAAATAACATAGTTGGATATTTGATGCATTAAAATACAGAAAATGACCGCAATTCCCATTAAAATCCATCAAACATTGACCATTTTACAGAGAAATTTCTATTTCACACTTGTATCATGAATAAACATGAGCTAAATATGCAAATATGTGACATCTAAAGAGGGACATAGCATATATGGCACATGTTAGCCCTTGTTTTTTCAACCTTAATTTCAAGGACACTGGTAGAATTGTTATTCCCTGAGGGGTTCAGTATAAAAGTTAAAATTTTATCCTTGAAAAATATTGATATCACTCACCAAACTGTAATCTATATGATCAGTAATTAAGAGATAATTTATATAGGGTTAACAAAAGAAATCATAACACTGTGCAACACTCCACATCATTATTTTTGCATAGGCAATTAGTTTCTTCAAAAAACCATCAAACTTTGAAGACAAATATTTTTGAGAACGGTGAAAGATATTGAAATAATTCCAACGGATCTTTGATTGGAGGACTTAGTTCTTTAACTGACAAGTGAAACAGCTCTTTTGGTGTAATGTCACACAACCTTTAAATAAAATATAATATCGCATAAACTCAAATTATAAATGCTAGTCATCAAAGTAGTACTCGTGAGGTATAGTGTGGTGCTCATAATTTACTAACTTGTTTCAACATATATTGCATATTAGTACGTTCAGTTAATTGTGCTGTGACGATGACTAAGTTAAGCTAAAGAGTTATTAGAAACAAGTTCTAACCTCTCGACCTTCAGACCAAGAGCTGTCTGAACATCTGTAAACTAGTCTCAATTATGGTTCCGACCCAGGGCAGCAATTAAAACAAGGACGCAAGATTTAAATTTAGCTTTCTTACTTTTGTAATGGCGAATCACAAAATTGGGGTCTGGGGCAGAGGAACTTCATTTTAATTTAACAGATGCCAGCCCCCCCCCCCCCCCCACCAAGTGTTGAACGTTCCCCAAGAGGCTCAGGACAACATCCCATTCTAGACCGGGAGAGAAGGTCCCCTCTCTTCCGATTATTTAATAACCTTAAATGCGTAATATAGAGATTACAGAAATCAGGGAGCAGTTATATAATAAGAACTCCCTATAGAAATCAACCTAAGATCATTTCTTATTTCAATAGTTACTAACGAAACTTTTAAAAAGACCTATCAGTGCGTTCAAGCTGTCCTACAGGCAAAACCAATGAAAAGACGAAACTGGCCAACCAAAAAATTGCATTCTTGAAAACATTCCAACATTTTGGTTCATAGTATATTGAGAGAGTTATCTATTATCAGGGGCGGATCCAGGATTTCTGAAAAGGGGGGGGGGCGAAGTTGTTCGACCTGTGGTTGACGGCTCTATACCATCAAGGCGGAACGCCACCATCAGTTGGCGCCGGGCGAACAAGAAAATTTTTGACAAAATAGACCTCCCAGATCGCCGGAAATAGCACTTCCCGTGTCTTATTTTTGTATTTTCTGCTTCATATAATTTCATGTCTCAACTCTCAACACATTAATTTTTCCACAAGTTATTAACAGAAGACAGTTATCATAGGCACAGTATCTTACTACAATGCATCCTGTTCAAGGCGTCTAATCAGATCTTTAGTAGTCATGTTCTATCTTGGTGAATATTGAGGGACCTCCCTTGAGAAATTTGTGACTCATATCTTAGTTCGACTTGATGCCAGGACCCATGTACCTTGCATTGACATGTGGGCGTAAATGTACGTTTTATCACGTGAATGTTCCCCTCTGCCTAATTTCTTGTTTTGTGTGGACTCAGTGAGAAAGTGAAAATGACCCAAAATGCACGGGACTTTGGGAGTCCTGTCATTGTTTGGGGGTACATGGTATTATTGTAGGCCTTATTGTAGTTGGTGACCTGCACTGTAGGCCAATCTTAACGTCTTTCAGAGAAAAATCAAGGGATTAATTAACTGACAGAATTGATTGTTGATTTTTACTTAATTTATAATTCCTCATTTTCCTCCTTAGGAATTTATTTATTGAGGGACGCCCCCTCCCCACTGAAAATTCTAGGGAGGGACGTGTCCTCCCCCCCCCCCGTTCCCCCGCGTCCTGTCGCCTATGCGTAGCATACCAGATAATTTGGGTAAAAACACATCCCAGATCGCCGGAAAGGACACTTCTAAGGCCTTGTAATTCGCATGATTTTCCATTTTAATCCTCTTGCAGTGGCGTAGCTAGGATGTTTTGTTTGGGGGCGGGGCTCCCGTTTACTATCTAAGCGGAGCGCTACCATGAGTTGGCGCGGAGCGTACTGAGAAAATCTGGGATTTTAATAATCCCAGATCGCCGGAAATGGTACTTGCCAGGCTTGATAGCAGCCATCAAGAAGTGCAATTTTTGTGAACAAAATGTAAAGTTTGATTTTATTTTATTTCACATTTCTGTGAGGAAGGATTAGCTCAGCTGGTGGGACTTTTGGTCCAAGGTTTGCAAGTTTGAATCCCGTTGTTACTCAGTAGCGTACCCAGGATTTCTCTCGGGGGGGGGGGGGGGCGGGGGAATGCGATATGTTGTGTGATCGCCGGCCTGGGGGAGGCGTCAAAGGGGAGGGGAAGTTTGAAAAATTAGGTGTCCTTACATGCAATCTGGTGCCCCATATGCTACCTTTTGAAGTAAAATTTGTGTTAAAAATGGCTTCCCCCTTTGTACGCCACTGCGTTTACTATCTGAACGAAGCGCCACCATAGGTTGGCGCGGAGCGTTCCAAGAAAATTTGAGGTTTTAATACATCCCGGATGGCCGGAAATGGCACTTGCCAGGCTTGATAGCAGCCCATTCCAACTGATGCGCACTGTCTCGTAAAGTATTTTTCGATTGGCTGATGGTATCGTATCGGTATTGTATCGTATTGGTTGTATCCAATCATGTGAAGTAAGATAGCATGCATGTGAACGTCCCAATCGACGTTCAAACTGATCTGCTGTGCGCTATGACTCCCATGCTTCGAGGTTGCTAATTGCAGCTTCATTCTCTATCACTCAACTCTCTGTCCTTCTCTCTATCTCTTCTCCTTTCCGCTTTTTTTTTTCTCTCTCTCTCATTTTCCTTTCATTTTTTTTTTTTTGCATTTTCAAAAAAAAAAGGGGGCCGGGGCGGGGTCGGCCCCCTAGATCCGCCCCTGACTATGTTACATTTCATTACAACTTCATCACTTCTATCAGTAATTCGACGTGTCTGTGGACGAGGAAAAAAGTAAAAGTGGTAGGACTATGTTTAGTCATAAACTCTTCAAGTTGGACTTGGGAAATACCCGTGGCCCTATAAAACATGACGATGGACCCTGCATTCAGGAGTCGTGACTCATAAAAATATTAGGATCAAATCTGATAAACTGAAACAAGATACCTCTTAATATTTTTTTCAACTCTGTTTCTTTTATTTTGTATTTTGTTTTGTTTCGTTTTCCTTTCTTCTGTCTTTAAGTTTTCTTTCTTTTTCTCTTTTTCTCATGTTTCTCTCCTCACCCCCCCCCCCCTCTTCATGCCAAGTCCCTTCCACAGAACCTGTCGAAACTAAGACTTTAGTAACTCGGGCAAAAACTGGGTCCCCCTCGAGGCTTTGTACATTTCACGCTCGCACGTCAAAGTTCATCCTCATGGCAATAGCCCTTTTTGAGAAATCCTGGATCAGCCCATGGGAAAGGTCAATGAAAGTTCGGTAGAACCTGGGTGTTAGCTGTAACTTTTTGTTTTAAATTTTATCGGATGTATTGTCTCTTGCATTTACGTTTCAAACTGAAAATACCCGCCCAAAGCAAAGCAGCACATAGCCTATGATTGAACTGGGACTTAACATTACAGCTTACAACACACTCAGCTTCCAACACAAGACAGGGTGCTTTGATCGTGCAAAAAACTACATCTTTAACGCCGCGTGGCCAAAAAGTAGGACCAAAAATCAAGTTCCTATCTTCGATCTAAAAAATAAAAAAAAAATTCATATCGACCCTTCTTCTCCATAATTTCTTAACAAACATTAAATGTTGTTTGTATGAAAGTTATTTTATATCAGTAACTGAGTAGCAACTAATTACAGTCTAGCATAATACTTCCCTTTCCAGGAAGTGTTTCACCTGACGGTAATTCGAATAGACTTTCAAGTAACCTACACGGAGATAAGTACGTATATACAGTACAGCTGTTATTAAATTTAGCCCTGCAGAACGCAAGGTGCTCGAACAGAACATCAACAGCTTGCTGTGGGCCAGCATGTTTCCTGTCCAAGGTGGACATTTCGCACCTGAGTGCACCTTCGTGTTTGCATTGCTCTCAAAGTAAACAGTGTTATTTCGACTCGTTCTGTGCACAGGACCTCTCATGTTTCTTTTCCGACGTCTTTGCGCCACCCCGATTATTTTTCTCTGGGAAGGGACAAACAGTTGCCCTGCCCCACCCTGGCTAAGCTAGTGCATCATGTCTGCCATCATGCGTGCCTAATCTGACCGAGAATTACCATCTTCACCAATGTGGAGCCTTTCTACCCCCAAACCCCCGGGCCGATGGTGTATCATGAAATCAACCCTGGCTGTTAATCTCTGAATTAAATAAATGGTCTAACTCTCATTCTTGTGCAGGTTTTGTTGAGTACGCACCATCAGTATGTACCATTTGCGGATGCTTTATTCTAAAGCCCATAGGCGTAGGAGGAGGGAGCTGCAGAACCCAACGACATATTTTTTGTGAAAATTCGGGCAATATGCTGAGAACTTTTCGGGCACCTACTGAAAGAAAAATAATGCAATGATGTAGCTAAAGCTGGTAGTCAAAAAAACAAATTCCTTGGTAATTGCAATTGTACGGCCAATTATTTTGTAACGCCATGTTCACGTTGACGCTGTCCAATATTAAGCCAGACCAAATATTTTGCCGATCTGTATTCTCGTTATTACGGCTAAATATTTTGGCATTCGAAATGGCATTAAACGGCCAAATATTTTACACCGTATATTCACGTTGACACTGCCAAATATTTGGTCACTCCATATTAGCTTACGTGCGGCCAAATATTAGGCAAGATCGATTCAATATTGACACCACGGCATAGCTGCTAAACACTACGATGTAACTTTTAACTGCTACATAAATTGACACCATGAAATCATTTGGGTACACCAATATAGACTGGTGTAAAGTGCGTGTCATATATCGGTGGTGTGGGGGGGGGGGTATTGGGCTATGCCTTCCTCGTTGAGGCCGATTTGTTTTCTTTCTAATACCTGAAATACGTAAATATTTTAAAACAAATTTAAATTCAAAGTGGTAGCGTATGTGGCACCAGATTGCACGTAAGGACACCTATTTCTTCAAAAATTTTGTTTGAAGAAGTTTTGTTGACAACATACCCTTCTCTTAGACAACATACTCTCCTCTTTAACGTAACTAGAGATTAGAATTCACTAGATTATGGACAATTTCCAGCCATCCACGATCAGTTCCAAAAATATCCCAAAGAAAGCACAATCTTGCATCTAAGCAACCTTAAATTAACAAAAGGTTCGCAAACGGGAGAGGACATCCCTTCCCTTACACCCTTCTCCTAGCACAGCATCTTTATGTAGTGACAAAGGAAGGGTCCCCCACTGCAGTATACAATCGCAGGGGCGCATGGAAAGGTCCAAGTTACGCAGAATTTGGGGGTTTAACTAAAGATCTCCAGCTTTTCACATTTTGTGCAACTAAACCCCTGAGTTTTTCATTTTCTCAACATGAACTTTTTTGGTGAGAGGGAAGCGTCAACAATTCCTACTTCTCCATTCTTCCCGCAGTCTATCGCTGTCGGGTAAGTTGGGTTGTTGCACTAACTTTGCAGGGCTTCTGGGAATTCCCCCTACTATTTCCTTCTGCCCACCACTTAACTCTGCATACGGGAAAGGATCATGTCAGCTTAATTTTAGTTGTTTCTCCTAGCTCCAAACTGAGGACTTCAGATTTACGCTCTGACCCATTTACAATGAGGTTCAAATACATTAAAAGTGACCATGAACCGTATCTTATTACAATGTTAGTAGGCACAATCGGCCTTGGAAATCCTGTTAAGAGTAGTCTAGCTACAGCCCTAATGCCAATGACTATAAATAGCATTTCGGTAATGGCTCCGAAGGTTGGAAAATATTGCTTATTAGAACGCGTGTTTCTTACACGTTGCTACATCGCTTAGTCGATACCCTCTAAAAACAAAAGAGTGAAATTCACTCCAAAAAGAGTGTGCTGAGGCACAACTCCAAGGTAAGAGGGAATTTCACCAGGAATGGAGCGAAAATTCACTCCAAATAAAGCAATAGTTAATTTCATGTGTATGGAGTATCGTTCCACTCGGGGTAAATTCACTCTTACTTAGGAGTGGTCCCTCAGCACACTCTTTTGGAAGTGAATTTCACTCTTTTGTTTTTAATTTTTAAGTAATTAAACTTTAATCAGATGCATACATAAATTAGCTTAGAAAACAACATTAATCATGTTTCACCCTGAGAAAAGATCTTACTGAGTTAGATTTGCCAAGTTCCCATTTTTCTTTGAACTCAAATATAAATTTTTAAAGCATGGCATTTCATGATACTCAAATAGCGAATGCTGAGATGTATCTTGCAACTGTACAATGTCTACCCGGGTCATTTTCGGCAATCTGGGTGTTATGTTTGACAAACAGTATCTCTGCACAATACTAGCCAGCTGATAGTAGTGTTTTTTTTATTGTGTCAAGAACCCCTCCACCTTAAGAGTGATTTTGCCCAGGTTACGGCCCTGCCTATTCTCTTTACTGTGCAGTTCTGATATACGGCTGCAATACCATTAAGTCCTTTTATATTGTACATCAACGGTTGGAAACGCCAGGCTAGACTGCAGAAAAACTTATCCTGCAGTCTTTGCAGACTTTCTTGTCTATTATTCGTAATTTCCAGAGTGTAAGCTGGCGGGCATCACAAACGCTCTAGATTGCTGGAAAGTGCGCTTGAAAGCACATTTTTTTTACAATAGTTCAACGCAGTGTATCCGTCGTGGGCGCCAAATATGGTGGCGCCATTTGTTTATCCTAAAGCATAAAACCACAGTGGCCATCCCTTTACTTCGAAAACACCTGATGTCGAAAAAAATTCTATAATAATTGTTAGGAAGCACAGCTATTATGAAAGGCAGAATTTTGGATTAAAACGCCTGAAAAGAAAATAAATGGAGAAGACTGGTGCCTAAATACAGATGAACTATAATTTGAAACTTGTCTTCTTTTGAAAGTATCAAGCAAAAAACATTTACAGAATAAAAATGAGGTACCGGTACCTACAAAAACATTTACAGAATAAAAATGAGGTAACGGTACCTACAAAAAGAAGACTAACTAATTGCTCACTCACTCACTCCCGCCCGGCCGACGATCCCCCCCCCCTCGCTCGCTCTCTCGTTCACTCACTCACTAAGAGGTTGGGAACCCTGAGGAACGAGTCTCTTTAGTACCGGTTACTTGGCGGTTTCAGATGTCGGCCGTAGTAGCGTCAGTTCCATAGTGCTGGGGTAGGGTTCTACTGAAGGTGACGAAGAAAAGGGACAATATTGGACCTATACGGTATTCGTGGACAATGAGGACTGGCCACGCAGTATAAAGAACGGTATAGAATCCGTGGAAGATAAGGCAGGCGACTAGGCGATGAGATAGCCTGGGGTTACGCGAAACGATGATGCTTCAGGTTGGAGAAAGACACGGCAGTAGCAGTTCACCCAGGGAGGTCCTAACACCTCACTGGTTAACCAGTCTGATGATAATCGTCCTCAACGAAGAGTCTCAAGCTTTTCTTGAAGTAGTCCTGCTCAAAAATAGTTGGCAGCTTTCTAACCCTAGTAAGAATATTGCTTAAACCACCGACTCGCGCGATTAGAACCAAATCACAGTTATATACAGGATACTATACTTATATACAGGATATTAACCCCCGTATTACCAAACAGGCGCGTATTTCCTAACAATGAAGTAATTTCGTGATGATTACGTAATACAGGGCAGGGACATCCTTTATTAATGTTATATTTATGTATTAAAATGTGTCCTAACCCTCATTTTGTGCTAAACATTTCTTTGGAACTCACATGTCAACCCCAAACAAGACCTTAATCCATCCTTTATTCTTTTCCCCTGATATGATATCGTGAGGAAATTACGTAAACATCTAAAAGATAAATCGCTCAATATTACATGAGATCATGAATCAATGGGAAACATTTTTGTGTACCCTGTTTATTTCGTTTACTTGTGTGATTTACACCATGAAGCTTTAGAGAGCTAACAGAAGCGGATCTCGAATTTTTCTCATTTTTACAAGAATGAATCATGAAGGGTTCACCTATATTGAGGTAGATCAAATAAAAGAGAGGTATGGTGTTTTCAATGTAAAGGATGAAGGGCAATGTCTGCTCTTTTCTGGATAATTACATAGCAATTGCATCTTTACTCTAGTACAAGAGTGGATGGGGATGGACATTGATGATTGCCTTTCTTGGTATCATTTATCAATCGGAAAAGTTAAGTTTATCGCTGAAGCGAATGAATCAAAATTATCTTTAATGTGTTCGGCCATTATACGGAAGAAGTTTGCAAATTGGAGGGAAGTGTAGGAGGAGATGTAGACACTGAAATATAAACATTGGCAGAATTAAATATTCCCTATTATAATGAGTGCAAGAAATTCGACTTTTGTGTTCATTTGGCCAGAAACATGGTTGACTTTTGGAGTACTCCAGTGGATACATTATAGTATTAACATTTAGTGGGTTCTGTCCGTCTTATTTAGCAGAAAGAGATGACCTTGACTTTTTAAAGTTAAGTACAATTTTATCGTACCTTTGTGTGTGACCAGTGAGGGCAAGTTATAGTTATTTAACGAAAAGAAAATAATATCTGACCAAACATTGAGTCACCAAAGATATAGCTCATTAGGAATAATTTTGATTTTTAGTTCAGAGAGGGCAGGTAAAGAGTTAATATGCAGTTTCAATAAATTAGTACTTTCTTACAATCCCTTCCATCTCCTAGTTGAGTCACGTTGTTGTATACGTAACTTCTCTTTGTTTGAAAGATACTTGACTATTTCACCATGATCCCTACTAAATGTCTGTCACTATTCTACGTCGTACATTTTCAACTTTCCTCAGTAATAGAATGGGGTCTGAAATCATCACTACGCTATAAAATGTTATGATCTGCACATAAGTGGTCACAAAGTCTCCTACATGTGCAAACGACGGGTTCCATCCTCAAACCTTTCATTTCTTGAAAAATGGCCGGATGAAATTACGTTGTTCTTAGGATATTTTCACGAAGTTATTAGCATATATTATCCATAGAAGAAAGGCAGAACGAGCTACTACAATCTTTTTAATGCGTCGAGTGTCCTGTAGTTTAAAACTGACACTGCCATTCTGAAATTTACGTGAGTCGTCCGTTTTAAACATTGTTCCAGAGCAAAGCGGTTTGCTCGATTTCGAAAAAATTACCGCATCACCAATGAATATACTCGAAGAAAATGGAGACAGATTTATTTTGACCAATAACGACAAAAGCCTAAAACTTCACATTTCGCTTAGGCAAGCAGTGCTTCTTTTTAGTGTCCTTTGACAATCAATCACTGATATTAGTTGATCTTGGTGTTGTGGTAAACATTTTGAGAAGAAGATAATCGACCGAATCACACGTTGCTTCATGGGTGTATAGACTGAATTTCCTGAAAAATACCGCCCAAAGCAATAATGTGAGTCTATGAGGAATTCAAGTCTTTTACAGAAAACTGAGAGCCTGACCTATAGCTAATTTGCTGTGGTAAGCAGTTGTACTATTTAACTTAGCTGAAGAAAAACTAATATACTAATACAACGAAAAGCTGGAATCTGATTGAAAAAAAAACGTGCACTCCTTAACATATGTAACTGTAGAGGCTAGTGATCGCTACAGAGGGTTACCGGTATGTCTTTAAATTAATAAAGATAACATTTGTTGTAAGACTACTGTACCTATGATGTGTGTTCGACATGTTGTAACATTTCAAAGTGGGACCTACGGTACAATGGCAGAAACGAGTTGGGTGGAGCCATGTGGCGGCTAAGGCCACAACCTCACATGACAGTATTTTTAAAAGGTCATTTTTTCACAGGTAAGTAATGACAGTATCTTAATGCACTTATATAGGTAAAAATCTAGTTCGCCTTGGGTAAACTCAATTTTGTGTTTATTTCAACTATAGGCGCGTACCTGTAGATTGGTTCGTCAATGTGCTACAGCTTAGTAAAACACGTAGGGGCATTTTGGGTGATGACAGCTGCACTGACGTAATCGCTCATTAGTTGAGGAAAGGCCATATCCACTTACCAACAGTAAGGCAAAATTTCCCGAAACCATTTTTCAACAATGTACGGAAGAAGTGTTCAAGAAAAGAAAAAAGACATTGCCACTTTATTGGGTAACAAACCTATTACTCAACATCTAAATCAATGGGCAAACCTGTCCCATTTTCAGCATTATCACATACGTACCCGTTGCTGATGAATTGTTTACTCGTTTTTCGAGTGTTTGGGAATTTTGTGGTAAATCAATTGCCACGTTCGAGTCACCATGGTAAACAATTTGCTACATGCGGAAAGGAACATACTGGAGTTCAGATGTGGTGAGTGGATGGCTCATGTGTAGATGGTTGACCCCTGAGTGAATCTTTAAAATTATGGGTAATTGATGAAGTTAACAGATGACGATCACAAGATGGCATACTACGAAAGCTACAAGGGGAGTTATCTATGTCTCACTCATGGAAAATGTTGAATTAGGAGGAATGCTGAAATAAGTGGTGTTGTAAGAAGAGTGTACTTTTAAGCAATTTCTTATCCATTGTAGCATTTTATCATGTTGGTGTGGAAAGGGGAGGTTGGGGATTGTCTAGGAAAAATCAGCAGAATCCGCCTTTCTTAGAACCGGCCATGCAACTGTTCATTGAACATTAAAATCTACTTGCTCATACGAATGTTTGCTCTATGGTATTATAAAAGCAGCTTCGTTCTCGTAGTATAAACATTATGTAAGCTCCGCTGTTCGTACTTCAAGCAGACCCGGGAGTTGAATGGAAAACCCACGTATCAAGAAAAAGAGGATGAAATAAGAACACTGTAACAACAAACTTATAACGAAATAAATTAATGTTTATTACGCCAGTAGAAATGAGAACTTCAAATAAGGTTCAGTATAATTCGTTTCTATGACAGTGATATGTAGACATTAATAATTCTGGCTATCTATCAACTGACGAGGAGATAGTATTCACAAAAATAAAATGAAGTTAAGGAGATATTCCGGTGACAAAAAGCTTCTCTCTGTATTGGTCAAAGTTACATCCCAAACACATGTTTCGTTTAAATGTTATAAATTTTTAAAGAGAATATTCATTTCACAGCTCTACAATGCATTATGGAAAATTTGTGATGTCATAAAGACAGACTAATTGTACATCTTTTGTATTTCTTTATAATCTTGACACATCTAATGAAATATGCAGGCACTTCTAATGTTGTAGCTGTTCTTCTCACAATATTTCAAGTTCAGTCTAAAATGAATGTTATTCATTGTTTCACAATGTTTCACTGGTGTTACGTTTTAAGGCCAAATTAATTGTGCAATTAACAACACCAAAAGCTTTTGAAAGCAATCAACTGGTATGTAACCTTGAAGCATTTGGATAAAAAAAACGCATATCTTGGGTTATAAACCAGTTATGGTGTGGAGTTTGACGGGCATGTGATGAAAAATTATAATTCTCTTTCTCATGGGATCCTCTGAAATTCTCACTGCAATATTCCTTTGAGTAATACACTCAACCATATAACCGATGCTTTCTCGTTACACAGGCGACGGGATACAAGGGATCCGAATAGCTGATGGGTTGTCTAACTCCTCTGGACGTGTCGAGGTATTCGTTAATGGCGCATGGGGAACAGTGTGTGATGATTCATGGGACCTGCCAGATGCCATGGTTGCATGTAAGCAACTTGGATACCAAGCTGCAATTGCTGTCCCAAGACGAGCATTTTTCGGAAATGGGACTGGACCAATCTGGATGGATGATGTACAGTGTGGTGGATTTGAGATTTCCCTTTCAAAGTGCAGTCAACCACTACTTGCCAAACATAACTGTCATCATTCAGAGGATGCTGGGGTCGTCTGTGGAGGTAAGGACACGCGCGTTCTATTCAAGGAGACAAATAGAAATTATACATATCTAGGAAATTAACATATTTAGTTATAAAAACGAAGACATGTAAACTTAATTTGTCTTTTTATCATTACATTTACATACTTCGTTTCCCGACGTTAAGGACATCTGGTACCCACAGTTACAGATGTCGAGTACTGATGTTAATTTTGGATCTTGGGGGTGGGGTGGGGGATATCCAGTCGCACACAAATAATCATTCACAATATTGATCTACACTAACGGTGCACATTTAATTGGCAACACAAATTCACTGGAAAGTAAAGGAAAAGCAACTGCTTTTTGCGCTGCAGATCTTCTTTGTGATAAATATCAGATTTTCAGTCCTTAATCCGTTTTCTGAAGGTATGAGGAAAGGTTTTTCTACAAAACTGTTGCTTGTTGTATATTCAGTAGTACTTTCGTCCAATGATGTAACTCTTCAAAAGGTCCAATTTTAAATTAAGAGAATAGTTCCGATATAGGCACGATATGTGAACTAACTGGAACGTCTGTTGTTATCCCAACCCAACAAAGAATTTCATAGTCCTCTACCCGTTGCATTAATTTCGTAACCTTTATTTCAAACAGGTTTGGAAATAGCTAAATGTAGCAACAATAACATAAGATAGAACGACAAGAAAATACATACAGAAGTATCATCAGCCGTTATAAGACGGTAATAGGTTATAAGAAAACTGAGGAAGTTTAACTTGGTGCTTACCAATTGTCCCTCATATAAATTGCAGGCGTACAGAGAAATGAATCATCTGCATTATTAATGTAATTTCCTCATTCCGCAACCCTCCCCCTCGAAAAGACAAACGTTCAATTGTACTCTTCTTCCATTTGCGAAAGTGCAAAACACACGTCAAGCACATTTCTTACTCCAAAATGAAAAGTCGATGTGAAAAAGGCGAAATATATGACTCAGAAATATAGTGATGTCATAAATATACCTAGATTACAAATAACGTTAAAGAACCATTTACATGACTTCTGACTCTCATCATAAAGGAAGTCTTTTCACGATTTGACATTACAATTAGTAACTTTTGACTTTGTGCGTGAACAGTCCCAGCTTAAATTGGTAAGCACCAAGTTAAGCTTACTTAGTTTTTATCATAACCTATTACCTTCTTACTACGACTACGAAGTTGTTATTACTTATGCCTGTCTTACGCTGGAAAAGGGGAACTACTCAAAATGGAAGAAAAGTGAGAAAAGCTATAGTAAAAAAAAGAACTCATTGATTCTCCAAGCACTGCAATTCGTAAGGAAGAAAAAAATCGGTAGTTGAAATAATACCAAATATAACATCACAGGTTCTTGTGCAACCTATAAAATTGAACATTGAATGAATAAACTCCAAAATCAGCACGCAAATTTAATGTCGAGATTGGACTCAAGAGTTTTCAATCTAGCCTTCTTCAATTGTGCATTCTGTGGTAAGTTCAGGGTGGTCTGCGTATCTGGGTTGATGTCTTCTTTCACTATACGAATATGAGGTGGGAATATTGCAATTTTCATTAAGAACCCAGCAGAGAGGATAATTTGGTAATACAACAGACAAGAATTTTTGTGTTCTGTAAGACTTATTACTTAACAGGGTAGCCTGCTGGATCAGATTGTTGAATGGTGTGTAAATCTTCAAAATTTTGAGATTACTTCATTATTTCTCACGATTACGGTCTAATACCCTATTTTTCCTACTCTAATACTATCAACCAAACTTTGTTACCAATATTCATTACCTTGATGTGATATTTTGTGCTAATTTTACCTTCAAACGGGTACATTTTCTATCCAAAACTAGCACAACTTCATCCTAATTTTAGTTGCACACGAGGAGGCCTCTGACTCTTTTGTCCGTGACAACCAATGACAGTTTAGTTTGAGCGATTCTCTTTGCAGTCCAAACTCGCTTATAAGAATGGCTCTCTCCAATACTATCACCTTTAGTCTACAAAAAAGAATCAACCAACAAGGCATATCTCAGCGCAAGAGTTAAACTGCATCCGGTTGTGGAGATTGTTAAAGCGTGGGGATAATGAGGTTACCCTTTGCCACAACTGCCTCCGGGCACCCTTGGGCAAGGTGCGCCTGTATTTTTTGGCCCAGTTTGGTTCAGTTTGGGTTCCCGAAGAGAGTGGACGTTCCTGATCCCCTACCGGGCTCGTTCGATCTCTTCGGGAAGTTTGTCTGTGTTACATGTAAATAATTGTGCATAGTGTAAATAGACTGTAAATAGGGATTTAAATGTAACGATTGGCCCCGGTCTCCCCCTGTGCTATGGTTGCGTTCGGGTGTGTTTGTTGCCTTCGGGCGTGTTTGCCTTCGGGCGTTTGTTTTGCTTGTTGTGGATGTGGTGGTTGTTTTAGGAGCTGGGGTGTCCTCGATGGTCGAAGGATTCATCTGGCGTTCTTTGCGGTGTTAGTGGTTTTGTTTTGTTTGTGACAGTGTTGTTGGTGTTTGGTTTGTTTGGCTGTTGGCCATATGTAGTGATCCTTTCGCCGGTTTGGCCTTGTCCGTTTTAGCACGTAAAAAGCCCCTCAGCGCAAGAGTTTGTCGAAGAAGAAAAAGCCTGAGAGTGCATCTGCTGAAGAAACAACTATCAGCGACTTAAGTGACTCTGGCGAGGAATCTATACCACCAACTACAAAGGCTACTTACCACAAGCTCTAGGAGTTCTTGGCTCGAATTAGACAACTGCAGTCCCCTCTGTATACCCTTAAATAAAGGGTCCGTCAATTTCAGAAAGAGTTAGAGTACCACACCCCACCCCGGCTCACTTCTCTCAACAGGCAGACCCACCCGCTGCCTTCAACCCCTCAGATATGCACCGACATTCCTTAGTGAGTGGCATAAGACTCTATCCAAAGCATCAAGGAAACTGGCCAGGTTTGCTCTAGCTGAACTTCAGACCCAGGCAGCTACCTTAAAGCGAGATATTGCCAAAGAACGGCAAGCCCCGTTTACTTACATCGACTCTATTACCGACAGCGAGGAGAAACAGAAGGCGGCGGCATCGTTCCCGAAGCTGGTAGATAGCGAGTACAGAAGGTTCGGGCGCGGACCAACTCAACCCCCCCCCCCCCCAGTAAGAAGAGGAAAATTTAAAGCACCGTCTCACATACCCAAAGGCTCTTTTTAGGGCACCAAATATACCAGATAGTGTTTTCCTCTCCTGTTTACATGCTATTGTGTCGTTTCATTTTATTTACTGTTATCATAAGTTATGGCTCCACGACGTTTCACCAGACCCACCCCTGGAATTACCCGACCCAAACGTCCTACCCATTTTATAAGTCACGACATACCCGTTCTTCCCGTAATCAGACTCTTAAAAAGGTGAAATTAATACCTGCCTCAAATTTATCAAGAACCTGTTGATCCATACCCTGTCGGACCCAGAGATACTTCTCCTGGGGAAAGGTACGGTTTATACCCACGCCCCCAAGGCCTAAAAGATATTCTCTATTACAAGCTATTAACCTGCTCACCCGTACCATGAGAATTAAATATTTTATATATGATAAATCCTCCAGACCATACCATAAGTTCCGTCTATCCTCCACCTGGACACAGAGGGTTGCCCCTTGCACTACCTTAGAGGACTACCTCTACAACGCGAAGTCCTCACTTGCTAAAATTCCGATACCCGCGGAATCTAATATTTCTATGTCTGAACGCTCTGTCATACGCTCATTGCGCAGTGACAAAACAATTTTCATTAAAAAATTTGATAAAGGCAGAGGCGTGGTAATTATGAATAAAAGTGACTGCAAGAAAGAAGCACTAAGGCAATTATCGGGGTCCCAGTACCGACAACTTGCGTCGGAGTTCACCATTGAAACCGTAACCATGGTCAAAACTCTCGTTTCCTACCTCTTCCAAAATAAGATTTCCTAGGATATCTATGATTACCTGAATCCTAGTAACCATACCATCCGTTCACCCCTCTTCTATATGCTAGCTAAAGCCCATAAAAAGCCGCCCTAGGGCTCCGTTTTTATCGGTAGACCCATTACCTCTGGCTGCGGAGAACCTACACAACAAATATCGGAATTTTTAGATTTTTTTCCTCCTTCCTCTGGTTGAAAAACACCCAACTTACGTGAAGAACGCACATCACATCCTTAATTTAATTGAAAAATAATCTAAAATTACCACATAACGTTTTACTGGTTACGTTGGATGTAGTTGGTATGTATACCAATATACCTCAAAATGCTGCTATTCAAGCTTGTAATGATGCCTACGCATCGTCCGATAACGGCTTATACTCCTTACCTATCAACTGAATCGTTTTGACAGATTCTAGAGCTTATTATAAAACGTAATTGTTTTAAATTTGATACAAGCTACTACCTACGAACAGTAGGAGTAGCAATGGTCTCTGAATCATCACCCGAAATAGCCGATATTACTTTCCATCCTTTTGAGAACGAAATTATACCCCTCTCTAATCACGGTATTCGTTGGTTGAGATATAGAGATGATATCCTTCTCTTTTTTGACGGTTCTGAACTTGAACTAAAAGTTTTTGTGGATCATATCAATACCCTTCACCCTACCCTGAAATTCACGTGTGAATCATCATATTCCGACATCAACTACCTTGACATAAATATTTTCAAAGGAAAACGTTTCACATAAACAAATCACTTAGACACCCGAACTTATTCAAAACCGAGCAAAACTTCCCAACATTTATCACGTAACTACTGTCGCCGCGAAAGTTGTTTCAAGAGCTTTATTAAAGGTGAAACCCTCAGACACTTTCGTCTCTGTAACAACCGTCATGACTTCACCGAGAAAGTCAATTTATTTAAAGAAAGTCTTAATCGGCGGAATTACTCAGACGACTTTGTATCTAAAATCGTTTCCGAAATTAATTTCGATGAACGCTCCTCACATCTATTACCCAAAAGTAAAGATTCCACACCAACCCTAGTTTTTAAGTTCCTTTACTCACCTCACATCAAAACAAAGGATCTGAAAAATTGCGTTCTAAAACATTGGCATTTTATCACAGAGCACCCGACACTTAAAATTCTGTTTCCGAAACCCCCCGCTTATTGCTTACAAACGGGCTACTAATTTAAGCGACTCACTAATTCGGGCTAATTTTATCTCAGAAACAGATACCACCGATGATTTACAGAACTTTGACCTTTCCTTAGTTGAAATCATGAGTGATTTATTGTCCGAATAACCGGTCGGGAAAATATTTGTGACACCGGCAATTATTGTTAATTTTACTATTTGCTACTGATGAGACCCCAAAATTGTCTTTGTGGTCGAAACGCGTATAGCAATAGCACAAATGCTATGCAAGGTCACAGTACTCTGTATCAACCCATATTGAAGCCCACAAAGGGTTTCTTAATAAATATTATAATACCATTTCTTCTCAAAATCACCCAGACTACACCGCCCCTCATTTGATACCCTATATTACAGTTCAATGGCTCACTTCATCATCTTACTACCCCTTACCGGGCACTTTAGTTAAGCGAACACGTCACTGCGTTTTTGGAGAGTCGGCCAACCCCCCTTTAAATCTCTTTTACAAGCCCACGCTTAATCGCAAGGTATTGTAAAGTCGCCGTTATGTGACTGTCCAAATTTTTCCCACTTAACAATTAAGAGATCATGTGCATGACAAAAACAATGCATAACATTGATTTAAAATTTAAAAGTAATCTATTTCGTCACTTTTCTCTCTTGTGCTTCTTTGTGTCATACAGGAGTGTAATGTACAACATACGTAAGAGCTTTTAAAGGGACTTGGGAGGGGGAGGGGGACTTCCCTCGAGCAGAGGCATGCTCCCTTCGTTTCTCACGAGGCTAAGTATACAACTACGTAAAAAAGTGAAACTACCTACTAGAGGAACTGCGTTAATTCATCAGAAAATCCGGAAGGAGTGATTCCTTAATTAAACTTGTAACACGGTTGAACAAAATCCTGACAAATAATTATAATTTCTCGGAGAAGCAGCTTCTGACTCAGGAGTTCCGGAATTTTGTAAATTTCGAACGAAGGTGCACTTCCGATGTTCTACGGAGGCAGCCAAAAACCAGCCCAAATTTCCTAAACACACCGGCTTTCATTTCAAATCCTCCTCCCCTGTAACGAAACCCTGTCGGTCCCTCATTGGTTCAGAGGAGTTAGAACCTTGGTCAGAGGTCACTTTTATGACATGAATGTTGTAGTCCTCTCCAAGGTACCGGACACATGACCCCTAGTCACTGACCATGTGCCCATCAAGACCTGAGCCAACATAATTAACATCCAAAAATAAGTGAAAGGAAGACCCTGCAGAAGACCAACTGAGCTCTCCTGGTTAATAGCAGGGAGGTGTTACAGGAAGGAGATCCAACGTTCTATAAGCAATGTTCGTTTCCGACAGTAATCTTGCCTTTCTTCTCGAAATTATCTCACTACCCAGATGAACTTGGATCAGCGATGCATTGTCAAATTGACAATTAGAAGACACACCTCTTACGTTGAACTCGTCACACTTTTCATTGCAGGCAGTCTTGCAAAAATGTGAAATTTTAATCTATCGTCGTTATTCGTTACACTGAATATCATTTCATTTAAGGTAAGCTAGAAATTTGTTTACAACTTACTTTTCGAATGTTTCTTAATCATGGGAAATTTGCTAAATATTAAAAAAAAAAATAAAAAATAAAAACTTACGTAGGCTTGAACAATATAATATTTTCAGCAGATGGCGTACTAAAATCGTGGGGAACAATTGAAGAACACTATTTAAGCGTTTTTTGCCAGTTGTTTTACTGAAAATCCCGATTAAAGTTTGTTCATTAGAGAAATCAAACCTCACTTCAAAGCAAACAATGACCTTTGTCTTGGGATTCTTAGAAAAGAAAGGAGGAGATCATCATTAAAAGGGTTAGTTAACAGAGACTTAACAATAGGAACAAAGACCTGACAATCAAAAGGTGTTGCCTGAAAAGAATTGAATCATTTTCAAGTTCATTTGGACTGACAGATTTGGTCGTTGTACTCTCCTTCGTCACACCTCCCTGTTAGGCGTAAACGATGTCTAAACGAAACAACTTTCTTCAGCTTAACAAAGTGAATGGAACTGTCAATGAAAAGAACTAAACGAATATTGTACAGTTTCGTCAAAGCACCTTACATCTGTCCACCGCCATGAAACTTCCTTATAGGGTGCCCCAAGTGCAGTGTGAATCATGCAAAGCGGACGGATACGCAGGGTGAATAGAACGAATAAAAATGATTAACCTCACCCTAATGGGAACTTATGGGCTCCTTTAACACGCCATAATAGTGAGAACGCACACAAAAATGCCTACTTAAAAGTGTGGTACACAGGCCTATCTCGTTACTACAGGTAAACGTAGCACATACAAACTTCACACAAAATAAAAATTCACCAAGAAAAATCAAGTTAGTACTTCCAAATAAGCAATCAATTATGGAAAAATTTGATCCACAGTATTTTATGTCGCCGAGTCTTACTCACCAGTGTTATTTTCACCTGTAGTTATAATTTAATTAGGTTACATAGTAGGAGAAATTTGTAAAGGAAACTCATAGATCAACACTGAAAAGAGTATATTTAACAAAATGACATTTTTGATCCTTGTATGGGAGTGTACTCTATTGTTCTTCTGCTTTAAAACTGCGTCTAAGACATAATGCTAACTATTTAGTTTAGTACAGTTTAAACATACATTTATGGAAGGACTGCATATAAACACCCTTGTGTTTAATCATTTAGTGGGTGCAAAGGTCTATTTTTTATCATCGACCTTTTCGTCACTTCATCTCTTAGTAACTGATGATATTGACAGCCCAGTTGATATTTAGTCACTGGTTGGTTGTGCATTACTTATCACTTGTAATTTGTACAGTTTCGTTTTAATTACAAACACAAGTATCAGTGATAGTGTTATAGCATTGTTATGAATATATTCAAGAGTGTGGCTGTACTACTACTACTGGTCCCATAAATAGAGTCCTGGATACGCCCATGTTAACAAGTGCGTCTAAAGTTTAATATTGCATAACCATGATTAAACAGTTCGAAACCGTACCTTTTAAATATTCACATTAAAGTGATATTACCTGTTTAAGAAAGGGAAATACATAACACTGTCTTGTCCAAAGTGTTGGAACAACGTTTAAGCAGTCCATCCGAACAATAAAGATAAATAAAGATCCCTCACTAAGGTAGTTGTTCCGAATATTGTTTCGATTATCATAAAAATAACGACAAAAATTATGAATTTCGAAAATGATTCCACACAATCTTTATCCATTCAATCCCACTCCTGGGTGAACAAACCAATGGGAGTGCTCTTATTTATGAATATGCAAAAGGCAGCACAACGAAAGGTGCCCACGTATATGCCAGCGAACGGACACTGAACACATGATATTCACACCATAGCCTAAGTACTGAAAACTGACTGTAGGCCTACAGTACCATGGAGCTGATATCCGAAAGGTTTTATTGACTTCATGATAGGAAATCGAAAGGAGAAATTTCTGTTGAAGCCCTCCCGACCAATTTCGGAACAAACTACAGCCCTCGTGAGCTACACGATAACACCACAACTTGGGACTAAGTATCAGCAAGGGTTGCTACCTGAACTCGAAGGGAAAGGAGAGTAAAATTTGTGCAGTTGGTGAGCTTTCGTGATCTTCGAAGAGTGTTTTTTGCATGATTCTGAAGGCAGACTCAAGAAAATACGAGTAAATCTAACACAATTTACCCACGAGACTGGTCATTGATATAATATGTGAGTACTACCTCCGACGAATAATATTGAGCAATTCTTGAGTCATTCAAATCATCAATGGTCAACGATATCAGCTGGGAGTCTGACATCTGAGATGCTTACCCTCCGTCGCAAGGTCATACCATGGAGCTACTACTACCTGGACATTCTTTCCCTGTTACTTTTCCCAGCTAAGATGTACACAGTTGCCTTGTTTCAACCTGAGAGTTCTGATACAAAAGTCACAAATTCTTTTACATGTTGGAAACTCTTGGAGAAACCATCTACAACAATCGAAATTGACCGAGGGAAAAACACATTGCTCACAGAGGAAATCGACTGGAGCCATACGATTTTACGACTACTTCAGGTTAGTTATCGAAATCTACAAACTCGACACATTATTCGGCATTTAGTCTACCGTTGTCCAGTTTACGTAGATTATTTGATATGTAGACCTAGCCTACCGATCAAGGACAAAGACGTGGGATGCGGGGAAAGTAAGCAAGTGTAATAGAGGTGTAACTGGTTACCGTTACAAGTGTTAATATGCAATTGTCTTCTTGAATACTGTTAGGGGTGAAATTCACTGAAACGGATATTATGATGGAAACAGGTGCTTTTTGTTTCAAAACCTCTAGTGTGCTGTGCAGCATACAACCTTCAAATTCACTCCATTTCCAGCTAATGTATGAATAACCGAGGGAATATAAGCCCATGTACAGTACTTCGGTAAGCACAGCTGCGTGATCATTGAATATTCATGTAGTGTTGTGATAGGCGTGGTTTGAGCTGTTTGTAGTGAGGACGTTTTTTTTTAAATAGCCTACAGATTTTGACTGTTTTGGCACTGTTTCTTTATATTTTGCCATTCACACTACCATTTTCAGTCACTACATAAACAACTCCATCCATGAATTGTATAGTTAGTGTATTGACAAATAAAGAAAAACATTAGGCCGTATGTATTTCCCTTTTCGTGAACATGTAGTATCACTTTAAATATTTTAGACTTGAGGTGACCAACCAGTAACGAAGAAGGTAGGAAGCTCCTACAATGCTTCAAGTGAGTTTCTGCAGTCTCGGTACTCCATGCCGACATCTACTTAGTAAACGTAAACCATCTAACTACTGTTAATACTTCTGTTGACAACCAGATTTGTTTTTGTCATTTGTCATTCTCAATCTTTTGGGGAAGTTTGTGAGCAGGCGACTCATGGCACGATATAACAAAATATGATCAATTCTGTGTACTTAGCATCTTCGAAGTGCTGAAAAAATAGCACCTCGATCAGTGGGTGCTAATTTAGCACTTGAGGTGTTGTCCCTCTAGAAGCACTTGCAAGGGCTAACAAATTAGCACTTCAAGTGCTGACATTAGCACTTGGTTTTTTGGGTGTGGTTACGCATTTGTTTCATAAATTAAAGAAGTTAAACACGTGTAAGCTAACTATCAATTGTAAAATTGTTAAAAGTAACGTATCGTTGTCACTGAAAATGCTCAGAACATATGATAATGGACCCAAAAAGGGACACATTTAACAAGGAAAACAATTGTCTTTCCAAATTAAAGACGTTATTACACTTGAATATGCAAGCAAGAAGACGTAGCGCAGCCTTGCTGGGTTGTCGATATAATGCCGTGAAAAAGAAACAGTGGCGCCCGCAGAGGATGGTGATGGGGGGAGGGGGCGACCACAGAAGATGATGCCCTAAATTAAGCCCAACCAAAATAAACCCAGAAAGTCGGTGTAGATTGTACATATTCGCATCGGTGGCAGTTTGCACCCGGAGGAAATCCTTCCTTTGTCACTTTGTGTAGGTGGTGTTCTGGGGAGGGGTCTAAGGTGAGAGGGTGATTTTTGTTGGTCATTTACGATAGTTTAGATGCAAAAATGGCATATCTTTGTAGAATTGATCGAACTGTAGAATTGATTGTATATTGGAAACTCACAATTTAGACAATGCTTATTTTTATTTGACTATAAAGGAAAGGTGTGTCGTCTAAGCGGAGGGATAATGATTCCTCCCCTTGAAATATTCTTGTTTGGGTAAAGTGGCCTAGGTACAAAATGTTAGATTCTTTGGCAAATCTTTCGATTAGTTACATGCTTAAAAATTATCTTCATTTAGTATAATTTTGGTTGTCGCATGGCACTCGTTAAAAAAGTGTTACGACAAATATATTCTACGAATGTTACCGTATATGCTACTCATCATATTAGATTACTCTAAGATTCTTTATTGATGCAGGATCCCTGCAGGGGTCGGAGAAGTACTTCTTTCAGATAAGTGTTTTGGTTAAAATAATGTATTATTGCCCCAGTAATGGTTTAAATATATGGAGCGTGTGGTGGCGAATGCACCCAAAGAGGGCAGAAATTTTGCTCAGAAATCATTTTTATAACAAAAGTTGCGTTCAGAATTTGTACTGGGACATTTTACATTCCTAGCAAAATGCATCCGCCAATTAGAGGGCGAGTCTTCTGTTTAGTGATTCGTATAAGCTTTCAATTGCATAAAATGTGCCTTGTCCTGAATTCCACTTCTTTGCATTCTTGCAATGCTGTGCTTCTTCATAAAATGACTCCTATACACAAGAACAATCTACGTAATTGTAGAATCCTGCACCATTGGATAACGTGAATATGTTTGAGACGGATATTGATAGTAAACAAAGCCATGTAGTGAGGCTGCAAGGGCGCGGAGCGGGCGAGAATTGTGGTACTTTAAGAAAGATTTGAGAGAATTTTGATAGTTTGAAAACGATTTTGTGGATAAAAATGATTAAAATAGATTTATCACTCAGTCAGAAACACACCTCATCTTATACCCCCTACAAAAATCCATAGCTTAAACGCATTTGTGCCTCATTTTAACATTCTAGGAAATCAATTGGCGGGGGGGGGGGGCGTGTCCCCATCCCTCCTTACCAGCGTCACTGGTAAAAACAGTTAAAGGTAACCAGGATAACCGACTGCATGGTCAAGTGGTTGGAGCATCCGGCTTGGAGCCGAAATGTCTGGGAATCGACTCATGGCCGGGTCATACCGGAGACTTTAAAAATGGAACCTACTGCCATTGTGCTTTGTGCTCAGCATAAGCAATGGAGTAGGGAAAACAAGCCAGTGAGCCACAACTGGAAAAAGGCTGTGGCCGGCCCGACTTAAACCAATTGGTTAGAAACTGAGCCGTAAAATCTCACCTTACTCTAACTCTAACCAGGCTAGGTGACATTTTCGTAGAGTGCTATGGAAATTAAAGAAAGACAAATGCTGTAAGAAGAGATCCTTTACAAACATTACACAAGTCAAGCATTATTATGAAGATTATGTACGATAATAAATCAGGGAGGTAGTACTAGCTAGAGATACACCGGAGAAACTTTTAATTTATGCTAATCAAATTTGATTCACTTCAGGAATATCCTATAATCAGGGATCATTGCATTTGGTGTCTAGCTGCCGTCCTGCTGCCCCCCCCCCCTCCTCGACACGCCACTCCTGGTAAATTCGTTTAAGTAACGTTGATTTCTTGCGCAATATCTCTAATGGGAACAATTAAGGCATTGCAGGTGGCCGGCCTTGCGAGGCATGAAATAGCCTTCCTTCTTCAAAGATAATGATTCGAAAACATTACATCACATTTATCTCTGAATACCATAATGCATGTGGTTCAACTTTCTTTGAGCCTGTGGTACTTGTGCCAATGTCTGTAGGAATTGCCGCACACGTACACGTTTCACTTCCTGCATCATGTGTATACTGCGGGCTAACTAGCAGCAACACTCTTCCATTTTGCGAGTACTACACAGTCTTGGTAGGTGTCTATTGCCTACCCCCCCCCAAATGGTAAGAGCAATAAAAATATCACGTTGGCGTCTTAAAGACAATATAATTACGGTACCAACACTTGAAAAGTACAACAGCGAAAAGGTGTGTTTGTTTCGCTGCCTCCGCCTTCTTTTCCTACGCCCATGCTTAGCAGACCGCAAAGTCACAATTTGTGTTAATATATGCTTATTTGGACTAACGTTCGGTCGATTTCTTCATGCCACAGCGGGCTTGATGGTAGAAAGACTGGGTAACCGCTGGTATCCAGTGGTATTTTGCTCAGATTATACTCACTTTGTTGTACAGAAGGCTGTAAGTAAAGAATTAGGGTAGCCTATAACATAATACGCGAAAGGCGAGTAAAAACATTTTCACGGCATTTTAACACTGTCTCCATACCACAGGCTCTATAGAAGGGGAGAGACTCTACCCCAGTCCCATAATTTGATGAAGGCCTCAAGATACCCTTAACCCCCTAATAGTTTTAAGATAAGTATCTCGGCATATATAAATATTGCTTCAAATGTATTGTAATGCATAATCGTTATCATAGGCCTACTTGAGTTGTATTTATTAGCGAAAAATTAAACTCATTCTCAAAAGTGATAAAGTGCGCGAATGTACCCAGTCAACTATGTCGTAAGTAGAAGTGACAATACGAGGAGAATGGGTCTCCTCAGATTAAACTTGCCTCCCTTTTTCTCCATGTATTATACTAATCCAAAGTACACAAACCTGCATACGCCATGTTTTGTAAGAAAAGGAGTCAGATGAACATGCATTAGGATTTGCATGCTTAATGAATTGCCTCCTTCGCAACAAAGAACACGCCCCACTCCCCCACCCTCTTTGGACAGCCCGTGCAACATTATCAATCAAAAGCCCCGTGTTGTTCCTGCCATCTTTGATACAGGCATACAGCCCCTCTGTGCCATACCCATGTGTCATCCAACCAACCGGCCGTTAACTGAATCAAACGCCTATATAAACTGATCAAATGATCAATATTTGTGATCTATTTAGTACAGATTAAATGTATTCGATGAATTTTTAAATCGCCCCCTGGATACACAACACAGGCCCTGAAACGGGCTCCCGGGCAGTTCTATTGTCTCCGAATGATTTTTGTCCGCCCAGTGGCTTACGGGGGTAGGGGTTGTCCCGAGTACCAGCTTTTGCGAACGCAATGCTACAGCTAAAAATCTGTCAGGGTTGAAATTTCTAAACTTATTTCAAAGCTTAGCCAAAGCAAGCACTACTTTGAATGCAATCCACCAGACTTGCAGAAAATTTTCTTGGAGAGGGGTACCTTTTCTCTAGACTCTTCCGCGCGGGAAACCCTAGGTAAGCCACTGTACCTATCACCTCTAAGAGTCTGATACAGACCATGACCCCACCTGAATTAAATTGCATCATTATTCTTCAAAATCGGCATTTATTTGTTTCATGAAATAACATCTTTGCTGTGGACAGTATACTGAACATAGTCAAATTCAGTGTTGCAAATTGAGATAACCAATTGTGTGGGTCAAATTTTTATGTTAATGTCACCATTTTGCGTGTTGGCATTATCAGAAATAAAACAAAAATATTGAACGGGAGGGGAAAACCTTTTCCTTTATACTCCCCCACCAGGCCACATGTCTTTAAATGCATTCATCTTCCATGGACCAGCACGTACGGCCCACTGTGCTCCCGTCTGGAAAATTGATCGAAAAAAATAAGTTCCTCTTAACAGTGGAAAAGATAAACCCCAAGCGATTATCCACAAAAAATTACGACAATTCTGAAGGGCGTTCAGTGATGGACCTATTTCGTGTTTGATCACAAATCTTTCGTTGATTACGACACTTTTTGCCCAGTTTCGCTCGTTTTTACCTTCTGATCTTCATCTCTGATTCAAACCCTTCAACAATCGGTGACACGGGCGGACTGGGAACTTAACGCGGTGCAGGAAACGTTAGGTAAATAAAGGTTACAGCCACATCCCAACAACTGCTAGTCCAAGGGGCGGATTTAGGGGGAGTCCCCCTCCTTCTTGCCTAGAGAAAATATGCAAGGAAAGAAAGGGGGAACAAAGAAAAAAGAAACAGAAAAGGAAAAGAGTTTTAACGTTTTCTAAACACGTAGTTCAAATATAACCTTTTGTAGGAGTAAGGGTCAAAGAGGTAGAAATTATGCTATTTAAAGATCATTCGGTTTTCTCAAAGCAAAGTTTCTTTTTTACGTATGAAAATGCTAAACATCCCTACAACTTCTTGGCACTACATATGAAGCACTATATTTTTAAATGCAAATTGATTAAAAGTATACCAGATGTGAATGCGTTCTTTTCTATATTTAAATTTAAAGTAAAAGTAGAACAATATAAAAAAGTAAAAAATAAGAAGATTGTACATATTGACGACATCAGGAAAGCGTTTGCCTCTTGTCAAAGTTTATTTGCAGATTAGTTAAGCCAAAAGGCATTACTTTGGCATTGTGTATTGTATATTATATTCTCATGTTTTCTCTACTGGGACATCACAATGTTATTGTTTGTATATTATGTCATTTCATTTCTACTGTATTATATCACCTTGAACATAGAAAAGAAGAAAAGATGATTACAATAAAAGGAGACAAAAAAAAAAGGGAGTAAGGGTTACTTCCAGTTAAAATTATCTCAACTAAAATCTTTGTGCATGTAGGTCCCTTACAAAAAAATTGTGTGGCAAAAGTTCCAATACCACACTGGACAAACCGTGTCATACTGTGTAAAACTATGGTTGGGTGTGAAAAATAGTGAGTTTTATGTGATTATTTGTAGGGCAATGTGTGATTTTAATAAAAATTTGACCCATTTTTTAAGGTGTCATGCTTTTACCTGCATTACTGCACTTTGCCGCATGTGACAAAGAGTGGAAAACCAAAGTACATTTTTACAAAGGCAAACATGTGGCAAAGTGGGGTAAAGTACAATATTGTGTGTCAAATTGGTTCCAATCCCACATGTGTCACCACTCATTACCTCACTTTTCCAGTTACGTATATTTTCCAATGCCCTGCCACATGTGATTATGCATGTTCACATGTGGCATGCCCCACATTTTTTTGTAAGGGGTGGAAGGCGATACGGGGCTGCATTTTGCAAAAAAAAAAAGAAAAAAAGAAAGAAAGAAAGAAAGAAAGAAAGAAAGAAAGAAAGAAAGAAAGAAAGAAAGAAAGAAAGAAAGAAAGAAAGAAAGAAAGAAAGAAAGAAAGAAAGAAAGAAAGAAAGAAGAAAGAAAGGAAGAAAGAAAGAAAGAAAGAAAGAAAGAAAGAAAGAAAGAAAGAAAGAAAGAAAGAAAGAAAGAAAGAAAGAAAGAAAGAAAGAAAGAAAGAAAGAAAGAAAGAAAGAAAGAAAGAAAGAAAGAAAGAAGAAAAAGAAAAAGAAAGAAAGAAAGAAAGAAAGAAGAAAGAAAGAAAGAAAGAAAGAAAGAAAGAAAGAAAGAAAGAAAGAAAGAAAGAAAGAAAGAAAGAAAGAAGAAGAAGAAAAAGAAAGAAAGAAAAAGAAAAAGAAAGAAAGAAAGAAAGAAAGAAAGAAAGAAAGAAAGAAAGAAAGAAAGAAAGAAAGAAAGAAAGAAAGAAAGAAAGAAAGAAAGAAAGAAAGAAAGAAAGAAAGAAAGAAAGAAAGAAAGAAAGAAAGAAAGAAAGAAAGAAAGAAAGAAAGAAAGAAAGAAAGAAAGAAAGAAAGAAAGAAAGAAAGAAAGAAAGAAAGAAAAAGAAAAAGAAAACAGCTTAATGGTTTAGCTGCAAGGTTGCAAGTTCACAGGCCTGTGAGAATGAAGGTGAATATTTACTAGTAGAGATATTGGGGACTCGGGCTGCTACATTAAAACTGTAATAATGTATGTGTGTAATATAGAGCGAAAATTTTGGGAAGGGGTTTGACATGATATAAGATTTGCCGGGTAAAGACGTTCTGGGCAGATGACAGACGCCATAACCATAGCCAAGCTGGAACCAGAAAGTACCATTTATGCACTTCCGTCCCCTATCCAGCATATTGCTTGTTTACAGTTTACCGAAAAGAAGTGTAGAAGTGAATCCGGTAGGTATTGCATCGAGAGATAAAATCTCTATTTAACATTAAAAATTTGCGATTATTAAAAGGAATTGTGAGCTAAAATTTCGGCAGGAGGTAGGATAAGGTGTCTTTAGGCGTAAAGGAATTACATATTGTTTCCTTCATTACCATCACAAACATATTCTTTTCATTCCACAGTCAATGTATTACATTTGATATACTCTTTTCCATGTACATGACTATATTGGAAAGCAAAAGATTTTATCCTCTTGGAAACATATTTTGTTTGAAAAGTAAAGGGTTCTAAAACCCGGATTGAAAGTAAGTTTTACCATGAAATATGTCTGAAATTGCAATTTCGGAGCGCTTAGTCTCCTATTTTTTCTATTAACACTCCATATATGATGGACCCTCACGTAGAAAATTTAGGACTCTAGTGACACACTGTATGTAGTGTGCTATCGCATGCAATCTATGGGATTGTGGATACATTTTCAAAAAATAGTAGAACACTCGTCTGCTTGATTCTGTAGCTCACAACGGCTGAGTAAACCAGAAAGCATAAAGGCGCAGTGATTCCTTGCTGAAATGGAATGAATTGTTGCACTCACTCGGTTCATCCCTCCAACTTACACTTCTTGACTTTTTCACTTTTTACCACGTTTTCAGATCATAACCTCTGTTGACCTCATATGACTTTTGAATCCTACGAAAGGCGAATAACAAAAAAAAAAAAAAAAAAATGAAAAAGAAACTTGTCCTAGGAGGGAATCGTACCCGGGACCGTTGGCGTGAGAAACAGAGCTCTAATCCAATACGCCATCAAAGAAATCGTTCAGCATATCGAATTTCTAATCATCCTATAGTCACAGCATTCTTTACACGTGTTCATAATTGGGTAAGATTAATGCAAAATAACAATTATATTACTAATAAATGAAAACAAGAGGGCAATCAAGGAGTTTCTGATCTCATCCCAATACATCCTTTTGCTTCTTCCGAGTCTAGTGTAGCACTCTGTAATTTTATTGCAATGGGTTGGTGATGATCGACATAGCCTAAGAAAAACTCTACGAGGATAATTAATTCATGTTCTCAGTTCTAAGGCTGTGTTAGTTTGAACTCCAAGGGGAAACTTGGGGGGGGGGGCGGGGGGACTCTTTACGGTACCCGCCAGCTTCCGGTTCTGATTGCAGTGTGGTATCATGCAAGTAACGTCGTCGACATCTTTGCTGAAAAGTTCCTAGCAAATTCTGATGTTCTTAAATAGTGAACTTCATGCATGACTACACAACGTGACATGTTGCGAACAATGGGCCTAGACAATTACACTAGGCATAATAAGGTTAAAATTAAAAACAAAATGAGTTGCAAATTTTTCGAATCTATTCAGTTGTTTGTCATCGAGTGATATTAATATTTGACCAATCCAACATGGGACACATAATTACCATTCAGTTCGTTTGTTTGTTTTTTCTTGAGGCCCTGAAGCCGAATGATGAAAACCACAAACGTTACCCCCCCCAGGCTACGACCCCTAAAGGGACTCATTTGGACTAATATGACCACAACTGACAAATTTGTAGGGCTGTTGGAACGGGGGATTGGTGGTTGCACTAAGCCAGTAAGCCTGTCGCCATAGCCGATAAAGTTAGGAGTAATAATATGGGCCTATATGCCACTGGTCGATGCTTGGCTTACCTCGATGACTTTCAAGATCGGCTATCCCTCTTCCAGCATGGTTTTGAATAGTCCGCAGTCTGCTGACCTAGTATTTGGGTCGCATTGGGGCTTCCCATACTAGGTCAGCAATATACCCATTGTCAAAATTGGGCTACCGCAACTTCAAAAATTTTGAATGATCTCGATCTTTCTCAGATTCACATATGCTCCTTACAGCCTCAGTAATTGACTTGTATGGGTCATTTATATGTTTAAGACCCTTCATTCTAAGAATACTTGCACTTAGTGTCTAAAAAGAGACCAAAAATTTTGATTTACACAAACGATCCAGTTTTGTTTTTTAAACATTTTAAAGCTGCGAAATCTTGTTACTAGGACCTTCACACTATTGTATGCTAAATAGCACGCATGGCTGTTCAATTGTGACATAGTCCATAACTATGGTTACGTTCATACACGCGCATACGCGTATATAGCAACAATCACTGCAGCAACGCACGCAGACGATGTTACTCTCACAGTAACATGCGGTCAAAAGTTTGTGTTGCAATAGCCTAGGCCTAGTTCAGGGAACAAAGTGTACGTGAGAACTAGGCCTAGGTAGCCTAGGCCAAGTTTTGAAGAGGACTGTATTACTCTTCCATCACGACTAAAACGATGAAAATTGAACTCAAGATTCCTTCGGGGCGAGCCTTAGGCCGATTGGCTTAGTCTTATAGGCTCTCCAAAATTTCGAACTGCCGTTGTTGGAAGTTGGCTGTGGAGTGCACCTCAAAATTCAAGCATTTTTGAATTGGAATACTCGCAAAAACAAAATAAAAAGTACGCAGTAGTATGAAATCAAAACTAAATTACGAACGCGGAGATGTCCGTATGACACGTCGTCACTGTGTCGTGCGTCTACATTTCCGGTTGCAGATTTAATCTTCAGTTTGTTAAACCTGCCACGCATACTGGCCATGCAGTTGCGTCGCTTTTAAATATTAACAATCCCATAGTCGGATTTAGTAGTGTGCTGCGGATGCTTCATGCGTTTTTGTGTTTAGCGCGCGGAGGATTTGCGTACGTCAGCACTGCATTCCCGAATCGGGTGAAAGCAAAGCAATGAGGTATTTCACCGACGCCATGTGATCGAGCGTCTATTTGTTGGTTGGAAATTTTGCTCGTCAAGTGTACATTGCGATGTGTCACATCAGTAGGCCTACCAATGATCATGCCGTTTGCTGTAAATAGACTTCATGCATATGACGTCACACAGCAGAAAGTGCTCCCCCGTTTGAAGGAAGGCGCGTATCATTGCAAGTTACACCAACAAATGCAGACAGGTGATTTGTGAACCAATGGGATACGCGTGGTGTCTTTCAGAACAACCAGCGCGTTCACTGAATTTGACTTTTGGTGCAGACTCCCTATAGCGCTTACTACCTAAGCATTGCAGCCTTGCTTTCACTTCAACGACACAACTCCCTGAAACAGAGTCACTGTTTCCGATATCCCTTATAAAACTCACTGAAAGGCGATAAATATCTGTATTATAGAGGGTTCATGTGACGTCACGCGAATGGGATTCCCAGGCACTGAAGGGCAAAACACACGCAATAATCGTATTTACAGAAGATACGCACAGCAAAACTATAGATACTACTGTGACACAATGGACAGGTGCCCGTCATAACCAAAGAGACGCGCGATCTTGCCCTTCAAAATTGCGTCTAGTTGGTTAAAGTCACGTGACTGAAATCTCTCCATAGATAGTTCCCACATGACGTCATAGGAGCTTTTCACGTGTATTATTTCAGCCATGTCTGAGGGCAACCCGGCATGTGTGTACAGGCTTGCCCTCAGACATGCCGGTTGCTAACCCCTAGCTGTGACGTCACTGAGAACTATCTATAGAGATTTTTCACCGAAGTCACTGCGCTGCTCGTCTCTCTATTTTGACGGCCAGGCGTCTATTGTACAACAATTGTAACTAAGGCCGTGTCGTGCCTGCGTATCGATAACACACCTTCTGCGCATGTTCAGTGACGGCCAGTATGCCAGACTGAAACGCAATGACGTCACGTGAAGACACTCTATACGTAAGACATGTGTAGGACAAATGTCGGTCCTACATTTAGATCAGTGGATTGCCCTCTGGCATCACTCCGCTCGTCTCTCTGATTTATCAGTGTTGTAAGAGTCACTCAGTTTTGCAGAAGAGTCGAATCATTTACTACTTTCAATGTAACTCAAGTCGTTGTAATATTTCTATGAGGAAAATTATGATATAATTGCTCGAGTCATTTTCCTTTTGAAAATTAAATACTCGAGTCATGACTCATTACAACCAGGGAGCTGTTATTTGGATGGAGATAGAACGTAAATTTTAATTTATGCTAATACTTTAAGACCCACTAAATCGAGGGGAGATTACCAACGATAAGCCGTTTATTTGGAGCAAAGGCATTTTTTCCCTTTGTTTGGTGGCGCCAATTTGATGGCACTCAACTTGCGATACCATTCAAGTCACGTAATCCTTTAACAAGTGGCCTGCGCAGAACAATACTTTGATGTGTAGGTTTGCGCCGCCAATATATTTAGAGCAGGTGTTAATAAACTCGAAACGGCTGTTCAGTTGAATTTAAAAGAATACAGTTAGCTCCTTCTCATACAAGATACCGTATGCAAATGAGTTGACGAGGTATAAGTCTAGCTTTTGTTACAACAATATGAAAAGTTTCCGGAAGTTTCCAGAAATAACCAGATATAGATTCTTGTTCATATTTCAACATAAAACCTAACTGATATACTGTCGTGCGCGTCGCCGAGCGTCGAAAGATGCAATATTTTTCATTTTCCTTGACGACTGGCAATGCTGTAGCAGTGGAGGAAAACCCTCAGTCTTACTGTAGATTTAGCAGACGGCAAATCCCTTTTGTGTTAACTTCCTAATCCAGTGTAAGTCTTATAGAAATGTCAAGAAAGATACAAGGAATGGATTACTGAGTGACCTTGGCGGTACAAACCTCACTTCAAAGCGATCTATCTCCATCCAAATAACAGCTCCCTGTTACAACAATGTGATTAATAGATTTTTTGAGTGCTTAATGTCCATACACCCCTTTCCGAATAATTGTTGGTGGTGACAATGTAGCGATCAATGACCCTTCCAATTTTTCAGGAGCCTCTTGTATTGGCCCTATCAAAGCAAATGTGCCATGAAAGAAAATATGAAAAGCGCAGACTGGAAATTCCTGATATTACTGACAGTGCATACTGTTTAAGGAATAAATCGCATTTGGCGGACGAGGCGAAGCCTAGTCCGTTATTTTGCAAATTGGGAGTCCAGACGGTTTATGAGACAATACCAGTCCGACAAATATGGTTTATTCCTCTTCTACCACCGAAAATGTGTGAAAACTTCATTTTTATCAGTGTATAGGTTTGCTGACCGTATGTTGTAGAAAAGCAGGTCAGTGTTTTAACCAATCAGAATGCAGGGTTCTCAATAACAGATGGCTAGAGGTAACAGAATCTATGATAAACGTATAAAGATGCAATTAGTGAGAGGCATAAGAGGCGAAGGGGTGGGGGTTGGTTGACTAAGGCCTACCCCCCGTCAAAAACGTGGTTGGCTTCTTCCTCCTCATTTCCAGGACAAAAAAGCTCTGTAAAAATGTCAAAAAATTGCAGTCTTATTGCTTAAAATTTGCTCAAATATTGCACCAAGTGCCTCTAAAATACTTTCTAAAGGAGATGGGACCCCATACCCTTGGGTTCTTCTCCCTGGACAACATTCCGAAACAGTGCACAATCCCCCACCTCAATGGATCGAGTACAGCTTCTAAGTCCATGAGTTAGTCTGTTAGTGCCCCTTCCCTGCTCATTCATGCATGGTAGTGGGAAGGAAGTTGCTATTTGACCCCTGGTCCATATCAGTGTGTTTGTGACGTCATTTGCCTGGAACTCGGAACTGCTGTGATGTTAGTTAACTTGGTAGCTAACAAGCCACTATCAGGCGTGTTCAGCACTATTGCACTACGTACGTACGGGGGGGGGTGGTGGTGTACGCTTTCACACATACTCGCGTACATTGTGTACAGGGCCGTAGCGAGAGGGGGTGTGTGGGTGTCACACCCCCAATATTTGGTCGTCCTTCGGCAAATTTTCGGTCTGTCGGCAAAAGGGGGGAGAGGGAAAGGAAAGGAAAGGAGGAGAGGAGGAAAAGAAGAGAAAAGAAAGGGAAAGGAAAGGAGGAAAGGGAAGACGGAGAATGAAAAGAAAAAAGAGAAAAAGAGAACGGGCCAGTCTGTTATCGGCTATTTCGATTTTTGGCTCTTCATCTAATTGGCCCATTCAAGTTGAAGGCCCGTCGGCAAATTGATTATGCATGTGACGGCCTTATACGGCCGTGTCAACGGCCGTCGGTGTAATTGAACGAGTGACTAAGTCCGTCGGGAACTCGGGAAAAGAAAGGGAATTAACGGCTTCCGTATAGGTGCACTATTTTGGGTCATATGACATTCTTGAAAAACCACTTTCTGCACATTATTCCTCACTTTTATCATCACCATGGGGCGCAGCACCCGATTACCCACGGAGAGGGTATCCTTAGCCCGTCTTCTAAACCCTAACCTTGACTTCAAACACATTTTGCAAACCTCTCAGGATCCGCTCTACCCACAAAAATCCTGGGGAAAAAATGCGTGCCGCGCGTGTTTTCCCTTCACTGCAATCTCAGGCTTTTAACTTTTGAACACCGAAATGAAACAGATAAAAGGCCCATCTTCAGATACTGGCGTTTAAAGCATATTTTGAACGCTTGTGTTAAGATTTTGAACACTTTTTCTCCCTTTTTGAACGCCGGACGCCTATCTACTACGCCTGACGCGTCTAGTGTTCAAATGCTGAACACATAGTGTTCCAATTCTAAACGACAGGTTCAGCTCCTGAAGTATAGTGACATGACAGGAGGAATAGCCTAACACATTAGAATTAATCTGAATCTTTGCGTTGGATAATGCATTATGAACCAAAATATATCAATCCTGCATGAGACTTAATTTTTTACCGGAAGATTATGCTAAAACCTAAGAGCTTCCAGGGGCGAAGCCCCCTGGACCCCCACCAGGGGCCCTAAGGCCGGCCAAGTGTTTTAGCCAGCCCCTATTTGTGGGACAATGTCGCATTAACGGCGACAACTTAATGTCGCACAAAAAAAATCTGGCATGCAATTTCTACCTGGATGTAAATTTAGAGGTTCCTCATTAGGGCAGAAATCCACTCAAATATTGCACCATTTGCCATCTAGGCACCTTTCAAATTCCAAAAATTTCCAAAGGGGAGGGGGACACTTTGCATTGATAACGCATTATGCATTATGTGGGATAATGCATTATGTGGGAATCTTTGCATTATGTGGGAATCTTTGCATTTGATAATGTATTATCGAACCAAAATATATCCATCCTGAGACTTAATTTTTTACCCAGAGACATACTTAAACCTCAGAGCTTCCGGGGGCTGTGCCCCCTGGACCCAACCAGGGGTTCTTAGGCGGGTCCCTAGACCCCACCCGCTAAAGCTCGTATTCGCACTACGCATTACCAGATCCGTCGGCAAAACATAATCTCCACACCTTCTCCCCCCCCCCCCCCTAAAGATAACACCTTCGCTATGCCCCTGATTGTGTATGAATGGCCCATGACGTAAAAAGCTAACCACGTCCCAGCACACTCGTCTTTTTTTGCTATGTCAGGCTGGCCGGTCTATGTTCTACCGCACTTGAAGGGAAGTAGTAGTGTGTGCATAGTTTATAGAAAACCCGTTGCTGTCTTTAGTAATGCATTTAGGGCCATTTATCAATGAATAGGAAATAGCACCCGAAAATCCCAAAGTAACACTCGAAATAGAATTGAGCGGGGGGGGGGGGCGAGTTTTTTTTGAAAATAGCACCGGAAATTGAAAAAAAAAGTGTCTCGGACCCTGGAGTACAGGCAGTCAGTGTGGGTGCAGGAGCAATACGCTTCGCCGGGCGGCAAGATCAAAGGTAGCCTGCATGGTTCACACGGTCTATTTGTGACGTCATTTGTTTGGAACTTGGGCGCTGCTTACAAGTCGTGAGTGTATCCACTATGTACTAAAGCAGCGCAGTGTTCTCACACCGTACCTACTGTATTTGCGTGCGTGCATTGTGTATGCGAGTGAGAATTGAACTTAGCCCATGAAGAAATATATTAAACCGCGTACGTACATCTCAATTATTGAATGCAGGGATTATATGCACACGTTGTTGTTGCCATGCAAGAGAAGAATAAGGCTAGGTAATACAGTTTAGACAGTTCTTCAAGAGAAGGTAAGGCATCAGAGTTACAGAAAAAAAGGGCCAAAAAAGAGCCACAGTGCTCACAAATTTGGCCAAAGTTCTTAACAAGGCGTGTATTTCAATTAAGTCTATTAGGCCTACGGCCTACCTAGCCTGTTAGCGTTATTACTGTTAGTTAATTTAACGTAACCTAAGCCTAAGTTAGGCCTAGGCCTATAAACATCAGTTCCACCGTGCGCGTACTTAGTTATGCTTCGTACTGGGACGTGCTTGGACTTTACTACGGTGGGGACACGCGTATAGTTTTACTTTTATGGCGCCAAGAACTAGTCATGCTTGACACGCGTGATTGCAGTTTACTCTAGGCCTGGGTTTTTACTTAGGAGCAGTCAAGTTTTGAGCAAGAGAAGCTTAGAAAAGTGTGCATCTCAGCATGTCATTATGTGGCTTTTATGGTGGGGTTTGTTTAACCGCAGGTGAAAGCTGAATTTTGAGTGTCAGGAAAAGACAGTGGTCAATGTAATAGATCATTTACCTTTTCTTTCAGTTTTTACAGCCAAATTTAAAAAGAAAAAATTGTTCTTTTGAACGTCTTGACCTTTGACCTCACACCTTTGACCTATCATGCTGATGGTACTGGAGGCACAGATTCCAAGGACTCTGCACCCCCTCACTAAGTTTGGGGTCAGTAGTACCTTCAGTTTTGAGTGAGTGCACGGCACACTTTTGACCCCAAAATTGTCGTTTGACCTTCTGACCTCGTGACCTTTAACCTCAGAAGGTCAAGTGTCAAGTTGTGTAAAGTAGGTGTCTATCAGAAAGTTATGAGAAGAAATGAGGATAGTTAAATGTTTCGTTCAGCTTTTACAGCCAGATTTAAAAATTTGCTTATTTTGACCTATCGTGACCTTTGACCTTTGACCTTTGACCTATCATGCTGATGATATTGGAGGCACAAATTCTAGGGACTATGCACCCCCTCACCAAGTTTGGGGTCATTAATACCTTTAGTTTAAAGTGAGTGCGCGTCACACTTTTGACCCCAAAATTGTCGTTTGACCTTCTGACCTCGTGACCTTTGACCTCAGAAGAACAAGTGTCAAGTTGTGCCAAGAACGCTTCAATACGAAAGCTATGTCAAGAACTCAGGGCTATTTATTGTTGCATTCAGGTTTTATAGCCAGATTTGGAAAATTGCTTATGTTGACCTTTCTTGATGGTTGACCTTTGACCTATCATGCTGACGGTATGTTAGGCACAAGTTCCAAGGACTATGCACCCGCCCACCAAGTTTGGACTCAAGCTTGTTCTTAGTTTAGGAGGAGTTCGCGACACACTTTTGACCTTGTCAATGTCATTTGACCATCTGAGCCTTTGACCCAAATTTTAGGCATATTTGGTCACATGACCAGAAAACTGGACCTTCACCACTCCTTTTTGCCCCACCCTTGAGTAGCGGTCATAAAGCCCCAAATTTCCCTACCATGCTTTTCCATGGTTACGGTTGCTATGGCGACTCGCAGAGGTAAACGTGTGCACTTTTCAATGGTAAACGAAGCACAATATCTCATCCCCCACATACTACGTATGTCGGGATGAGATAAAATAGGACTAATTAATAGGACTAATTCAAATAGCAATTATTACTGTATAGCTATGCTTGTGAAAAAATAAGTGCTTTTCTCTATAATTTTAATCTTTGGAATGGTACAAAACTCAACCTTAACTTTTCGTTTGTAAGCAAACGCCGAACAGAATTTGGAGGTTCCGCCCACTGTCTATTTAGTTTACGAGGTTTTCGTAGTTTCACTTCCGATGACATTAGATGACCTTTGACCTCCAAGGGTTCTCTTTCTCTTAAAGTAACATATAGTCAGCTTCCTTATATAATTTCGCCGGAATTTTTTGGAGAGTAGCAAACCTACAGAATTTTAAGAAGCTTAGGATCCTCTTAGATAAAAATAGATGAAAAATAGATTTCCAAAAGAGCCTTATTTTGGCCTAAAACTTTTGTCCAATCAGCGCTCATTATTTGAGGTGTTCTCTTTCACGTCCACAAAGGCACGTATAACTAAAGGTCACACGAGGCTTGGCGTACTTTCGTTCCGACCATAGCATGGAACCTATGGATATTACGGATTTAATACTTGATATACATGCCTCGCCAAAAGACACCACAGACTCTGAAGAAGAGAATGGAGGAGGTGTTCTCTGACCACAAGCTATTTTCAAAATAACTTGTGGTCAGGGAACACTTCCTCCAAAAAAGGACAGGATTCTTCTAAAAGAAGAAAACTACAGGAAGATCAGGCAGCACGCTGATACACTCAGCAATATCCAGGCCACCACCATCGCCCTGACAGAAGAGATTAAATCTCTTAATAAAAACACCTGGAGAAGAGGACAGTACCCCAAAACCTGAGGGTTCACAGAAACCGACCCAGAGTCCCGAACTGAAGTTTCTCCGGCAACTGCTCGGAGGAATTTTCTGAGTCTTGGAACTCAACGATTGCTCGAGCGGGGAGGGGGCTTGTAGTATCTGGCGCTAGGAACTATCCAGCCAGGCTAAAAAAGCAAAGGCAACGCTTCCTTGAAAGGGAAGGCAAGGCAAAGTTGGACTAAAGGCAACTTCGGAGGGTGAGGAGGCCAAGAAGCTGCTGGAGAAAGCCCTCGGGTCATCGGCCAAGAAAAAGGAAGATAGACTGCGGCACCGGAAAGCCCCGAGAAAACATCTCTACAGGCTGTGAAGGAATCTGGATTAAACCAACGGCTCTTTTTAGGGCCCCAAATGCTTCCGAAAGAGTGGCACGTTCCTCTGCAAACATGCTTAAAATGTATTCTAAGTTTTCTTCTAAGTCAGATTCTAGGCCTAGACCTATTTCTGAAACCATCTAACCTAAGTCTACGCTAGTTAAAAAGCGTAAATTTAACCGTTCGATCCTATTGTTGTGTAAAAAACCTGAATTTACTGTTAGTTTACCTTTTCGTAAACTCTACTTAACACCTGTTGGACAAATTACAACTGATAAGTAATGCACAATCAACTGTGAGTGACTAAATATCAACTGGGCTGTCAATATCGTCAGTTACTAAGAAATAAGTGACGAAAAGGTCGATGATAAAAAATAAAGCTTTGAACCCCCTGAATGATTAAACGCAAAGATGTTTAAAAGCGGTCCTTCCACAAGCATATTTAAATTGTAATAAATTAAACAGTCAGTACAAGTGTTATGTCGTAGACGTAGTTGTAAAGGCAACAGAACAATAGAGTACAGCCCCATACAAGGATCGAAAATGTCATTTTGGGATTATACTCTTTTCAGTGTTGATCTATGAGTTTCCTTTACAAATTTCTCCTACTATGTAACATAATTAAATTATAACTACAGATAAAAATAACAGTCTGGTGAGTAAGACTCGGCCACATAAAATACTGTGGATCAAATCTTTCCTCAATTCATTGCTTATTTGGAAGTACTAACTTGATATTTCTTGGTGAATCTTTATTTTGTGTGACGTTTGTATGTGCTACGTTTACCTGTTCTGAGATAGGACTGTGCACCACACTTTTAACTAGGCAGTTTTGTGTGCGTTCTTACTATTATGGCGTGTTAAAGAGGCTCATAAGTGCCCATTAGGGTGACCCTCAATCATTTTATTTATTCGTATTCACCGTGCTTGTCCGTCTGCTCCACATGATTGATACTGCACTTGGGGCACCCTAAGGAAGTTTCACGGCGGTGGACTAATGAAAGATACCGTGACGAAAATGTACACTATTCGTTCAGTGCTTTTCATAGACAACGCCATCTATTTTGTAAAGCTGAAGAAAGTTGTTTTGTTTAGACATCCTTTGCGCCTATCAGGGAAGTGTTAGGAAGGAGATACAATGACTAAACATACTTGAAAATGATTTAATTTTTTTTCAGGCACGGCCTTTTCATTGACAGGTCTTTTTTGTTCTTGTTCCCATTGTTAAGTCTCTGTTGACTAACTCTTTTAATGATGATCTCCTTTCTTTCCAAGGAATCCCAAGATAAAGGCCATTGTTTTTAAACGTTTTGAAGTGAGGTTTATTTCTACCAGTGTACAAACTTTAATTGTTAAACTTCAATTGTTCTCCCACGATTTGAACACGCTATCTGCTGAAAATATTATTCGGCCTACATATTTTTTTCGGATTTTAGGAAATATTCTCATGGTTAAGAAACATTGGAAAAGTAAGTCGTTAAGAAATACTTATCTGACTTTAAATGAAATGATATTTAGTGTGACGAATAACGACGAAAGATTAAAATTTCACATTTTTGCATAACGGGTGGCATCGGAAGGTTGACGATTTCAACCTAAAGGGTGTGTCTTCTTGCTGCCATTTTGACTATGCATCACTGATCCGAGTTGATCTGGGTAGTAAGATAAGAAATTTGAGGAGACAGGCAAGATAACTGACGAAAACGAAAAATGTTTACAGGACATTGGATCTCCTTCCTGTAACACCTCCCTGCTATTAAACAGGGGAGCTCGGGTGGCCTTCTGCAGGGTTTTCCTTTCACTTATTTTTGGATGTTAATTATGTTGGTTCGGGTCGTGATTGGCACATGGTCATGTGTCCGGAACCCTAGGAAAGACCAGAACATCCATGTCATAAAAGTGAACTCTGACCAAGGTTCTAACTCCTCTGGACCAATGAGGGACTGACAGGGTTTCATTACAGGGGGGGGGGGGTGAAATGAAAGTTCGTGTGTCAAAACTGGGCTGGTTTTTGGGTGCCGCCGTAAAACATCGAAAATGCACCTCCGTTCGAAATTTACAAAATTCCAGAACTCCTGAGTCAGAAGCTGCTTCTTCGAGAAATTATCATAATTTGTCAGGATTTTGTTAAACTGTGTTTCACATTTTATTAAGGAATCACTCCGTCCGTATTTTCTGATGGATAAACGCAGTAACTCTGTGGGTAAATTCACTTTTTAACGTAGTTTTATAGAGAGGAAGGGAGCATGTCGCTGCTCAAGGAAAGTTGCCCTTAGTTCCTTTAAAAAGTTCTTACTTAGTTGTACATTAAACTGCTGTATGACGCAAAGAAGCGCAGGAGAGAAAAAGTGACGAAATAGATTACTTTTAACTTTTAAATCAATGTTTTGAGTTGTTTTGGCCTTGTACATTGTCTCTTAATTGTTAAGTGGGAAAAAGGTTGGACAGCAACGTTACGGCGACTTTGCAATACCTTGCGATTATGCGTGGGCTTGTAAAAGAGATTCTGTTGTTCACAACAATTTGTCGTCGTAATTGATGTCTCGTATTTACACACCCGTAAAAGAACTGATCCAGCGGGCTACCCTGTTTAGTTGTTAGTCTTAGAGAACACAAAAATATCTTGTCTGCTGTATTACCAAATTATCCTGTGTGCCGCGTTCTTAATGAAAAATTGCAAGATTCCCACCCCATATTCGAATAGTGAAAGAAGATAACCCACATACTCAGGCCACCCTGCACTTACCACGAAATGCAAAATTAAAGAAAGCTAGATTGGAGACTTTTGAGTCTAATTTCGACAAGGAATTTGCGTGTTAAATATAACATTTTGGAGTTTAGTCATTCACTTTTCAATTTATTAGATTGCATTTAGAAACAAAATTGCAGTGCTGCGAGTACAGTGAGGTTTTTTCACCAGCTTTCCTCACTTTTGTTTTCTCCATCTTGAGTTGTTCCTTTTTTTTCAGAGTAAGAAAGACTGAAGTAAAGCTTAAAACTCTCGTCTCTAAACACCAAAAAGAAGATCCAGAGAATACAAAAAATGAAAGCGTACTTCTTTTAGAAAACAATACCACCTGTACGCACCTCGCAGCAAAAAATGAAAGCAGAAAACCTCGAAGCTTAATGATTCCTTGCCGGAAGGAAATATTTTATCGCACTCAGCTTAATCCCTCAAAGTTATCCTTCTTGAGATGTCATGTTTTACGATATTTTTACAATTTACCTCTGGAGACCTCACATGTTCATTGCTCTCCATCGAAAATTATGCCGTTCTTGTGAACAGCATAGGTAGTCCACCTGCTGTAAATAGATCCCACAGTGAAAAAATAGGTTTTCACAGTTCGACCTCTTTGGACCAATATATTTTATAAGCTGCATAGCCAATATACAAAATGGCGCAGCCTCAGGCACATGGTCAAGGGGAAGAGGCATCCCCCTAGAAAACTTTTGAGAGCAAATTTGCTATTGTCTTACATGTACCATAGTTTTCCCATTAAAAATGCCCCCTCCTCTCGATCCCCTTGAAGCTTTCTCCAGCTGGCCTTCGTGAGTGCATGCTAGCTATACTAGGGTTGTTCTTTATTTGCAAGAGCTTTTAACTGAATGCATGTGAAAATTTCTTATTATTGTTCTTATTCTTGGGCACTGCAAATCTTATAAGGTAAGGAGACAGCCCATACCCTTTGATAAAATTTTATGCGAGGTCGCTGTAGACCATGCTGTGAAACAAATAGGTTACATCTTTGGCACAGATATAAATCACAGACCTGGCTCATTTTCATACTACTTCATGAGTGTTAGTTCGGCTGAGTGTAGGGGAAGGGACGATTATCCATGAAAGAGTAACACCCCCATTTGATTTTTATTTTATTAAGACAAGCCGTACCATGGTTTGGAAAATCTTTGAACTGATAACATGCCATAGATGTTCTCGTAATTCAAGTGGTGGAGGAAGGCGTATGGCATGGTAGCCCTTCAAGACTAGTAATAGGGACGCATTATCACATAATGTATGCCGCTGTTTACAAGACTTCTTAATTTCCATGAAACCTGTAGCTAACAGAGCTTCAATCTTAATTCAAGTTTTCTTATTTAGTGAAGAATGCTGCTGTGTCTCATTCAATCCCATTAATCTGGTACAGTCAAATGAGATTTCTTTAATGTCGCATTAAAGGAAAAGGGAATCCATTGTTTCCTGAAAAGTCTCGTTCATTCCCATTGCCAACCAGCCTTTGTCACTGAGTCCAGTAACAAGAGCTTAATGAGACCACATCAATGTCCCATTAAAATGAATAGGTTCTCATTATACCCGTTCCACCCCATTCGAACCCATTTCATCTCATTCAAAATTTTAATGAGAATTTTCTTCTGGGGAGACTCAAAATTAAACAAGTTGAACTTGAAAATAATAGTCCAACAAGAATAGTTTATTAATATTCTACTACCAAAAAAACTGAAACTTTGCTCATTATATTATTTTTGCATACAGTTCTAGCTAACCTTGGCATGGAGACTTATTGCCTATACGGTACTATAGTACCGAGCAACATAATTTGAAAATGTAGGTGTTAACAAAACCTTGGACATACATTACAACAGATGAAAAATGCTGAAGTGTCGATGAAAAGTGCTGACAGTGTGTTTTGTTATAATAGTTCAGATTTTAACCAATCAGAATGCGGGATTTTCAATAGGCTAGAGGAGTTAGATTTCATGTTTACTGCTTGAAGATAATATAAGGTAATACAACGTACTTGATCGGAAAAATGTCGGAATTCTTATTTATTTTAGTTCAGGATATGCTTTATTTTCTTACAGTGTAAATCACTCGTAATATTAGCAACCAATAGGTCTTGCATTAAGCTGGAATTTGCTAGTGTTAAGAATTAAAATGTTCATATTCGCCAGGAATTACTCTCCCACTAGTAAAGAAAATGATTTGTCATATATTTTCCCCCTTTTTATTCTTTTTTAAATAATATACTACTTTTTTCATTATGTTTATTGAAAACCTGTTTTCGAAGAAAATCAATTTTCATATCACATGTAAAAAACATTTTTGGTAAACAGTAAATTTACGCACGAGGAAAATTGTTAGGAAATTGAAAACAAAACACCCACAGTTCTCAATTGCACGGAGTAGATTCTCCATAAAACCTAACCATTTGAACACATTTTAGAAACACAAAGATGGAGAGGCGTTGTTGCTAAAGGACTTCCCGCAAAAACAGAAAACTATTGTCGAAGGAAAAGTCATTGGATATTGTACCATTGCGAAGTTCACATTTGTAAATTAGATACTAAGCATAAAGCAGGTAAGAAATTTTTGCTCACAGATTACACTTTTAAGTTCATAGCGAGATTCATGTTTATAAAAAGCAAGTAGACAGATTGTCAACCCAATGTCAACTCAGCCCAATGCCGTACATTTATTTCTTTTTAAAAAGAGGAATCGCGAGTTCTTAACTTGCTTATTATTTTGTTATGAGTAAGAGCATTGAATTAGTAATAACTATTGAAGCTGCAGAGATGTACGCAAAATGGAAATCTAGCTTTGAACAAGTGATTGAAACATGTTTTTTTTTTCGCACAATTTACTTGAGTAAGATAAGGTATATACCGTGAAACTGATACTGTACTATCATTGCTTGCATTATGGACCTAGCCTATAGTAACATCGTGCACTTTCCCTTATCTGGTTCCTATCAACGCTAAATATTTGTATTGAAAATAACCTCCCGTTAATGTATTACATCATGGTTATAATAAAGGTGTCTTATATATGCAACTATTGAGTGTGCTAAGGGCCCACCTATATCACGCATTTGGACCATAATTAAATCTCCTTTTTGCGTCGAATATCTTGGGTGATTTCAATGTCCCGAAGCAGATTATCATAAGGGACCAGTGTGCCTTTCAAGAGAAGGGGTTAAAAAGACTAAATTTGTAACACGTAGTTGCCAGAAAGCATCAAATATTCTGTCCTAAAGGGGAGGCTGCCACAGCTCTTGCATTGTATACCTGAGAAAAGCTTTTTCTCAGGTAAACAACCTGAGAAAAAGCTTCAGGCAGCACATTTAATCTATTCTCCAACCTCTATATTCAAAATCTTAGCGTCATCACGTTGACCGTTTGTCAGTCAGAAACTCAATGACGGTGAATATGTGAGTTATGCCGTTTCTGTAGTGCCCTTATACACTACCTCTATAAATACCACAATTTAAATACCCAAGAGATTCTTGGAACTTGGACCCTGGTGCCATAATATAAAGGATTATTATAGTATAAAGCAGAAATATCTCTTAACTGGACGAAATCATTCGAAGTATGCATTACGTGACTATATCAAAAAAGAACCTAACTACACTGGTCCGCTCAAGGACTGATCATACGTATAAGTAATACCCAAGGCGTCCTGGCTCCAAATTGTTTTCAGGATCGTTTGCAGATTTTTTTTTTCTCAACAGCGGTTTCCACTTTATGAAAAAGAATGATGGTACAAATGTAATCCGTCGACAGCCAACATCAGCTAACATATGAACTGGCAGAACTTCTTTTTCCAAAAGTACCTCCCACACTGCGGGAAACTCTCAGTTCCTTTTATATCGCCTCTGAATATTTTAAAAGTTTGTTTTCATGATAAAATGCTTTGCTTACCAAAATGGTAACAACGTTTACAATCATAAAACGCTATCCACCGAGGATCACGAAATCAGATATATTGCATACGTGCTAACTTTTTTTAGGCAATGCGCACCCTGTTTATATTTAAGAATTAATGTCAAATGCGATATAGCTATATTTGAATTTGAAACTATATCGATGTCAGGTTAACAACCGATGGTGTAGTCATTAACCGATTATGTAACAAAAACCGATAAAGGAGTAGAAATGTACGGGGAATGTACTATCGGTTAGGTGTGGGTACAACATTATGGATAAATATTCTGTTACATTATCGGTTGTTGCTACGTACAGTCGATAGAAATTTACCTATAACGAAACAATTTTTGTTAACCGAAAAACGTAGTAAAAATTTACCCATAATGTGAAAACATTATGTTAACACACATAACATGTTCTTACCTTCAAATTTCATGAACGTATGTACAACTTTGTACGTTGAGTACACATGTAACCGTATTAGTGTATTTACCTACATGCACGCACTTACATACGTACGTATGTGTGTATGATATAAGTATGTAAGTATCATGGTGGGTTAGCTTGTATGGAAACAACCCAACTCGGTTACAAACTATCTCGGCCCCAAGCAACTCGGCCCCGAGTCAACTGGGCCCTACAATAACTCGACCCGAATTGAACAAGTGACAATCCATTGGAACACTTATAAGTAGATTTTAGACCTAGAGAATATTTTACGACCAAAGATTTTAACCTTCAGTAATCACCTATCTTGAAATACAAATTAAGGAAGGAAGATGGGTGTTTATGTACGTGTTTATAGACCTTATGCACATGACGTCACAGAACACAAAGTGCGCCCTCTGTGGAGGCAAGCCCGTATCAGGCAGCTTACACCAACAAATAGAGACATCTGAGTTGTGGACCGGTCGGATAGGCTCGCAATCTTCTACGGGCGCGTGCGAAGTCTAAGTCGTGTGTGCAGTGTGCTTCATTGTTTTACCTCCAAAATGACGTCGCGTGACGTCAATGCATAAGCTCTATGACTGTATGCATGTAAACACACATGGAAGGTATGTAAGCGAGCATCCACATGGAACATTCAAGTCGCCTCTTTGCAATGTGGTTCTTAAACAAATGTTCCTTCCCCTTAACAAAGTTGCCCATTACAAATTTGGTCTCTACATAGTCGCCCCTCTAATTCAACAAGGTCGCTACCGGAGTAATATCATATAAAACGTTGTGGAGAATTGGAAGGATTGTGAGATTTTTGTTTTTTTGCTTTTTGAGGTAAAAGTTTTTTACTCTGCAATTTACATCCATGCAGTTCTGTACAATTGAATGACTGTACGGAAGAACTAGTTTCAAGAGACGTGATTTTATTAGCAGTGTGAAGTGTATGGTGAAAGGCTACATCGCCAGTTTACTCGTTGGCCATTGGTGCTACAAAAAGGCTAGATGTATTACTTTCGGTTATACGTATGGTAGTAATTAGAACACGCACAGGCGTAGGAAGCGGGGAATGTAAAAGTATCAACAATTTCCAATAATTTCCTTAGATTTGCCCAATAATGTTGCACCAAATTGCATCTAAGGAACCTGAGAATATTCAAACATTTTCCACACTCCCCGTCCCCCAAGGCGGAGGTTCGAAGCAACGTTCAGCCTCCTAGTCTCCAACTGCTTCCTACGTTTATGAAAACACGTTCATTAACATTTTTTTTTTCTTTCTTACAGCAACATTCGGATTTTGATACAAAAGCAAGCTAGGTATATTTTCCTGCCGGGAACTTCGGCATATCAGGCTACTGGCTGCCAAGGTGCAGTGTGCTCGTGAATTATTTAGCATAGTGCGCATGAGCAAGACGGCTTTAATTGCGTTTATAACTTCCCTACAACTAGTTCACTCTTGTTTACTCGGAGGCTTTCTAGGCTCTATACAGCAAGGAGATATCTTGTAGAACCATTTTTGAAGAGTTTCAGGCATTTTGACACTCGACTTGTAGGGCGACTTTGTTGGGATCTGAGGCGACTTTCAAAGGAGCAACTTTGCTAGTGACGACTTAACTGGCAACCTACAAGCTGAGCATACAAGTAGGTATGAATATTGAAGGGCTATAAAAACGACAGCATGAATACCACGGAGGCATATATACGCAAATACGTACTCATATACACATCAGCGCCTAACTTACATATAAACGTATGTGAAATTTTAATGTAAACGTGCGTCAACATAACGTTACGGTATTACGGTAAATTTGTTACAACGTTAGCGGTTAACCAAAAATTGTTACATTATCGGTAAATTTTTACTACAATATTGGTTATATATGGTTACTACATTATCGGCAAATTTTTACTACAATATTGGTTATATATGGTTACTACATTATCGGCAAATTTTTACTACAATATTGGTTATATATGGTTACTACATTATCGGTAAATTTTTACTAGAATATTGGTTATATATGGTTACTACATTATCGGTAAATTTTTACTACAATATTGGTTATATATGGTTACTACATTATCGGCAAATTTTTACTAGAATATTGGTTATATATGGTTACTACATTATCGGTAAATTTTTACTACAATATTGGTTATATATGGTTACTACATTACCGGTAAATTTTTACTACAATATTGGTTATATATGGTTACTACATTATCGGTAAATTTTTACTACAATATTGGTTATATATGGTTACTACATTATCGGTAAATTTTTACTACAATATTGGTTATATATGGTTACTACATTACCGGTAAATTTTTACTACAATATTGGTTATATATGGTTACTACATTATCGGTAAATTTTTACTACAATATTGGTTATATATGGTTACTACATTATCGGCAAATTTTTACTACAATATTGGTTATATATGGTTACTACATTATCGGTAAATTTTTACTACAATATTGGTTATATATGGTTACTACATTATCGGTAAATTTTTACTACAATATTGGTTATATATGGTTACTACATTATCGGTAAATTTTTACTACAATATTGGTTATATATGGTTACTACATTATCGGTAAATTTTTACTACAATATTGGTTATATATGGTTACTACATTATCGGCAAATTTTTACTACAATATTGGTTATATATGGTTACTACATTATCGGTAAATTTTTACTACAATATTGGTTATATATGGTTACTACATTATCGGTAAATTTTTACTACAAAATTGGTTATATATGGTTACTACATTATCTGTAAATTTTCTTTTAAACATTATTGGTTGTTTTTGCATTAGCGATAAATTTTTACTAAACTATCGGTTGCTGTTACATTATCGGTAAATCATTACATTATCGGTTATAACAGGGTTCATCTTGATTAAATAAATCAGAAGATATGTACAGGAGAACAGGAAATGTTCCTGAAGGCGAAAGTTTTGTTCTGTCTGAAGTTTGAAGTCTGAACTAAGATGCGAGGTTTTTAAAATGCCGTATCGTTTGTTTTAAAATAGTGATGCATTGGCTAGAATTTTGTATAGGTGGCAAATCAAGTTTCTGAGGTAGGAATGCTAAGATATTACTAGTCTGTGATCTTATTTTCCAGAATTCGAAACATAAAACAAATATTAAACGTCATTATTCTTAGAAAAAGGACCTTAAATGTATATAGGATATTTTACTTACTGAAAAAAGTTCTCATATTGCTGCAAGTCTCTCCTATTTTGTGTTATTTTTTTCCCTCACAAACCTGAAAGAAATTCACGCTTTGACAAGAGCACTCTCCTCTCGAAATATTAACATCGCTATCCAAATATTCTTTCACACATTTTCGACAAGATTCATCAGTTGATCAGGCGCGTCTTTCAATAAACTAAGCATCACTTCGTATACTGATTTCCAATTAACTGCTTTAATTGCACTGACAAAAATATAGTTGTCTGTTATTATTGCTTTAACTATACGAAGACTGGTACTTGTGTTCATCTCAGCAATCCAAAGCCGGTGTTTACACATTTATTTCGTTCACTGAAAATATATAATACCTCTATTATTCCCCAACACAGGCCTTACAGACGTATATTTCATCCAAAAATTGTACTAAAAGAATACTTCCAAATAAAACAAAACATGCTGAATTAGGAGCACAAATATTTTGTTCGCGAAATTATGTTAAAGAAACGAAAAAAGAACTACTTCTGCTTGAACTTTTTTGAAATAAGTAAGTGTCAGGTTTACACTTCTGCAGCTCATGTACTCAGCGGTGCAGACGGTTGAACTCGAGTCGCTCTTTTTGTAACTTGACTTGCAAATAGAATTGACTTGCAACTTGGACTTACAAGAAATTGTTTGTTACCAACGCAAGTTTAAGATCTTGAGCAAAGTTAGATAATCCATTGACGCATTGCGTGAATCACGGCAAATGTTTCACAAAGTCAAAATGGGATGTCAGTCCATGGAGCTATTACGTTATAGCTTTATGGTCAGTCACAGGTCGTTGATTCTGAACTGACATAACGATCATTAGCGGCTCGCCATAGGGGCACGGGAGGCACTTGCCCCCAAAAAAGTTTGCAAAGCATGGTCTTGAATTTTCAAAAATAAACATAAATAACAAAACATGTGATTCGAGATGGGTTAGGCCCTCCCATTTCCTTGAGTGGGCTTAAAATTAAAGAAGTGAATAAGTTTCCAATGCAATACGAAGGTTAAACATTAAAAAGTGCTTTCAAAACGACATTTTTTCGGCGCGTTTCGCGCGCGTTTTCTCAGTTGCTTGTTTGCTACTATATGTACTTCAGACATCACAAATGGACTTGCCGTTAGTGCGAGCTAAAGGTAATCAAAACAAATGATCACGCTGTGATATTTGTAATCTGATTAGCTTAGGCATCATAATGTCATTTACAGAGTGTAACGGCAATGCTGGAGTTAAATGCCCATAGTTTTGCAGACACCAGAGCTTTCGGGGTCATTAGATACACAACGCATTAGCCGTGTTGATTATCATCCACGACTGAAAGCAGTTTTGCCAGGGTGTCACCTGGCCATGCAGATTTGCACAGGTATCTGTCTACAAAAAGTTGTAACGGGCATGTAATCTAAAAGTATTGTGTTTCCCATTGAAGGAGAGGTTTCCTTTCCCTTGTCCATATTGACAGCGCCGTTGGCCCACGAGCGGTCTTATGACTGTCAAATGGCATGTTATAAGCAAATGGTTCTCCACCTCTCTGCTAAAGTATACCGTTTTAATTGATTGAAAATAAACACATCAAACAGTCAATCTAAGCTCAGTGTGATGAGACTTTTGACTAGTGGCCTAGCTATTTGTATATAGGATGAGACGTCGTTCTGAGTTAGGGGAATTCCCCTCCCCCTTTAAAACATTTGTTTCGGAACGGTAATGAGATCCAAAATACTAGTGCTATCATTTCATCGTTTTCAAGTGCCTTCATGCTCAAAATTTTCGTTAGTTTAAGAAAACAATCCAGAAAACCAACATTTTATGGCTTCTTGGCAAAGCTGAAACATATTGTGACACAATGAAAGAAACAATAAAATATTTAAAGAAGGGGCTCATTTTATACAAATGGATCAAGCCGCCTTGCCCATTTCACCTGCCTCTTACTCCGCCCCTATGGAGTAGCGATCGGTTGATATGGTTGTATTTATTTTTAAAGTAGTCAGCTCATGACTAATTGCCTAAAATGGTTTTTGAAGAGCTTTTGAAAACTACATGGGGCATCGCTGTAATACATAATAATAACCATACTCCCATAGGTGTCACATATTGTGACACAATGAATTTTTCGGGCACCTACGTAGGAGGCGGGGGGGGGGGGCTGCAGCTCCCTCAAAAAATACTTTTGTGAAAATTCGGGCAATATTCTGAGAATTTTTCGGGCATCTACTGAAAGAAAAATAATGCAATAATGTAGCTTGAAGGAAATCGATACTTTAAAAATCTTCCTTGGTAATTAAAATATAGTTCTGATTTGGATTGCACCAGCATCTATATATTCGGTATTAATTCACCAGTGTGTTTTTAATGGTTAAACTTATATATTATGATTATCAGTGGTGTATTTGAGGAGCCATTAGGCCATGCCCCCGTCACTGACGCCGATTTTTTTTAGTATCTAAAATAAAACACAAAAATTTTACTTTAAAGGTAGCATATGTGGCATCAGATTACATGTAAGGACACCTAATTTTTCAACAAATTTTCAAAGGGGAGGGGGCACCCCCTCCCCTTAAACCCCTCCCCCAGGCCGCCGATCACACAACATAGTGCCTACCCCACCCCCATGAGAGAAATCTTGGCTATACCACTGATTGTTATCATCATTATTGTAACGACTTCCCCCAGAATTATAACCAATATGGACTAGGTAGTAACGTAGCAAATTATTGTATGTAATTGGCATGTGGTGTCAGGGCCGTAGCTAGGGTCGTATGTTTGGGGGGGGGGGGTATGAAGGTCCCAAATTCCGATTGGGTGGATATTTTTTCCAAGTGAATGGTGGCGAGTAAATTGCACCATTTTTTATGCGCCCTGCGTTTACGTACAGAAGTGGGGATCCTTCCTTTGTCACTACATAAAGATGCCGTCGTGGGGAGGGGTCTAAGGGAAGGGGTTGACCCCTCCCTTTTGAGAAACTTTTGTTAATTTAAGGTTACTTAGATGCAAAATGGAGCTATCTATGGGATATTTTTAGAGCTGATCATATATGGCCAGAAAATGTCCATAATTAAATGAATTCTATCTGAGAATTCCACAGAATTCTGTTAATTGTAGACAGAGTCGTCCTGGTAATAGTTACTTTAGTTTCAGCCATCTTGACTCTTGCAATGACAAACAAGGAACACAACAAGAGTTGTAGTTTCATCTTGTATTCAAAAATTTTCGATCCACCTCTAGATCATCTTCAGTTAGACTGGCAGTCAGAAGTACATACATAGACATACAAAGCTTTTACAACACTACTTGAACTTATTTACAGTATCTACAGGTTTAACCAACCAAATCTAATCCTTAGATTACCAGGTCTTACACAATAGAGGTCTATTTATTTGTTGACACATCTGGGTTTGGCGGGGTAAGTAAGTCATGGTTGTTAGGTTCTGATAATAAGTCTTCCAGTGGACCATTCATCTTTTCTGTTTAACAAGGGTTTAAGTTCATCTATACAGACACCTTCTGCAACCTGGCGGCGCATAGGGTCCCCAGTGTGGGAATTAATTATATTAACATTAAATTTTAAATCTTGTCCTTCATGAATATTTACTTTATGGTCATAGAACGTTGAATTGGTATCGTCTAAATTTTTAAAGTGCTCCAAAAACCTCTCTCCTAAACTTCTAGATGTCTCTCCTACATATTTAAATTCACCTTTGCATTCGGCACATTCTATGCAGTAAACTAACTCTCTCTTCTTGCATATGCCTGGACTGAATTTACATAACATACAATTCTCATCTAAGCATATTCTTTTAGAATTAAATGGGTTTGACTTACAAAGAATTTCATTTAGTCGAATCCCTGACTTTTCTACTACTTTCACTTTTAATCCAGTTTCTCTCAAGATCCTGCTTATCTGTGTTTTTATTCCACTGTTTGGCGTATTTTCAACAAACATCACAGTCTCAGCTTTATCATTACCTTTACGAAACCAGTCATGTTTCTTACTAGACTTGTCTTTAATCCTATCAAACTGTTGCCAAAATTTTGGTCTATACAAAGGGGCTTTCCCTTTTTGGTACTCAGCTACTACATTATCAAACCTAGCTTTTGCTCTAGTATAAATCTTAAACCGTTCAATCTTAGAGTAGCCACTAATCTGTAATCTCAGCATGTAATCCTGGATGGGGAGTATTCTCTCAGTCTCTGGTAGATCGAGGAAAACATTTCGCATTATTCGAAAAAGGTCATTGGCTAAAATAACGATCTTTGTTTTATAATCAAGGGCAGTATGGCTGCTTAGCACCTGTTTGTTGGCCATGGGCTTAGAATAATGGGTATGATGGATGACGGTATAAGTCTCACCATCTATACATTTATTTTCTGGCCAAATTTTCAAGTCTAAAATTGGCATTCTACCATCAGCATTATATCCGGGGGTTTCAAGGGTGACCTGTATGCTGGTGTGAATGGAATTGGCTATATCCATTAGCTCCTGAAACTTTACTAGCGTATTGTTTTCGGGCCCTTTGTACTTAGTCTTTTGGACCGCAGTTAGTATGTCATCCACATATCTAGAGTACAACAAGCATTTAATTCCTCTCTGATCAAGTTGTTCTTTAAATTCGCGATCCCACCAGATCATGAAGGTTTGGGCCACATCTCCTGCTAAAGAAACTCCTATAGCCCCACCTTCTTTTTCAAAAAAAAAAAAAAGTCTGACTGCTAGTCTAACTGAAGATGATCTAGAGGTGGATCGAAAATTTTTGAATACAAGATGAAACTACAACTCTTGTTGTGTTCCTTGTTTGTCATTGCAAGAGTCAAGATGGCTGAAACTAAAGTAACTATTAAATGAATTCTAATTTTTCCTACTGGTTTGATTCTTTTTCCAAATGAGTGGCGGCCCGTAAATTGCATTTTCGTTTTTATGGGCGTTACTTTTGATACAGCAGTGGGGATCCTTCCTTTGTCACTTCATAAAGGTGCCGTCCTGGGGGAGGGGCTGAGGGAAGGGGTGTCCACCTCCCCTTTGAGAAATTTTTGTTAAGGTAAGGTTGCTTAGACTGGTGCAGAATGGTGCTATCTTGGGATACTTTTGGAACTGATCATATATGACTGGAAAATGTCCATATTTTAGTGAATACTAAGATTTGGTTAGGTGAAAGTAGGAAGTATGTTGTCTAAGAGAAGAACACGTTGTCAACAAACCTCCTGAAGCCCCCCCCCCCCCCTTTTGACTACTTTAATGTCTTCTATTCTGGCATCTAATGCTAGCATATACCTGTATAGGCCTCCTGGAAGCTCTGGATCAATTATATAAAATAGGGCAATGACATAATGCTTTTTACCTGGCATCTAAATAATAATATAGAGTATGACGCCAAACACTTTACATCTATCGTATTTTTACTAATTTTGAAAATCCAGACGAACAGCTCCCAGCAATAGGGAATGGGCGGGAGGGAGATGGGTGGCAGGGCGAGTATAGGTGCAGAAAAATGATACTAGACCTCCCAAACAGGTATAGCAAAAGGGGTTTAGGACTAACAAGCGTGTTTTCAGAATGTACACCTAGTTTATGCTATAAAAGGTCACTGGTACGTTGTGCTTATAATGTTCATAAGTGGTACAACGTGGATTGAGAGGATTGCGCGCGAAGCGCGCCGAAATTTGGGGTATACTTCAATGCCAAAACAACAAAGCTGAACGCGGGATCAGCCAGGGGTGTTGCTTTGATTTGCCGACATGGGGGAAGCGCCCTGACTGGGGGCCAGCTACTCTAAGTCCCGACAGATGCAATGGTTTGCCGAACTCAAAATATAAGGCGCGCGAAGCGCGTCGAAAAATTTGGGGTTACATTGAAGTTTCATTAAGGAAAGTTGAAAAAGTTTGGGCTTTTATTGAAGAATCTGGACAAAACCAAGAAATTTGTTCGGGTGACTGCATGGTCGTCGTCGGGGATTACATTCTTCGAAATTCTTACATTCTACGAAACTGAAAGATGTTTTTCGTACAAAATATGTTTGCCACGATGGCGAGGCTGAAGAAAGAATCTTCCAAAAGTTAGGAAGAAGAAAAAAGAACTTCGCAACGATGCATTTTCGTGTTTCTCTAGAATCACGCCTACACGGAAGAACAACATGTGTGGAAACGTTGAAATCCAATATAATTGAAACGGAGGCGTTACCACTAGATCAAACTAGAGATGACAGCCCGCGTAGCGCGCTAAAATTTTTTGAAGTTATAGAAAGAATCGTTACAGAACTTCCTGCTACGGGCCTGATAAATAGACGTTTGGAATATTTTCTGAGTATATCTATGTCTTCATCAATATTAGTCTATATAAAATTTTGTGCAATTTTGTGGGACTCGGAAAAATGTGGGGAGGGGGACTAAAGCGCCCTAGCTCCCATAGAACTGTATCTTGTATAATCACCTTAATAATGTTCATGAGATTGATTGTAAATCGTGACGCATGCGCGTGAAGCGCTCCCAAATTTTTATTAAATAAGATTTCCATAATAAAACCTGCCTTCAATATCTGGATCGAGATACTGTCAATTACCCAACAAACCAACATGCCACTCAAAAAGCCAGCGTTTTACCTGGTAATTTGTAAACAGCTTTCAACTTCTGCTGTTGTGCTTCTCCGAAAGTTGCTATCGGAAAGTATTGATAATAAGAACAACACTGAGGTAAGGTTTGAAGTGCGCGGAGCGCGCGAAAATTTTGAAAGTTTGAGAAGAATTAGCGAAAAAAGGACAGCTTTGATTTGATTTTACGTGAGGAAAATAACGTTTGGTATTATTCTCACTTGGTCTAGTTGGAAAATATATACAAAGTTGACATAGGCTCTGTCGGAAAAATGTGCTGGACTGACATATCAAAACTTCCAACTGGCATTTCAGATTTTCCGACTATCGTCACTCTGACGAACTTTGGGGGTGAGACACCCCCACACACCCCCAGTCGCGACGGCCCTGTGTGGTGTGATAACGGATGCATGCCTATATGATATGTACATTAACATTTTGAACGCGCGCGGAAATTTTTGTTTCTATTTTTCGGGCAAATCGTTACAGCCCCCCCCCCATCAACTTGGCCCCTACACCTGTGCATACTCCTATTGAGGCTATCGTACTATCCGGAGCTGACCATTAATATTGCTGGGGGGTCTCCCGAGCCCCCCTGAATAGGGACTTGAGTTCCCCCCCCCCCGAACAAAATTTCTTAGAGCCGGCCTTGATAACAATGAAAAGTTGTGACAACGGTCCTCATCCAGGAAAATTAAGTTTTCGTCGCACCAAACATGTTTACTAATATTGGTCCACGAGTGCTTAATATGGCTTAACTATGTTATAGGCATATAGGAGGTACCATAAATGGCTTAACTATGTTATAGGCATATAGGAGGTACCATAAATCAACCACTTAACGAACATTTTGGTACTAACTTAGAACACACAAAGTCAAATGGATGAGACTCCCCGAAAATATCTTTTCATTTGTCTTCCTCCTTCTACAATCCTTTTTGTGTTCGGGATGAGATGTCTGTGTCAACTGAGCTTCAAATGTAGATGGCATGTGCAGATGGCCTGTGCAGCGCTTTACTTGGAAGTTCTTTTGGTCTACTGTAGTGAAACATTTGAGTACGCAGTGTATCTTCACCTTTCGCAGGATCTTTCTTATTGTCAGTGCGGTACAGACGTCTGATGCGTAGGCTAAGCCAGAGATTGAAGCTTAGGGTGCCATTTTGTCAATACAGTACAGTATCACTTATTCGCAAAGGAAAACAAACACAGAATACTTCTTTGCTAAGGTTTCCACTGTTGGCTCTTCAATACTTCTGTGGACTGTAGCTACCACGACACCAAATACATTCAGTCCCTTTCCCATCATTGACATTTTTAGATTATGTTAGCTAACGCTCGATTAAGTAATAAACGCCCTTATTTTAGTCGGTCGCAGCTCTTTGACACTATCATGAAATTACCCTCATTTCATTGCAACTTAAGCTTGTTTGGTGGTTTCCCTTAGTACAGCTCAGTGCACAAAGTTTAATTTCAAGGATACTTGGTGTTTCTGTTGGTCATTTTTCCGAGCATACAATGGAAGTCTCACACCACTCTTCGGCGCAATCTACTTCAAAACAGTGTGAGTTTCATACTCGGACTGTGGCACATAACTTGGTATGGAACGCCAGAAGGGTCACTGTACTTCAACGTCTGTTCAGATAATCTGCCTCTGCGCAGATATTTTGCCGTCTGCCCATGTACTTTGACGCGTTTTAGGATACCTTTTCAGGAATATTGCATTCTTCATGTATGTATTTCGTGGTCAAAGATCACCTTTTGTCGTTATTTTAAAGATATCTAAAGACCTTCAAATACTTCCGAAGTCAACATACTTGACACGGCCGAAAATACGTGTGACCCTTTGGCACAACCCCTTCACCAAACGGGTCTCAAGTTATATGCTATCTCCATGTATTTTGTCGCTCCAGATACGTGCTGGATATTCATGAATAATGAATATGCACGACTTAAAGAGGCAGACTAGATTCAAAATAGTTTGTAATATACTAGGTTCATTTTTCGCCCAGTTTTGTAGTTTATGCCCTTTAAAATCGTGCATATCCATTGCTTTCCCATAAATGCATCGATGTACCTGTAGACGACTAAATACTTGAGAAGGTAAAATACTTGAGCCGGCGATTTTTCTTGTCACCTTTTTAACGTAGGAGGTGCGCAGAAAGGGTCAAGGATATTTTCTCGTCTTGTTAAACGACGGCATGTAAAGAGACGACGGCGTCATGAGACGCGCTTTTACAAATGCAGGCGGTAAAATTTTCTGAGAGAATGTGTCTAACTCAACGTCAAAAATCCTCAAGACGGTAAAATAGCATGACCCTTTTGGCGTTCTATAATCTGGGACACATTATTTTGTGAAGAAGTAACCACGTTTACATCTACATGAGGCCACTTAGGTCACCTGTGTGTGATCCGTGAAAGATTATAGCGATGTTTAGCTAATCATCGTTCTCAATACTTTTGATAAGTTATTCTTTCGACATTGTTTGTGAAACAAGTTCAAAGATGTTTTGGGTCGCGTAGCAAGGTCTTAACATCCACACAATCTTTAATAGTACCAGCTGTTCAGTAGCCCGTTTCATATCCTACTGTCCAGTGTTGTAACGAGTCACCCTTTGGTCGAGTCACAAGTCAAGTCAAGTCATTCGTCACATTTTCAAGTCAAGTCAAGTCAAGCACATTTTTAAGTCAAGTCAAGTCAAGCACATTTTCAAGTCAAGTCAAGTCAGAAATTTTGGTCGAGTGAACTCGAGTCAGTTGCTGGTGTCTACAAGTCAACGCAAGTCACACTAGTACATAATCATAGTAAATTAAAAACTGGTATTTCTCCTTTGGTATGACCTGTAGACAACGGGTTCCTTTCTGCCTCTGAAGTGTACATGTCACTGACTGCAATCTTTTTCTATATGGTATGCCACAGGTACATTGTTTTCACACATCTTTACATGAAATTTGCCAGGAGCACATTCCAAGGTACCACACGTGACTTGTGCCCCACAAACGAATGCTGTAACTACTCAGGCAAGCAATATTATTGTGTATCTGGGGTACTTTGCCACGTAGGCCTAACGTTAGATGTCGTCGCATAATGATCCACAGATGGCCAAGCCATGGCGCAACATACACTTTTATCGAACAAGGAGATCACGGACCTAGCATTAGCACTGTGTACTTCTCGGAAATAAACTCTCTGTCAGTAACGAATGAAAATGACCACAGTGACCAGGGACAGAATTTGATTTCTGAAAATGGAGGGGGGGGGGCGTGTGAACTGCCAAAGGCTAGTCTCGGGGTCTAAGGGGAGGGGGAACCCTTTGGAACAATAATTTATAAATGTGAGATCCAGAACTCAGGGTAGGTGAGCGCGAAGCTGGCTGAAATAATCGCCGGGAATGGCACTTGCCAGGCTTGATAGCAGCCATCAAGAAGTGCAATTTATGTGAACAAAATGTAAAGTTTGATTTTATTTTATTACACATTTCTGTGAGGACGGTTTAGCTGAGTTGGTCGGACGTTTGGTTGAAGGGTTACAAGTCTGAATCCCGTTTTACTCATTGGCGTACCCAGGATTTCTCTCATAGGCGGGGGGGGGGGGGCTTGCAGTGTGTTGTGTGATCGCCGGGCTGGGGAAGGGGTCTAAGGGGAGGGGTGCCCCCTTTGAAAATTTTGAAAAATTAGGTGTCCTTCCATGTAATCTGGTGCCACATATGCAACCTTTTGATGTAAAATTTGTGTTAAAAAATTTACGTATTTTTAGGAACTAAAAAAAAATCGGCATCCGTGAGGGGGGCATGGCCCAATGGCCTCCCCCCGTGTACGCCACTGCGTTTACTATCCAAAGATATTACAAGCATAGATTCCAAACTTAAAATGGCGCGTTGAATCCCCATGGAGGCCAATATATCGGGGTGGAAGTGCTAATCACTGCTCAGTCGTTTTGAAAACATACAGGCTAATGAATGGCTTACAATACTTGTTATTTCGGAATGTTGTTGACTGGAGAAGTACTACCCCTCAATAAATTCCACTTGAACAAGAATAACTTATTTCTTCAACGCGGCATTTACGTATTTACACTTGAAACGTGAACGCACAATGACTGGTTTTTCAAGTTCATCGACATTCATTGGTCAGTTTCTATGGTATCTTCAAGTGACGCACTTTTATATGCGCGTTCAATTACTTACGCGCTCATAACGGGAAAGCAACTAGCGAGCTTGTTTCCAGAGCGCGCAAAACTGTGCGTCAAGTATTCAGGATAATACACATTCTGGGCGTATAGAACGCGTTGTAAATATGCACGCCCGCTACACTCTTTTAACAATGAAATTTTGTGTGACGCGTTTTTATTTTTGTACGCAGATCACGGAATAGAACGACGCGCATGTCAAATTTACACTTCCGCCCCGATATATGCGTCTCCATGAGGAGTCACTGAGCTTGACAGTGTAGGTATAGGACTTTGGAATCTATGCTTATAGTATCTTTGTTACTATCTAAGCGGAGCGCCACCATAGGTTGGGGTTCCAAGAAAATTTAAGGTTCTAATACATCCCAGATCGCCGGAAATGACACTTGCAAGGCTTGATAGCAGCCATCAAGATGTGAAATTTTGGTGGAAAAACGTAAACTTTAATTTTATTTTATTCTCAAACACATTGAGTTTTGTCACAATCAATCCGAATCCATTCAAACCTATTCAGAGTGGGTGAATTGTTTTTTCACCCAGATCACCAGTGAGAGTGGCTCCTGGGGGCGGTGAATTTGTGGGGGCTCGCACCCCAAGCCCCCTCCTCATAGCTACGTCACTGGGTAACCGTCAGCTAATTTGTTGAGGATGGTAGTAGTTGGTCGAGAAAGTGGAGAGCGAGAGTTGTAGCGAGGTTTTGGAAATAGTAATTTACTCAATCTGTCCTACAGGAAATAAGAACGAGACAATTCCACAAATTTTCCTACGCACAGCCGTACAGCAGTGCTAATGAGACATCAATTTATTTCAGGCTCATGCAGGGGAAGCACGCCGAAAAATATATCGCTAGATGTGATTCCCTACACATGGTAAGAGTTTGGGATTTTTTTTTTTTTTTGCAAGGACCAGGGTGCATTGAATGACGTACAGTACTTTCAGTGACTCTTATGTCAGAGCTTCAAGTCACAATAGTGTGGCGCGTAGGAGAGGCCCATGCTTTGAAAGAAATCTACCGTGCAAGACAAAATTTTAAATTGCATTAGTCAGTTTTCTCTGGGGGTACGCGCGAAGCGCGCAGCGCGCAGCGAAAAATCTTCCTAACATTATGGTATTTGATATCAATGTTTTCCTTCATTTAACATTGCAAAATTTAATCACAATAAGCTATTGAAAATTTACTTATAGGTTCTCTTGTCTGGGATCGCTTCGATTTTTTTGGTTTTTTTTTTTTTTTTTATTATTTTTTCAAGTTTCAAAAACAACTGCACTATTAGTTAAAAATTTAAAAAGGGAAAGTTATGCCAGTAAGTAAGGAATTTAGGTCCTAGCTTTGGTATAAGAAAAAAATCAAGCTCGAGCACCACTGTGCTGGTCGAAGACCCCGGATTTTCAATGGTCGTGGTAAGGAAAACAGGGAGCTATCGGCGACCGGCTATACATGTACCTTCACTGAGAACTATACAGTCCCATTTGAGTTGCTCAAGCAATATTATTGAGTACTGTTTTACGCAGAGGCAACAAAATTATTATAGAGAGGAAAAAATGAACAGACTAATATTAAAAATCTCGTAAAAAATTCCCTGGACCACACTAGGAATCATCCAGATGGCAACCCTGTCTGTGCAACATGTTGCTTTTCCATCGAAACCACTGAGATCGGTGATCGTAATGGTCTATGCTTGGCATGATGTGTAGATACTCTGATATGACATGCTTCCGCAGCAGTTAGTGCGGATTCGTCAAATTGCCCGGCTCGGCCCGTTTGTCAAGTGACAACTATACTATAGGCATGCAGTGCTGGTACTGTCCACACACGGGCACTGTGTGTTGCGGCCGCGCCTACCTCGCGATATGCACATGTACAGTCCACAATTGGGTACATTTACAAACATCAGAATCGCATCAAAGGACTCGAGTCGCAGCAGGAGACTCGAGTTATTTGTCCTGACTCGAGTCTTCAATTGGACTCGAGTCATGCTATGCTCGAGTCCGAGTCAAGTCAAGTCATTTTAGGTTGTGACTCAAGTCAAATATGCGACTCGAGTCGACTGGAGTCGACTCGAGTCCGGGTCAGTGACTTGTTACAACTCTGCTACTGTCACTTTAACAATTTAATGTCCTTTTAAGCTAATTACAAAACAGCACAAGAAATTAAAACCCTTACTTGTGACAGCCGGGCACATAGCCGTGAGTTACTAATTGTAATGTTGTCATATCGTGAACAGTCTTCCTTGAGAAAACGAGAGTCTGAAGCCATGTAAATGGTACTTTAGCGGTATTTGTCATGTACAATTTTGGACAAAACTGTTGGGACACTTTGTCATAATATTCTTGAATCTCAGTTCCCAGGCTTACATGAAACCCTCGATTGTTGGTACATTTATGACATGACTATATATTTCTGAGTCATTTATTTTGCCTTTTACACATCGACCTGTCACTTTCGAGTAAAAAATTTGCTTGTGTGTTTTTCACTTTTGAAATGGGAGAAAAGTGCAGTTTAACGTTTGTCTTTTTAAAGGAGACAAAGGGGACTGGGATGAGGAATTACATTTACATATTGCAGAAATTAATTTCTCTGTGCGCCTTTCTCTGTAAGCTTCCTTAGTTTTCCATAACCTATCCCTTTTTTACTACGACCAATGATACTAGTGTTTGAATATTCTTATTTGCCGTTCATTTTATGTTTTGTTGCTGCATTTACTTATTTCCAAACTTAGTTGAAATAAAGTTTCCGAAATTAATGCACCAGGTAGAGTACTATGAAATTCCCTGTCTTTTTAGGTTATTAACAGGCTTTCAGTTAGTTCTCATATCGTGCCTATGTCAAAACTACTTGGTAATTTTAACAGTAGCGCCGGCACGGGGGGCATGGGGGGAGCGCGTGCCCCCCAATCGATTTTTAAAAATTTTTTTTGAAAATTTTAAAATGATCCCAAAAGGCGTTTAAGCTATAGATGTTTGTATGGGGTAGGGTGAGGTGTGTTTTCAACCGAGTCATGGATCTATTGTAACCATTTGCCATCACAAATGGTTCTTAAACTATCAGAATTATCGCAAATCCTTCGAAAACTTTCAAAATTTTCGCGCGCTTCGCACGCTTTGAACCTTACCTCAATATTCTCCTTATTATCAATAATGTTCGGTAGCAGCTCCTGTAGAAACACAGCAACAAAAGATGAAAGCTGTTTACGAATTCTCAGGTAAACTTGGACTGGCTTTGTGATTTGCAAATAGGTTTGTTGGGGAATTGAAAGTGTCTCGATGCAGAGCATGAATGCAGGTTTTGTCGTGGTTATCTTATTTAATGGAAAATTTCGGCGCGCTTCGAGCGCATTCGTCACGGTTTTCACTCCAACTAATGACCATTATTAAGGTTATAACACATGCAACTATTCTGATCACAACACTTTTCCGAAAAACAGAAGTACATTCCCAACATCTTTAGGGGCCTATGGGATCTTTCAGTTCAATTTGTAGCATGATGTGGAAGGTTGAAAGTGCGTATATTTGCCGTTATACATTTTTCAAATATTCTTACCGACCTTCGCGGGCAGCCCCTACCGGTATAGATGGTGATTGTTAATACACTTACGACGAAAAAAGCATTCTGAAACGCGCCTTTTAGTCTTTAACCCCTTTTGCTTTACCTATGGGGGGGGGGGTCTAATATCACTTCCCTGCACCTATACTCTCTCTCTCATTCCCCATTGATGGAAGATATTCGTCTGGATTTTCGTTCAAACTTAGGAAAAATACCATTGTTGTAACGTTCTCGGCATTATATTGTATAGTATCATTTGGATGTCAGGTAATAATCACCATATCTGTGCCCCATTTTATGTAACTAATCCAGAGTTTCCAGGAGGCACTATACCGGTGTCTGCCAGTATTAGATACCCTTTTATAATGCACAATGAGACAAAGGCAAATTTTCGTAATAGTCCAAGAATGTTTCTGTGGACTCCACCCACGGATTTTGTCGTAAAAAGTTCCCCGAATAGAAGGCATTAAAGCCTAGCCAAAAGGGGGGCTTGGGGAGGTTTGTTGACAACATACCCTTCTCTAAGACAACACACTCTCCTCTTTCACCTAACCAAAAATTAGAATTCACTAAATTATGGATATTTTCCAGCCATGTATGATCAGTTCCAAAAATATCCTAAAGATAGCACCATTTTGCATCCAAGCAACCTAAATTAACAAAAATTTCTCGAAGGGGAGGGGGCACCCCCTCCCCTTAAACCCCTCCCACAGGACGGTACCTTTATGTAGTGCCAAAAAGGTTTCCACACTGCTGTATACCATCGCAGGGACGCACACTCTCTTCTTTCTCCTAAACAAAAATTAGAATTCACTAAATAAGGATATTCTCCAGTCATACAGTTTCTGTAACACAGATCAGTTTAAACTGTACATGCTATGTGTATTGGGTATATATGATCACTTCAAAAATACTCCAAAGATAGCACCATTTTGCATCCAGGCAACCTTAAATAAACAAAAATTTCTCAAAGGGGGAGGGGGACAACCCCTCCCCTTAGACCCCTCCCCAGGACGGTACCTTTATGTAGTGAAGTTACTGTGTGCAATCGCAGAGACGCACAAAAATGGTACAGTTTAAGCAGACTTGGGGAAAACTGAGGTGTCATTTTGACATCATCTGTTATGCCCCGCCCCCCATCACCATACCCTAGCGGCGCCACTGAATTTTAAAATTTGAACTTTTAAAGAATATTATCATTGGATAAAAGCAATACTAACTGCAGATCAAGCAAACAGTTTTGTAAGAAATCCTTTCCTCATACCTTCAGAAACGGATTAAGGACTGAAAATGTGGCATTTGAACACAAAGAAAATCTGCATCGCAAAAAACATTTGCTTTTCCTTCTCTTTATAGTGTATTTGTGTTGTGTATTAAATGTCCACTGCTGGTGTAGATCATTCTGTGAATGATTATTTGTCAATGACTGGATATCCCACCAAGCAAAATATAATATTAACATCAGTACTCGACATCTGTTACCTCGGTACTAGATGTTCTTAAAGTCAGGACACGAGGTCTTTTTGTAATGATAAAAAAGATAAATTAAGTTATACGTCTTCGTTTTTAGACCTAATATCTAAAATTTCCTTAATACCTAAAATTTCTATTCGTTTCCTCGAATAAAGCATGTATGTTCAGAGGCCGCGGAGCCAATTTTGAAGTGTGGGGGCTAATCATCGAAGCGGCCCAATATGTTCAATAAAATAAATGTAGTTTCAGGCGGCCCAAAATGCAGTTTAAGGCGGCCCAAAATGCCCACAGTAAAAAAAGCGCGGGGGCTAAAGCCCCCCTAGCCCCCCGTCTCCGCGGTCCCTGATGTTCTTACCTCCACAGGCGACCCCAGCATCCTTTGAATGACCACAGTTATGTTCGCCAAATGGTGGTAGACTGCACTCTGAAAGGGAAACCTCATTTCCACGACATTGTACATTATCCATCCAGATTAGTCCAGTCCCACGTCCGAAATATGCATTTCTTGGGCCAGCTAGTGCAGTTTGGTATCCAAGTTGCTTGCACACTACCATGGCATCTAGCAGGTCCCATGAATCATCACACACTGTTCCCCATTCTCCAAACACCAATAGCTCGACACGTCCAGAGGAGTTAGACAATCCATCAACTATTCGGATCCCTTGTATGCTGTCGCCTGTGTAACGAGAAAGCATCGTTTATATGGTTGAGTGTATTACTTCAAGGGATATTGAGTGAAAATTTTAGAGGATCCCAAACGCAAGAGAATATTTTTTTCACCATATGCCCTTCACATCCTACACCCACAGCTTATTTATAACTCAAGATACTCTTCTTTAAAGATTGGTAAGTCTTGTCAAAAACAGACTTCGGTTGTTTCAAGGTTACAAAATGTTATGTAAAAGCTTTATTGTTGTTGTTAAAATTAAAGAGTTAAGTTGACCTTAAAATTGTCATTAGGGAAATATTGAATAACATTCATTTTATACTGAGCTAAAACTGTTGTGAAAATAACGGTTACGGTGTTAAAAGTCCCTGCATGTTTCACTTGACATGTGTCAAAATTATAAAGAAATACAAAAGATGTTCATCTAGCCTGCCTGTATGACACCACTAATTTTTCATAATGCAATGCAGAACTGTGAACTGAATATTGTTTTTAAAAATTTATAACATTTAAACGCAACAAGCTTTTGACATGCAATTTTAACCAATAGAGAGAAGCATTAACTCGACTCGGTGCACATGACTTTGCTCTTTCCAATGTTATGTAATGGAAACAAAAATATCACTGATTGTAGTTTGCGTGCGTTTTAAGTTTATACTAACTGCAATCTACTTGTTGTCCAGAGCATTTATTACACAGAGACGACCAGATATATTGGAGATACAGCAAAAAGGATCAGTGTATTATTCTATTATTATTGTTTTTTGTTCTTTGATCCCCCTTTTTCTGGGACAGGGTGAATTAAAAATCCTTACATTTTGGTAAACCCAAATTGTCATGTTTTTCTTACAATGAAAACATCTGTAACTGAAATCACTTTTATTGCACGGTTCATAGAGGCGAAAAGCCAGTCAAGTGTTACATCTGTCCCTGAAATCCTCACCAGGAAAGGTGTTAAACTGGCCAGAGGGACAAAATACTTTTCCGAGTCTTAGCTATTTCTTGATACTATGTTACCATTAAAATTCATTAAACCCTTAGTTTTAAATGTTGGTGTCCATTTGTGGCCAGGATTTTAGTACTTTGGAACGAAAACATACCTTTGCAGCACCCGAACCAGTAGCTTATTCATAATATCCAATGAGAGGGGGCAACTGAATGGTCGGTTTGGGCAAAGGCGGCAGAAAGTCTTTAAGAGTGGTTGCCAAAATGAGCCCTCCTAGCACACGCACAGAAGCGCAAAGCCCCCGGAAACTCGAGCTGCTAAGTGTTTCAGATGCCCCAGGAAGATCTTTTCAAGCGATATATTTTACGGTGAGATTCTCCCATCTTTTGGATTACTTGACAGTTTTACTACTTATTTTGCTTACAAATTTGCGTGTTAAGCACGTTGAAATTTTGCACTAGAAATCATTGACGTTGCACCCGACCCTCATGGCTTGTACAGTAATTACTGATCTGTGCTATAATTTTTTATCACGTGCTAAGGCTGGACACTGATAAACATTATATGCAAGTTAGCACTGACTTTTTTCATTTTTCTTACAAAATTGATCTGTAGCTATGATCATTTGAAATTGACAATCTTCTTCTAGGAAAAACAAAGCGAAATAATCCTGAAGATTCTATGTAGAAAATTTTCGGGGAAATAGGGAATGACCAGGAAATAGATTCTTTCTAAAACGTTGACAATTGCTACAAAAACCTCCCCAGGTAGCCGCTGTTAACCCGGCGCCCTAATCGACAAGTGCCTTTCAGGAAATATACACATATGTCAAGCATGTGTGTGAAGATGGCAATTCAGATAATAAAAGCAAGGGTGCTTATTGCTACCTAGCAGAACCTACGGTATACACTGCGATCATTTATGTCCTAGGGGAACCTTAAAATAAGTGAGGACGTGCAAGCATCCTGTTTCAAAGTGAAAGGTGCCCAATCTTTTTGGAACTAAGATGTCGTTGCCAGTCTGTCGAGACTCATGACCATGCCTTTTACATTAGCGTAGCCCCATCAATTTTTGTGTGTAGTTTACCAAGAAACGTTTTCACCCCCTCCCCACGATTGTCATAAATGGCACTTTCGTACCAGGCCTTTAAATGCGAACGTTCGTCTGATAGTGGCATGCATGGAAGAGTGATATGCGATACCAATTTCCATTACGCACAGTATAGTGTACTCAGAATAATATGACCTTGAAATAAGTAAGCCCCATACATGCATTCGTGTGGAGTACCAACGACTTATTAAATCGGCTAGAACTGACCTTTGTTGGAAAAGTTTAAATTGTCAGAGGAATAAGAAGAAGGAAAATTCGTTAACATTTATCTTCACAGTGTCGGATATTAGTTTGAGATCTCACAGGTCAGGTAAGAGCGTTATAGGCCATTCACGTTCACTTCAACAGAAACGAAAGACAACCTTAAAGGTTTTATTTGCCAGTATTGACTTGGAAGTAAAATAAGAGGAGCTATTACATTCTCTCCTGAAAGAACACATAGCTGTCCCTTTTCCCATTGTCTCACGTTCAATTTGCATACATTTTACAGTTCAGTATCAAAACATCATATCATTCTAAATACCCATATGCTGATTAACTGGAAACCCAGAGTACACTAAACTTATTCAAACTGTGGTGACTACTCCGTCCCCCCGAAACAAACATCTTTGGAAAATCGCGTATCTAAACATAATTACCAAGACTCTTTTGGGATTCGCTGGCCCATATTTCAGGAGAGGAGTTCATACGTTTGTAGGTCGTACAACATATTCCTGGATCAATAAAGTCTGGGAGCTGTTACAGTCCGGTCGTAACACCTTACTTGTAATATCCAGTGGTGCAAGAAGGAGTTCGTTTAGGGACAGCACGATTAATGCTTCAAAGTCCATAGCAACATAAATAATTACTAAAAATACTTTAATACACAGGTGAACCTAATCTGTGACCATTATTCAAAAAGTATTTTTCTGAACATCTTTTGCAGGATCTGGGTCAATCAAGTGGAGGAAATAGCAAAATGGCCGATAATGTTAAACTTTCAATAAATTATAATAATACGGAAAATAATCCTTAAGCAGAAATGTTTTGAAATATATGTTTGATATATTTAGCTCAAAATATGGCCAAATATAAAGAGCAATTGTCACAAATATACTTTTTAAGGATTATTTTCCCTATTATTTTAAATTATTGAAATTTTAACATTAGCGGTCATTTTGCTATTTCCGTCATCTTGGTTGACCCGGATCCTACAAAAATGTCCAGAAGAATACTTTAAAAATATTTGCAATGGAATATGGGCACAGATTAGTTTTACCTGTGTATAAAAAATTATGATTGTTTTTCCTATTATTATAATATATTGACATAATTATTGCATTGGCAGCCATTTTGCTTTTCCGCCATATTGGTTGACCTGAATGCAAAAGAAACATTTTAAAAATCATTGTAGATTATTTGTCATGAAATATGGCCAGATGTTAAGGGCAACTTTGTCAAAAGTATTTTTAAGGATTATTTCTCATTATTTTTATACATTATGATCTTTATATTGGCGGTCATTTTGTTGTTTCCGCCATCTTGGTTAGCCCAGGGAACACCTCCCTGGTTAGCCTGAGGTCTTGCATTACCAATCAAAAACCATGCTTTGAGTTTTATTGGCAAACTTGAATAAAGATATTTAGGATTTCCAATTGAAATATATTTTTAATTATTATTTTTTGTGAATTTTTTGTATTTTGGTTTATTTTTCATGGGGGGGGGGGATTTTTACTTTATTGTTTTAACTGCTTTCGTCCATTTTCCGCCACATTGGCTGGCAAGTACTCTTGTGCCAGGGATTGTAAAACGCAGTCTTAATCATAATATATTAATTTACATCATTATGGGTTGGGACTGTGGAAACTTACACTGTTTTTAGACAATTTTTGGAAATATTTCATTCATTTTGGCGGTCATTTTGCTTTTCCGCCATCTTGACTGACCCAAGTCTGGACAAAACAGTCACAAGAAATTAATATTGAAAGTTTTGTCAAAAATATGACCAAATTTTAAGATTAGATGTCTCAAAAATATTTTAGGGATATTTTCTGCACAAAATTGTGTCTTAAATAGTATTTACAAACGGAAAATGGCGGCCATTTTGGAAAATCGGCCGCCATTTTGAATTTTGAGTGGCTAATGGGTTTTTTCAAAAGAGCAATCCATAATGAGTATGTATGCTAATTTTGGTGCTTCTTTCCACTTGTGAACGATTTTACCAAAAAATGCATTTATCTGCCCTACTAAAGTAAACTCTACAGTGTTGGTTTCACGAGTGACCAGGGAATCACGGATGATATCTATTGATATCTATAAAGCCTTTATATACTATATTAAAGGCACTATTATAAAATCCGGATATTGCAATGTTATTATTTCTTTGGACTCTTCGGGCGTTTTCGCTCCCCACCCCTAAACTCAAACATGGTTTAGGTTGGGCTAATAAAATGACACTGACCAACTGATTATGTCTGCAATAGTCATGCACTTAGTAATTAGATGTCTGTCAACAAACGGGGAGGGGACATTTGATATTGTTTCCCCCATCAAAACGTGGGGGACGTGTCCCCCGCCCAAGGGGTTTGACATCCATGAATGGGATAGTTTGAGAGGCTAGCTATCCGGTGACGACATGCACGTGTGACTTTAAACATGAAAATAGATATTGGTCAACGTTGTGAGTAATTAACTTGGCGCCAACCCTCTGGATACCGTTTAGGGGTGGATCCAGGATTTTAAGGAGGGTGATTTCCTAGGGGCGGAATTCTGTTACAGTGGTCATTGTTCAAAAGAAGGGGTTAAATGTGAGGGATGTCCTCTTCCCTTAAGATTTTTCTATAATTAAAGTTGCTTAGACGTACTAAAAAGCATAGCGTTACTTTTATTTGCGCGGTGAGTAGAAAATTCTTGCAAAATATAATCCTAGAACGGCAAAATTGAAAACTGCTAGGGCTTTAAATTGAATCTAAACCGTTTATTGAACCTTTGCAAACTTGAAAAGAGTGGATAGTAGAAAGCCAGTGGTGATGGAGAACTGTGGGTATCTCGGCATAATCTAAGCGGAGAGGATCGCCACCGTTACTTGTCGAGGAACGAAAAGGTTTGGCAAAAGGTAGTCCTAGAAAAGCAAATCGACACTTCTGATAGCTTTAATCTGCATCTCGTTTTTAAACGTTGATATAAATTTAAAGAGGGTGGGTGGTAGAAAGTCTATGAGACTCACAATTGAAGGAAATACCGCACTGTCTACCGGCAGTCTATCGGCAAATAAGCTTTGGAGAGAGGGAACATTTGCTCTGGAGAAGCCAGGAAGGAAGATCCATTAGATGGAAGAAAACGAGAGAATTTGCTAGTATTTGGGTGAGATGTTAATTGAAGGGGGCAGTGACATTACTGATCAAGGATCTGTCACTTGAAAGGTGCTGTGATGTTCATGAGACTCATATACATTGCTCCTCTGAAGGACACAAAATACGTGTTTACATCCTAAAAATTAAAGTAAGGATGAACGCTGACACTTTTCAGCTTTGTTTTTAATCAATGAAGTTAAGAAAATTATAAAAGCCCTTCACATGTTCCACAAAAAGTCAGATAATTTATGTGTCCTCTTTGTTGCTTGCCATTTTGTCCGTTTTTCGTAAGATAAGGAGTACTTTTCAGAAAAGTATGTTATGTTATCTTAACGAAAATCTTAACATTTCGTTGTATACTGTTGACTTTGATTTGTAATTCCCCCCTCCCCCCCCCCAAAAAAAAAACTAGAGCAAAAGCAGCAACGTAATTTTTGTATAAGTCGCCGTTGCTTTCTTTTATTTTCGTCTCATTTTGGTTGGATTCCGGGCTGTAAAAACCACACTTTATCACCGATGGGGTAATGTCCCACCTCCGCCTCCGAAAATACTGTTCTTTGGCTTTGAAAAAATCTACGGGTAAATTCTTCTTGAGCTCAGTACTACTATATACGGACATGAAACCGCGTGAGTTTGAATAGTAAGGAGTAAAACCACGTATCACCACATTTTCAATTTATCTATGGAACAAAGTTAGGTCAATTGTTACAAGACGACCCGTCAGGAACACCGGATTGAATCCATCGACGAGCGAATGGAAAGTTCCAGAGAATTCAACTTCAACGAAGCCTTTCTAGAATTGTCTAGAAGTGAGAACTGTTTACGTGGCCTGACGACACTTCTAAGAAATATTGACATTGTCTGTTTACTACCGTGCATACAAGGAACGTTCTCGTAATGTCTCGACTGTGTGCTCTGGAAGTTTCTATTAAGGAACGTTCTCGTAATTGCTGGACTGTATGCACTAGAAGTTTCTGTTAAATTCTGGAGAATTCTCGATTAAATCTCGATTAAAAGCCTAGCGTATAACAGGCAGTTCAACAGTTGTTGTGGCGGAGAGACATCGAGAGATTTCATCGAGACCCGACGGAATCACCTAAGGCCAGCCACTGACACTGTACACTTGTGATAAATTGCCTTACGCCGTTTCTACACTGTGCATTGATATTGTTATCATCCATCATCGTGATCATCGCCTAGCCTTGTCGTTATTCGCTCGTGGAACCAGTTCCTACGCTACCGCACGCTGCAGGTCTACTACTGTACCATTGTCGACGTGCATGCACTACCAGCCCTTGGACCAGACCAGGCAAATATTAAGTAAAGGATTGTGAGTAAGTCTAATTAATTATTGTAAATTTAAGGAAGATAAGGAGATTGTCAATAATCATTAAGTTGTTGAATTTTAATCTCGTTCTTCTGTGATCTTTCGCTGTTATTGGTTTGACGCGACCACAAGCCGTAACAGAATTGGTGGCCTAACATCCGGGAACGAAAATACTAGAAAATTCGAGAAGTTCTGTTGTGAATCGTAAGCAACTGTGTTTGCTCAGACTACTTATTTGTTTGTTGAAGGCTTGATACAATTTCAAAATGCCATTCAACTTAGATAAATTCGTGGCTAGTCCTTCAGTCGAGGAACTAGATTCATTAAAGAAGTCTGAGATTGTAAAGGTCGCAAAACATTATGGCATTGAATTTCAGCCTTTAATGCGGAAAGACGAGATTAAAAGATATGTTCTAGAATATCTTGTGGATGAAAGTGTCCTGCCTAGTACAATATTGGAAACAGCTATCACTGTGCCAACTGACAACACATTTGAATTGAAAAGGCTTGAAATAGAAATGAATAAGGAGATTAGATTAAAAGAAATGGAAAGAGAAAGGGAAAGAGAGGAAAGAGAAATGCAAAAGGAAAAAGAGGAAAGAGAAATGCAAATGCAAAGGGAAAAAGAGGAAAGAGAAGAAAGAGAAAGAAGGGAACAAGAGGCAAGAGAACATGAATTTAGGTTGAAGCAACTAGAGTTAGGGGTCATAAAAGGCTCAGACCCTAAAATAGGCTTGGATACTGGGGGATTCGATGTTTCAAAGCACGTAAAATTTGTCCCCAAATTTCAGGAGGAAAATGTGGAGAAATTCTTTAACCATTTCGAAAAGCTGGGTGACAACTAAAGTGGCCAAGAGATAAATGGTCCATACTCATCCAGAGTAATTTCACCGGCAAGGCTCAAGAAGTGTATTCCGCTCTGTCAATAGAGGACAGCATGGATTATGATAAGGTTAAAAAGGCCATATTACAAGCCTATGAATTGGTGCCCAAAGCTTATCGCCAAAAATTTAGAAAGTATCGTAAGGCGGATACACAAACATATGTAGAGTTTGCTTATCAAAAAGAAAGGCATTTCGATAGATGGTGTGCTTCCAAAAAGGTCTCCACATTTGACACTTTAAGACAACTGATGCTGGTCGAGGAATTCAAACGGTGTGTGAGTGATGACATTAAGACTCACCTTGAGGAAAATAAGCCTGACAAGCTGAGTGAAGTTGCAAATGGCTGATCAGTATGCACTTACCCATAAATTCAGTAAAGTGGGTCAGACTCAAAATAAGGGTCAGTTTAGTAGGCCAAATAAGAAATATGGCAATAATAGTGGCACAACAGGTAACAGTGGATCTCAGTCTGGTTCTATCTCTCCAACAAATTCTGGTAAAAAACAACTAGATTCGAGTCGTCAAAAGAACGACCAGGTCAGCTCAAACAAAGCTGCCTTTAAAGACATAACTTGTGGTTTCTGTCACAAAAAGGGCCACACAATGGCAAATTGCTTCACATTGGCAAAATTAAAGGAGACTGAAACAGCCTCCAATGCCTTAGCCAATGTAGAGAACTCTTCTGAGGTAGTCGTGACTTTACGGCCTAATTCTAACGACAAAATTAAGGAAGAATACCTTCCATTCGTGTCTGAGGGGTTTATTTCCCTAGATGGGAATTCAGCTCATCAACCCGTCAAAATTAATATTTTGCGTGACACAGGCGCAACTCAGTCGTTGCTTCTTGATGGAGTTTTGCCATTATCGGACTCTACTTCCACAGGGGCAAACGTACTAATTCAGGGGGTTGAGTGTGGATTTATTTCTGTCCCTCTCCACAAAATTAATTTGAAGTCAGATTTAGTTTCTGGGTCGGTCATAGTAGGGGTCAGACCTACTCTACTTGTAAAGGGGGTATCTCTGTTGCTAGGCAATGGCCTAGCTGGTGGAAAGGTAGTAGCCAATGCAATTTTGACAGATAAACATGTGATTATAGCAACACAGAGCAATTAGAAAAGGAATTTCCAAATTTATTCCCTGCCTGTGCTGTCACTAGAGCTATGTCACAAAAGCTCGCTATGGATGATAATCTTAAACATCCACCCTCCAAAAGTGAGGATACAGTTCCCAAAAGTGGTACAAGTAGGGAATCATGTAAGGATGATAATGTTAAACATCCACTCTCTAAAAATGAGGGAATGATTCCCGAAAATAAGGATGATAAACTTAATCATCCGCCCTCTAAAATTGAGGAATTAGTTCCTAAAAATGGAACAACACTCCCAAAAAAGGGAGTCAGAGTCTGGAAAAGATTCTAGTAAAAATGTTCATGAAAGTGAAGATTCTTGGTATGATCTCAGCCAATCTTTTATGACTAATCTTAATGATAGTCAGGATTGTGAGTCTCCTGGCCCCACACATAGTGAGGGGGTAAAACAGGAAAAATCAAAAATGTCTGACACACTCCACAGAGACCAGTTGTCAGTCCAACAACAACATGATGAAGAGCTTCAGCCATTAATAGCTGGTGCACTCACTGAGGATGAATCAAAAGACGTCCCAGTCTGTTTTATTTTAAAAACAATATTTTGATGCGTAAATGGCGACCACCTGATGCACCATTAGATGAAGAGTGGAGGATTTACCATCAAATTGTGGTACCTAGGACTTATAGAAGGGAAATACTGAGTATTGCTCATGAAATGCCATTTGCAGGGCACCTAGGAGTAAATAAGACTTACCACAGAATTTTAAATCACTTTTATTGGCCAAAACTTAAAAGTGATGTGGCCAAATTTTGTAAGACCTGTCACTCATGTCAAATGGTTGGGAAGCCGAATCAGAATATTCCGGCTGCACCCTTAAAGCCAGTTCCTGCTTTTGAAGAGCCGTTTAGTAGAGTCATCATTGATTGTGTAGGTCCCCTACCTAAGAGTAGGGCAGGGCATCAGTATATATTAACCATCATGTGTGCTTCTACAAGGTTTCCGGAGGCAATACCTCTGAGAAATATTAAGGCTCGGACAGTCTTACAAGCTTTACTTAAATTTTTCACATTGTTTGGGTTGCCAAAAGAGATCCAATCAGATCAAGGGTCTAATTTCATACAGATGTTATATGAGTTAGGCATAGACCAAATTAAGTCTTCGGCTTATCATCCTGAAAGCCAAGGGGCTTTAGAAAGGTTTCACCAAACATTGAAGAATATGCTAAAGACATATTGTCATGATAATGAGAGAGATTGGGATGAAGACATTCCATTTGTAATGTTTGCTGCCAGGGAGTCTATACAAGAGTCACTTGGGTTCAGTCCATTTGAACTTGTCTTTGGACACACAGTTCGTGGACCATTGAAATTGATAAAGGAGAAGTGGTTATCAGATCCAGGTGAAGATATAAATACATCTACTTGATTATGTATCCCGCTTTAAAGATCGTCTTCATGGAGCATGTGAACTTGCTCAGGAAAATCTGAGGCACTCTCAGAAGAAAATGAAAGCGTGGTACGATAAGACCACTGTGAAAAGAGAGTTTAAGCCTGGTGATAAGGTGCTAGTGTTTTTGCCTGTTTCTGGTCAGCCTCTTCAAGCTCGCTTTCAAGGACCTTATGTCATTGAGAGAAAGGTCAGTGACACAGATTACGTCATTTTGACACCTGACAAGCGTAAATCTAAAAGAGTATGTCATATTAATATGATGAAGAGATATTATGAAAGAGAAGATTGTGACATTTCTAAGGATGAAAGTGTACATGATGTAAATTGTAAGACTAATGATACAGGTGATCAAGTGTGTATTATCAATGCTGATCATGAACTCAGTAATGATGAAATCAAGGCTAATAATGTTCCTGACATGTGTATTAAGTTACAAAATTCTGATGTGTTGAAAAATCTTGACCAGAAATTAAGTCATCTGGATCACAAAGAAAAGTCAGAAATGAAATCATTAATCTATGAATATGCATGCTTGTTCTCAGATGATCCTACTAGGACAAGTTTGATTGAACATGATGTTGATGTGGGAGATGCTACACCAATCAAGCAGCATCCTTACGGAGTTAACCCTCGAAAACGACAACATCTCAGGGATGAAGTTCGGTATATGTTAGACCATGACATTATAGAACCTAGTAATAGTGAATGGTCTTCCCCTTGTATATTGGTCCCCAAGCCAGACGGTGGGTACAGATTTTGTACTGATTACCGAAAGGTGAATGCGGTCACAAGAACGGATTCCTATCCGATACCCCGTATCGATGATTGTATTGATAGGATTGGGAAAGCTACGTATGTGTCAAAGTTTGACTTACAAAAGGGGTACTGGGAGATACCACTCACTGAGAGGGCTGGGAAAATCTCGTCATTCGTGACGCCAGATGGGTTATTTCAGTATAAGGTTATGCCGTTTGGTATGAAAAACTCACCGATGACGTTTCAGCGCTTAGTAAATAATCTTACGTCAAATTTAGAAAATTGTGAAGTATATGTTGATGACCTTATTGTGTACAGCAACTCGTGGGATGAACATGTACAACATGTTAGGGCATTATTTGACAAGCTTGCCGAAGCTAATTTGACTGTCAATTTGGTCAAAAGTGAGATTGCTTGTGCCCATGTGGTGTACTTAGGGCATGTGGTTGGTCAGGGTAAAGTTAGACCAATAAAGGCTAAAGTTGAGGGCATTGACAAATTCCCTGCCCCAACTTATAAAAGGCAGCTCATGCGCTTCCTAGGCATGGCTGGTTACTACAGACGTTTTTGTCCGAATTTCTCTGACATTGCTGCACCACTGACAAAATTGTTAAAGAAAAATGAAAGTTTGATTGGACAGATAATTGCCAAGCAGCGTTTGAATTATTGAAAAAGGCACTAATGAGTTCACCAGTGTTGATTGCTCCAGATTTTGAGAAGCAATTTAAGTTGGCAGTAGATGCCAGTGACAATGGCATAGGAGCAGTTTTGCTTCAAGCTGATGAGCATGGTGTTGATCACCCTGTTTGTTATTATTCTAAGAAATTTGACAAACACCAGAAAACTTATTCAACAATTGAAAAAGAGACATTAGCTTTGATACTTGGTCTTCAACACTTTGATGTTTATTTGGGAACTACTAGTTCCCCTATCACTGTATACACTGATCATAACCTTTTGACATTTTTATCTAAGATGAAGAATAAGAATCAAAGATTGATGAGGTGGAGTTTATTTCTGCAATCATATAATGTAGATATTAAGCACATTAAAGGGAAAGACAATGCTGTACCAGACTCTTTGTCAAGAATTTGATGCAGTATGTTGAAGATATCACTATAAGTTTTGAAATTTTGTGTTAACTATGTCACAATGTGTATTGATGATGTTACTGTATGCATTTATCATCACCTAGCAAGACAAGTTGTATGTTATGATTATACCTTCCATTGAATATTGGACTACATAATACACATACTGTAGTTATTACTGTAAAGTTATACATTGTAAATATTGTAACTTAAGTTTTGTCCGAGACGTCCAAAACTTTTTCAAGGGGGGGGGGTGTTACAAGACGACCCGTCAGGAACACCGGATTGAATCCATCGACGAGCGAATGGAAAGTTCCAGAGAATTCAACTTCAACGCAGCCTTTCTAGAATTGTCTAGAAGTGAGAACTGTTTACGTGGCCTGACGACACTTCTAAGAAATATTGACATTGTCTGTTTACTACCGTGCATACAAGGAACGTTCTTGTAATGTCTCGACTGTGTGCTCTGGAAGTTTCTATTAAGGAACGTTCTCGTAATTGTTGGACTGTATGCACTAGAAGTTTCTGTTAAATTCTGGAGAATTCTCGATTAAAAGCCTAGCGTATAAAAGGCAGTTCAACAGTTGTTGTGGCGGAGAGACATCGAGAGATTTCATCGAGACCAGACGGAATCACCTAAGGCCAGCCACTGACACTGTACACTTGTGATAAATTGCCTTACGCCGTTTCTACACTGTGCATTGATATTGTTATCATCCATCATCGTGATCATCGCCTAGCCTTGTCGTTATTCGCTCGTGGAACCAGTTCCTACGCTACCGCACGCTGCAGGTCTACTACTGTACCATTGTCGACGTGCATGCACTACCAGCCCTTGGACCAGACCAGGCAAATATTAAGTAAAGGATTGTGAGTAAGTCTAATTAATTATTGTAAATTTAAGGAAGATAAGGAGATTGTCAATAATCATTAAGTTGTTGAATTTTAATCTCGTTCTTCTGTGATCTTTCGCTGTTATTGGTTTGACGCGACCACAAGCCGTAACACAATGAAAAGAGAAAAACATTTTCAAGTAGTTTAAAACTTAGTCGTGAGTCTGTTAAGTAATACCAGTTCACGGTAATTTCTGGGTTTGTGATTTATATGGATGCTTTAGATAATTTCACACCAAAAAGTAACGGGATTACAAATAAATGTAATAGACAAGATACTTACTCCAGTCATCCTCATTGTCATCTGTAAACGAAAACAAAAAGACAAAATATCCTGTTTAAATTTCAAGTGTTTGACTTAACAGTTACAGAAGGATAACAACTCTTCAGTTATACCATAAGTGCAAACAAAATTTTATATTCTACACATTTCAAACTGGAATTCTTGTCGGTGTTCTTAATTATCGATGCTACGTATTTTAAAGTTAAGTTGATGCTTTTGGCAGTTACCACAAAATTTTTGATTGTGTGCTTGCAAATGGGACAATTCACCAATCATCAGAATCGCGTAAAGACAAAGACGAATGATAACCTTAAGTTAACACAACCACGATATAACCTGCAGTGTTGGAGGCATGTGCAATGTAAGTGCTCCCACCGAAATTTCTGAGGTTTTATGTAGGCACCACGTCCTCTGCCAATCGACTTGCAATAGACAATGGTCGTTTTTTGTAGTGGCCAATTGTTTTCTAGAGCAAACTTTCTGATAATGATAAAAGCTACATAATTCTTCAGCTTCTGTAGTTAAATCACGTAACGTTAATTGGTGTCTTACAGTATGCCCCTGGAGAAAAGGCTGTGATTTGTGTTCAACCTGTACGATGGGTGTGGGTCGAAAACCTCAAAATCATCAATACGTGTATTTGTACATAAACGTATGTGTCCGTTAACGTACATGGAAATGTAAACAAATATGTTTAAGTTATGCGAGCAACAAAATATACTTACTAATTGGAGGCGCCAGAGGGACACAAATCTTCCCTTTACCTATAGTCTCAAATACTCCTGGGCGATCCCTCAGACAGCAATAGCAATGAAACTTTTTTCTGTACGCAGTTTTAAATCCGACGGCTGGTTTATTTGAGTGGCTGTCCGGTTGAAGATTCGTGATAATAATACTAGAAAGCTATATGTGCCCGCAAAGCCCGCCGAAATATCGCCCGTTGGAGAAAATGTATGTAAGAGTGTGATACAGCATTCTGCAGACAACGGGATCCGAAATGGTATACGCCCATGGAGGCACACAAGGCTGCCACATCATCATTCCTATTTGCCCATATATGTGATGTTACCTTTGCTTCACTCCAACCCCTCCAACATGTTCTCTGTCTCTCTTTCTCTACCACCCTATTCCATGTTGTTTTATCCTCCCTACAACTCTTCATCCTTCCTGCCTCCATTCTGAGAGCTAAAATGTTTTGTCTTCTTATTTCGTTACTCATTATATCCAGTTCTGTTAAATCTCCCAGTTCACGTCACTATTTATGCCTCTCCTACACTTCCCCTATGAAAGGACTATAGCTCCCCAGTTATAGAGCTAGTGTGGTAATTGGGGTAGGGTAATTGCGTGCCTTGCATACTCAACAGTACCAACCAACCTGCACGCTACTAAGCACACGGGTCATTTATTGCCCAGGGAAACTGAAGCCATTGGAAATAATGTGGGTAGTAACGAATTGAGTAACGGCTCAACGGCAAGAGGCAATAAAATGGAGGCTCGGTGAATTGTTTCTGCCAGACGATATCCTACACAATGATCATGTTACACCCGCGTAGGTTATCCAGTGGGCTATCCAGTAATGCACATCAGAGATTCCATCCTTTCGAGTGAACCGTTAACAGAGAACATTTCAATAATATTTTGAACCCTTTGTGATTCCTTGCCGAAGGCAAAAGGGATCCAAGCAACCGCGTGATTGCGCGTGTTTGTATGTGTGTATGTATGTATGTATGTATGCATGCATGCATGCATGCATGTATGTATGTATGTATGTATGTATGTACGTATGTATGTATGTATGTATGTATGTGTGTTTGTGACGCTTGGCTTGTATGTAAACACGACATCCCCAGATAGCCTAATGGATAATGTTCATACTTGAGTATATAGAATTATTATGTTAAGACTGAGGAATATGCCTATTGTTTTTGGTGGAGGTCAAAGGTCAAGTGAGGTCACAGAGGTCAAAAACTGAAAACCTTGTAAACACGATATCTTAGGTAGGAAGCATGAAGCTTGTCATACTTGGCGTGCGGATGCGTTATAGTCAAAAGATTAACCCTACGGTATTGATTTTGGTAAAGGTCAAAGGTTATCTGAGGTCACCGGAGGTGAAAGTGACTTTTCCCCCTTTCCGGAGAACATGGGCGACAATCACGGGGGGAGGGGGGCAGGAGGACATGTCTCCTTAATATATTTAGTGGGGACATAATATCAAATGTTCCCCCAACGTTCAGAGGTATGAAGAAAATATAAATGTTGTTACACACATTTTCGTTATGAAAAACTGTGATATTAGCCTATTAATAGCAACTAGAGAGTACTTTAGATCAGAAATATGTGATATGTGTCCTCTAGAGCCGGAGTGCCCAACCCGTCGATCGCGGTCTACTGGTAGACCGCGGACTGATCTCAAGTCAACCGCGGGGGGTGAAGGAAAAAATGAAAAAAAAAACCAGTTTTTCTATGTGTAACTGCATGACAGTGGATGTTTGTAGATCTCGGGAGGGTGGCTACTTGAAAAGTAGATCTTGGGTCAAAAAGGTTGGACACCCCTGCTCTAGAGTGTATAAAATCACTTGGTTTCTACGGGTTTCGCCCCTAGACCCCAACAGGGGACCTATGCTGGCCCCCTGTACGGTTGGCCGGAGGCACAAAGCGTTCACTCAAGCGCAGGTGTCCCCGGGCAGGACAGAATGAGGGAGGAAGGAAATGGCGCATAATAAAAGATAAGCGGTCTTTTCCCAGTTGGCACCACTCTGCGGCCCGCCACCTGTTAGCCAAATGTGACTCTGGCGGGCCGCCAGCGAAATGGCCAGTTTTACTCTATCGGTCCGCAGTTAAAAAGACCACAGAAATACATACAGTATATGTAAGTAATTTGTCAATTATGGATAAATGACTTATCTTGAAAATAAAAAAAAAAATATTTCTTTTCTCAGGGAATTTCGTCACCGGTCCTGCATGCAATCTTTATCGGTTTTTCGCTTGGGCACCCCCACTTGTCGTCCTGGGATGGCCTTTCGGTACATTTGCTGATCTTGTCCGTACATCCGTCCGGTGTGGACTGTGGAAAATACTCAAGAGGCATATCGCATATTAACCGATGGTACTACGGATTTTTTAACTGATCTAAATTTAACCGTTCCTTCACCACCGAAGTTCTTTCTTTCGGAACCCCGATGCCAGTTTTGTGAACTACGAAGGTATGGGGAAATAATGCAAGATTTGAGGTGGATGTTGGGTCACAGGTGCTGGAGTGACTTGTTAAGTGATAACTCTTTGACAAAGTGTCGGTATATTGACTGTTTGCTGTGGGTACATTTACCTTATTTTCACCCCTTCCCCCACTTCTATTACCCCATTTACGTTACTGTCCTGGGCGGCCGGAGATTTTGAGTTTACGACAGGCTTATACAACCCCAAATCGAAGCGGCGCCCTAAGCAGTGCGTCCTCGAAAATTGGCATCCTTGAAGTTTATCAATCCTTCCCTCCTTCATGGGTTGGGCTGGATCCGCCCTTATCTCTAACGTGAGCAAGAAGCGCTCACTAGGCTTGAGAGGCCGGGGTAAGAAGCGCATCAAGTAAGAAATCGTCATAACTTTCTTCTGTTTCGTTCGACTCCTGGTCTGGGGAAACCTTGATTTTACAAGTAAATCTTTAAGATTTGGTACCCTTTTATAGGCTACAATAAGACGGTCGGGGAACAGACGGGACAGTTGCTGGTCACCTGCAATTATATTCCAGTGCTTTATCAAAGCTTACTTTAGGCAGGGAGTTGTTAACTCCCTGCTTTAGGTGCCTTGTTTTAATGCTTGGAGTATACTTGTTTTGAAAACGAGTGGTGGCGCTGTTGGCGTATTTTTAGCCATTGAGAAATTTATTCTTTGTTTATAATCAATGCCGTTAGTGGCTTCGGGTGAATAATTTCTTGTGAGAAGTTTCTCTGTAGAGGAGTTTCTTTTCTCTAGAAAATCGTTCTCTTTACTGTAATTTCTAGCGTATCTGAGTACTTCACCCTTTAAGAAGCCTTTAAAAGTGGCTAGTGGGTGTGCAGAATTTCGATCGAGGTATTGAAATGTTTCAGTGGGCTTGCGTGTAGACTTTCGTGTCAAGAATGCCACTTGATTGAAATTTAGTACCTTTAAAGATTTTTAGATCTAGGTAGGTAACCTCGTTGTCAGAGACTTCCACGGTGAATTTCAGAGAAGGATGAATTTCATTCATTTTTGCCACCAAACTTGAGAGTTCAAGTGTCGTTTCCTTATAAAGCAGTAGAATCTCATCCATATAATGAAGCCATTTTATTATGTTGGAATCTGTCAGTATGATTTCGAAAATATCGCAGATTTCAGGTGAAGATTGACTGCCCATAGCGGATCCAATTTTTTGTAGGAAAAATTGGCCATTAAACTCAAAACAATTCCTTTCAAGGACGAGTTTCATGAGGGCGCAAAGGGAAGTAGGGGATATAGGTTTAATCCCGTACAGGTTTTTAGGTGCTTTTTCAAAGGCTTCTTGGGATGCATTTAATGCCTCCTCTTGTGGGGTGTTTGTATACATGGATACCACGCCAAGTGTTGCAAGTAACGTTTCTCTAGGAAGGGGCGTGGCTTCCAAAATGTTTTAAAATGTGGCTAGTGCCTTTCACATCAGCGCTTTGTTGCAAGGGCAAAATAGTCCACGAAATTGGGTTTTTTTTTTCAGTAGGGGATCCGTTCCTGGCAATGAAAGGTCTACCAGCGAAATTTGAATTAATTAACTGGTGGTGCTTTATGAAGTTTAGGTAGCACATATAGTTACCAGGGTACAGATTTTGTGGTTCCGTGGACTAAGATATTTGAGTGTTTGCTCGTCAGGTTCATCCTTGTGAAACATATCTTAAAGTGTGGTTTGGACCATTTTTACAGTTTCGATAGTTATATCACCCAGACGTCGTTCATAATGGTCACTTTGCAATTGCCTTTCGATTTCGGCTTTATAGTCTGAACGATTCAAAATAGCAATACCTCTACCTTTGTCAAATGGCTTAATTACTAGGAAACCGATCGTTCCGAATTGCTGTGGGTGCATTTAAGTCCGCTTTGCTTATATTGCTTTTAGCATTGCAGATGGGTAGACTATCTATTTCAGTTAAGGTAGCTTCAATATAGTCTTCAAGACGATTACTATACGTACGTAGGTTATGGTAGCCACGCCGAGGGTAACTTTGAGAAAAGCTCTTGTTTTTTGTTTTGAAATATGTAAAGCGTAGTCTCATTCTACGTTTTAAGTCTTTAATTGACTTCAGTAAGTCGCTAAGTTTTGGCTTCTCAGGAGTTATTATGAACTTTGAACCTTTTCCCAAGGCAACTGTTTCAATGTTAGACAGAAGTCTGTCAAAAAGGTTTTTGACATACTTTTGGAGTGCTTCCGCCTCGTTTAATAGGCTTTGGGTTTCTACCTGGCTACGTATAGCCGAACATGCCCTTTGTCGATTGTGAGATCTAAGTTTACTTTTAGCAGCTTTGATCGAACGGTTAAATTTACGCTTTTTAACTAGCGTAGACTTAGGTTAGATGGTTTCAGAAATAGGTCTAGGCCTAGAATCTGACTTAGAAGAAAACTTAGAATACATTTTAAGCATGTTTGTAGAGGAACGTGCCACTCTTTCGGAAGCATTTGGGGCCCTATAAAGAGCCGTTGGTTTTACCCGGATTCCTTCACAGCCTGTAGAGATGTTTTCTCGGGGCTTTCCGGTGCCGCAGTCTATCTTCCTCTTTCTTGGCCAATGACCCGAGGACTTTCTCCAGCAGCTTCTTGGCCTCCTCACCCTCCGAAGTTGACTCTAAGTCCAACTTTGCCCTGCCTTTCTTTTCAAGAAAGTGTTGCCTTTGCTTTTTTAGCCTGGCTGGATAGTTCCTGGCGCCAGATACTACAAGCCCCCTCCCCGCTCGAGCAATCGTTGAGTTCCAAGACTCAGAAAATACCTCCGAGCACTTGCCGGAGAAACTTCAGTTCGGGAGTCTGGGTCGGTTTCTGTGAACCCTCAGGTTTTGGGGTACTGTCCTCTTCTCCAGTTGTTTATCAAGAGATTTAATCTCTTCTGTCAGGGCGATGGTGGTGGCTTGGATATTGCTGAGTGTATCAGCGTGCTGCCTGACCTTCCTGTAGTTTTCTTCTTTTAGAAGAATCCTGTACTTTTTTGGAGGAAGTGTTCCCTGACCACAAGTTATTTTGAAAATAGCTTGTGGTCAGAGAACACCTCCTTCATTCTCTTCTTCAGAGTCTGTGGTGTCTTTTAGCGAGGCATGTATATCAGGTATTAAATCCGTAATATCCACAGGTTCCATGCTATGGTCGGAACGAAAGTACGCCAAGCCTCGTGTGACCTTTAGTTATACGTGCCTTTGTGGACGTGAAAGAGAATACCTCAAATACTGAGCGCTGATTGGACAAAAGTTTTAGGCCAAAATAAGGCTCTTTTGGAAATCTATTTTTCATCTATTTTTCATCTAAGAGGATCCTAAGCTTGTTAAAAATCTATAGGTTTGCTACTCTCCCAAAAATTCCGGCGAAATCATATAAAGAACCTGACTATGTAGGGATAACATGAATGTAAATAATGCAGTACAAGAGGACAATAGTTATTTAGTACACAAAGGAACGATGCTATTTGGGGGGTAAAAGCAAGTGGTCAGTCGGGCTCGGGAACCCCAGTGAGAAAAGTGTACAGAGGCTATCAGTTGAATGTATTTGTGCCTCAGAACAACTATAAGGATAAATATATTTATGATCTACAGCGTAACCAGCAGACAGTTAGGCTACAAAAGAGAAGGTTTCAATAATTAAGTACCAATAGACATAGGTGATAGGTGAGCGGTTGTGTCGTGAAGTAGATGGCACTATTTCTTCTAGTCAGGACCTCCTCCCACTCCAGGTCGAACGGTTGACCCCACGGTTTAAAATATAAATTAAATATATATAATCACTAGGTTTCCTAATAGGGGAATTCTGGATGAATTATAATAAAGACAAGATCATGTGAGATCTGCCGTGAAAAACAGGACGGAAAATGTTGATAGACAGAACAAATTCGCAACGGTTGACCATAAATCAAACAGAAAAATCTTGATCACCTTATCTTTTAAATGTTAAAACTAACGGTCAACCGTTTACTCCCATTGAAATACCAGGGAGGTGTTATTAGCTAATAACACCTCCCTGGAATTACTGTGTAGTGGTCAACAGTCAACCGTTTCAGTCACTGGTCAATCGTGACGCCATTCAGATTCTAATATATTTCACGTTTTTTCAGAACAAGAAAGATGCACAAAGAGTACTAAAGGTAGGGGGCCTCGCACCTTTGCTTGTAAATGAATATCGTGCAGCCAGACGCTTACCCTAGTGCATGAAGTATACTAGCAATTATACTGTGAGTCTGGCAGTCGTTTTTAGTACGAAGAATAGCCATGTTGCAACCTCAGACTTATCATAGCTAACCAAGTTACTGTATGCTCATACTGCTACCTATTACATACATTATAGGCTGCTCTGCAGGGACATTTACGACTTATCTCGAGGTCCTAAGGCTTTCAAAATTTTCAAAATTTGAAATTTTTTTGAAAATTAGGTTTTGATGAAACCTGAAATCTGATGCCACCTTTGCTACCTTTTAAGAAAAATTTGTGTTAAAAAATTTAGGTATTTTAGAAACTCAAAAAATCGGCTTCTTTGGGGGGATGAGGTGGCTTGGCTCAATCGCCCCCCCCCCCTAAAAACACCACGGATAATCATAATATAACTTAAACCATTAAAAAACACACTGGTGAATTAATACTGAATATATATGTGCTGGTGCAAGTTTTTTAAACTGTTTAATTAATTACCTTTGGCTACATCATTGCATTATTTTTTTTTCAGTAGGTGCCTCAAAATTCTCAGCATATTGCCCGAATTTTCACAGAAATATTTGGATGGGGAGGCTTGTAACAAATTTACCGATAATATCGTACAAAAGTAACGTTGTAACAAATTTACCGATAATATCGTAACGTTATTCTCATTCATACTTAGTTAAAATCCTCAACTTCTATTGGTTCATTAAGGTCAGGTGACCGTGCATTATCCTAGGATAACCCACGGTAAATTAAGAATAAAATCACTGGCGGATGAATACAATACCGTACTATATACACTGTATTTATAACATCACCTAGCTTTAGATATGGATAGCTGGCTTGACACACGTACGTAGGCCTAGCTGAGCATGATATGATATATCCAACGTTAGGCCTATGGTGTGACACTACTGACTAGTCACATCAAGGCCTACGAAAACGCTTTCATTTCTAAGAAACACTTTTGTTCCCAAATCTTACGTGAAACCCTATAGAGGCAAAGGATCCATAAACGGTTATAATTCAAAGTCAAATAACCTAGGTCCAAGCCTCAGTAACGTTACAACTTACACAAAAGTTCCTTGTCGAGCACTGAATCCTCGAACGAAATCAGCGTTACTAACGTTACCGCTGTTAGGGCTGAGATCTCTAACATGTCCAGACTTTTCTCCAAATGTACGTTTGAAATGCTGTGACTGTTTATCTCCCAAAATCAGTAGCTGAATCCTAGGCAAATTCCATCATTTGAAGCAACTTAAAAGCTCAAGAATACCTGAACAAGTCCGTTAGGGTTTGAACAAATGACGAGCAATTTTAAAAAGACCGCGCTACTTAAAGCATACTGGTGGATATGTCAATACGTACTGTATAGCCTATACGTCGTACGTGCATGTGTTTATGTACACAGCATGTGCACCCAAAGCGTACACAACGTACCATGATAGACCTAGTAAATATGCTCTGTCTGTCTGTGTGCAGTGCAAATGTACATGATACAAATGCAAGATTTCGTGGCTAAGGGGTTACCATGGAGTCATAATATCTCTAGTTACGCTACCAACTGTTAATTGTTTGTCCTTTTCGGTCCTTTTCGGCTGTTGAAGTCTTTAAAGAAGAATACCATTTCTCAAATTTAGTCACATCGTTGTTATATTTCATGACTCATGAATATTTCATTGAATTCATTTTGTTTAATAGTAGGCTACTTTATTAATTGCGCACGAACAGGCCTATTGTTTTGAAAGGTTGTGAATAGGTTCTCATCTTTCCTCGGGGTTTTGATTTCAATAAAAATGTGGTTATCTGCAAACACAAATTTTCTTTCTTTTTACTATTTTTCATCAAATTCTTGTGTATGAATGAACAGGGTTAATCAACGCTGGACCGTGCATTAAATAGAGGATAATGCACTCCGGGGGTTAATGCTATCGCTAGATGCACTCGGGCTGCGCCCTCGTGCATCGCTTGCATTAACCCCCGATCGTGCATTATCCTCTACTTAATGCACGGCCCAGCGTTGATTAACCCTTTATTGACGCACGCTGGTATTAAAATTTCACATACGTATGTATGTGAATTAGGCGCTGATTTTTTATATGAGTACGCATGTGCGTTTTTAGGCCTACGTGGTATTCATGCACATATGTATTTACATTCATGCCTGTTCTAACCCCTCAAGTTACGTTATGCATGTCTATGACGTGTGTATACCCTTAAGTATTCATACGTACTTGTATGCTCAGCTTGTAGGTTGCTCCTTTCGAAGTCGCCTCAGAGCCTAACAAAGTCACCCCACAAGGTTGAGTCAAATTGCCTGAAACTTTCCAAAAACAGTTCATCAAGATACCTCCTTGCTGTATAGAGCTCAGAGAGCCGTCGAGTAGATAAGAGTAAACTAGTTGTAGGGAAGTTAAAAACAATTAAAGCTACCTTGCTCATATGCACTACGCAAATAATTCACGCGTACACTACACTGCCGCAGCTTATTAGCCTGATGTGCCGAAGTTCTCGGCAGGAAAATATACCTACAATCTTGGACAAAACTGTTGGAACAGCTCCAACCGTTGTACCGTGTGCGACAAGATGTCGTGCACGATTTACGAAACCCTCGTCCCCCTGCACAATGTGGCGCACGATTTACGAAAGCCCCGTCACCCAGTACAATGTTGTGTCCAAAAGAAAGCAGTGCATCTCCAATTGACATTCATAAACACCTTTATTGATTTCCTGCATTCTGATTGGCTGAAAACCATTCGAGACCAGTCTCGAATCGCATTCGTGACTGGTCTTTGCCAGTTTAGGAGAATTACTTTTTCAAGGTGAATTGAATATCACTGTTACTACTGCATTGTGCACTATGCTTTGTCCATGATGTGTTACCATAGCAACATAAACCATAACATCTGAGTAAGAAAACCAGTTACTGTAAACTACTGTAGTATTACACTGTTATGCCTAGCACCCCTGTAGCTATAACCATTCCAAAGCATAATGCTCATTTCATCCCATGAATGAATGCTAGCAAAACTATATTCATCTTCTTGGATACTGGCAGTGGTATGGCTAAAAGAGCGTATATAACCTTACAGTATATGCCATGGGTACATTTTGTTAACGGTCTGCCTGGTACAAATATTCCACTCCTTATTTTCCTAAGTTGGACTGCATGGTAAAGAAAAGTGAATTTGGTCTCTGTGTTGCTAATGCCAGCATGGGGCCTGTGTTATAACTATGACAGGCAGAGCAATGGTAAACAGGTTTTACTGTGTCACTGTCAGGTTTTTACGTTTGAACCAATTCCGCTAACACTAACAGACATAACAGGCCAGCACGGTCTTCATTTCTAGTTCTACGCCGAGCTAGGCTTCTTATGAACTAATGTTGTAAATAGTTTAAGCTAGTCCTATAACGTTAGGCCAACATAATCTGTATTCAAAACTTGAACACATTTTCAAAGTTACCAACACTATAATCCTTTTCCAAAAATGCTTTAGACATTTAAAACCACCGTCTTACTTATGGATCTTGAACGATCTTGTGCGTTAACTACTTGCAGTCAAATGTCCCAATGCATGTCGTTGAATGCTGCACTGCAATGCACACAATATATTACAGTAGACCGTAACTGCACAGCACTGTGTATTTACCTCTGTGAAACTTTCGTGGAGTAGAACTTCACTGTAAACAATAGCCAGCTAGAAGTTAGTTTCCTTGTTTTAATGCTCAGCCTCATCTCTACAACGATGTATGATAATTCAGAGATAAACGATTTTGCGTTAAATTAATCCAGTTAAATTTCATTCGATAAATTGAGATTACAATCAATATGTTAAGTGAAAATATTTGCGTGGTTGTCCACTTTCTTTTGGCTTAAAGTTGTTCGCTACTGTCGCAAGAAACTAAACATGACGTCATAATAGAGTCCTAAGTTAGCTGGGAGAATTAAAACTTGATCTGTAAAATTTTGTGGAAAATTCAATATTTTTGTCGATTCCCAACATTTTAATGTTGAGTGTTTATGAATGGGGATAAAAGCAGGGTGCCCGGTCTTAAATGTGATTCGAGACCTCCGATGACGTCATCACAGAGGCAGCGGACCTCGGCTGTCGCCTCGGTCCGCTCAGCCTCTGTGATGACGTCATCGTCAGTCTCAAATCACATTTAAGACCGGGCACCCTCGCATTTATCCCCTAATTATTACCTCCAACATTGTACGGGGGAACGGGGGTGCAGGGGTGCTCCAACGAGTTTTGTCCAAGATTGAGTTTAGGAAAGTCTCAAGTAGGGGCTACAGATGGGATATTTTTTGACCGTGCACAAGGTGGAAACAACTCGGGCCCTCGTAACTGCCTATGACGTCATTTCCCAAATGGTGAGATCACTGTGCCTAATAAGTAGGCATTATTAGTTGGGGCGCTGTTGCTGAATTTTGCAAATCACAGCGAAGGGAGGTACTTTACGGAAGCCAAGCGTTCACTGCGTCCAACAAAAGCAACAGTTTGCTTAAAGATTAGAGACCATCTATGCTCTCAAAGGTACATTATCAGCCTGGGCAGAATCATTTCATAGGCTCAATTGCTTTCTACTTAGAAGGAACGAGCTTCTCGTTAAAGACTATAGAGTAGGCTCCCCACGTGAAAGGGTTTGCCGAAAAACCAGAGAAGAATTGATGTCCGATTGCATCGCCTACGGGAAATACTGAAAAGGTGGAACGGGAGGCAATATATATGTATGTATGTATGTATGTATGTATGTATGTATGTATGTATGTATGTATGTATGTATGTATGTATGTATGTATGTATGTATGTATGTATGTATGTATGTATGTATGTATGTATGTATGTATGTATGTATGTATGTATGTATGTATGTATGTATGTATGTATGTATGTATGTATGTATGCATGTATGTATGTATGTATGTATGTATGTATGTATGTATGTATGTATGTATGTATGTATGTATGTATGTATGTATGTATGTATGTATGTATGTATGTATGTATGTATGTATGTATGTATGTATGTATGTATGTATGTATGTAGGTATGTATGTATGTATGTGTGTATGTATGTATGTATGTATGTATGTATGTATGTATGTATGTATGTATGTATGTATGGGTGCACTCAGCAACATGTCCTTAACAGGACACGGTACAGCCGGCGAGAGCTCCGTTCTCGCACGTCTTTCCTAGCTCACGCGGAGCTCGAAACTGGCGTAGCTGCCCGAAAATTCCGTCGCTGCGATGAGAAGTCTCGCGCGGCTGCACGTGCCTGCCTTGGCAAGCAGCCCGCCTTCCAGACACGTACGTCTGCTGGGTTAGTTGGAGGTCAGCCAGGCTAATGGGGAAATCCCTCGAATTCCTTACCGGTACATTTCCCGCGTACCGCTAAGGAAGCGAGGGTGAGTATGGGTGCACCCGCGGTGTGTGAGCGATCCTGTGGCTATGGGTGCACTCAGCAACATGTCCTTAACAGGACACGGTACAGCCGGCGAGAGCTCCGTTCTCGCACGTCTTTCCTAGCTCACGCGGAGCTCGAAACTGGCGTAGCTGCCCGAAAATTCCGTCGCTGCGATGAGAAGTCTCGCGCGGCTGCACGTGCCTGCCTTGGCAAGCAGCCCGCCTTCCAGACACGTACGTCTGCTGGGTTAGTTGGAGGTCAGCCAGGCTAATGGGGAAATCCCTCGAATTCCTTACCGGTACATTTCCCCGCGTACCGCTAAGGAAGCGAGGGTGAGTATGGGTGCACCCGCGGTGTGTGAGCGATCCTGTGGCTATGGGTGCACTCAGCAACATGTCCTTAACAGGACACGGTACAGCCGGCGAGAGCTCCGTTCTCGCACGTCTTTCCTAGCTCACGCGGAGCTCGAAACTGGCGTAGCTGCCCGAAAATTCCGTCGCTGCGATGAGAAGTCTCGCGCGGCTGCACGTGCCTGCCTTGGCAAGCAGCCCGCCTTCCAGACACGTACGTCTGCTGGGTTAGTTGGAGGTCAGCCAGGCTAATGGGGAAATCCCTCGAATTCCTTACCGGTACATTTCCCGCGTACCTTCCTGTGGCTATGGGTGCACTCAGCAACATGTCCTTAACAGGACACGGTACAGCCGGCGAGAGCTCCGTTCTCGCACCTCTTTCCTAGCTCACGCGGAGCTCGAAACTGGCGTAGCTGCCCGAAAATTCCGTCGCTGCGATGAGAAGTCTCGCGCGGCTGCACGTGCCTGCCTTGGCAAGCAGCCCGCCTTCCAGACACGTACGTCTGCTGGGTTAGTTGGAGGTCAGCCAGGCTAATGGGGAAATCCCTCGAATTCCTTACCGGTACATTTCCCGCGTACCGCTAAGGAAGCGAGGGTGAGTATGTATGCACCCGCGGTGTGTGAGCGATCCTGTGGCTATGGGTGCACTCAGCAACATGTCCTTAACAGGACACGGTACAGCCGGCGAGAGCTCCGTTCTCGCACGTCTTTCCTAGCTCACGCGGAGCTCGAAACTGGCGTAGCTGCCCGAAAATTCCGTCGCTGCGACGAGAAGTCTCGCGCGGCTGCACGTGCCTGCCTTGGCAAGCAGCCCGCCTTCCAGACACGTACGTCTGCTGGGTTAGTTGGAGGTCAGCCAGGCTAATGGGGAAATCCCTCGAATTCCTTACCGGTACATTTCCCGCGTACCGCTAAGGAAGCGAGGGGTGAGTATGGGTGCACCCGCGGTGTGTGAGCGATCCTGTGGCTATGGGTGCACTCAGCAACATGTCCTTAACAGGACACGGTACAGCCGGCGAGAGCTCCGTTCTCGCACGTCTTTCCTAGCTCACGCGGAGCTCGAAACTGGCGTAGCTGCCCGAAAATTCCGTCGCTGCGACGAGAAGTCTCGCGCGGCTGCACGTGCCTGCCTTGGCAAGCAGCCCGCCTTCCAGACACGTACGTCTGCTGGGTTAGTTGGAGGTCAGCCAGGCTAATGGGGAAATCCCTCGAATTCCTTACCGGTACATTTCCCCGCGTACCGCTAAGGAAGCGAGGGGTGAGTATGGGTGCACCCGCGGTGTGTGAGCGATCCTGTGGCTATGGGTGCACTCAGCAACATGTCCTTAACAGGACACGGTACAGCCGGCGAGAGCTCCGTTCTCGCACGTCTTTCCTAGCTCACGCGGAGCTCGAAACTGGCGTAGCTGCCCGAAAATTCCGTCGCTGCAACGAGAAGTCTCGCGCGGCTGCACGTGCCTGCCTTGGCAAGCAGCCCGCCTTCCAGACACGTACGTCTGCTGGGTTAGTTGGAGGTCAGCCAGGCTAATGGGGAAATCCCTCGAATTCCTTACCGGTACATTTCCCGCGTACCGCTAAGGAAGCGAGGGGTGAGTATGGGTGCACCCGCGGTGTGTGAGCGATCCTGTGGCTATGGGTGCACTCAGCAACATGTCCTTAACAGGACACGGTACAGCCGGCGAGAGCTCCGTTCTCGCACGTCTTTCCTAGCTCACGCGGAGCTCGAAACTGGCGTAGCTGCCCGAAAATTCCGTCGCTGCGACGAGAAGTCTCGCGCGGCTGCACGTGCCTGCCTTGGCAAGCAGCCCGCCTTCCAGACACGTACGTCTGCTGGGTTAGTTGGAGGTCAGCCAGGCTAATGGGGAAATCCCTCGAATTCCTTACCGGTACATTTCCCGCGTACCGCTAAGGAAGCGAGGGGTGAGTATGGGTGCACCCGCGGTGTGTGAGCGATCCTGTGGCTATGGGTGCACTCAGCAACATGTCCTTAACAGGACACGGTACAGGGGCAAAATAAGGGACTCGGACCGATACTAGTCTGCCAAATGCGATTAATTTCGTAAATAGTGCGACCTCGCCAACGTGGGCTTACGTCAGCAATAAAGATGGTGTGGTTTGCTGTACAGCTTGAAACCGTGACGATGATTTAGAACTAGGTAACTAAATTCTGGTTGAGTTGCAATATGCAAAGTCAAAAAGTGCAAGGCTCCCGTTTCCTTGCACAGAGGTGTTGCTGTGTGTAAGGCAACTAAAAGTCACAATTTCTCTTCAGCGGCGGGCTTATGCTCCACGATTTCTCACAAATCAGGTCTGTTGAGCACAGTTAATAAGTGTTTGGCGTTGCTTGCCCACAGACGGGATTAAAATTTTGTCACCCAATTTTTGAACTGCAGCTTTTTCACTGCATGTGGAGGGAACAATTCCATGATGAATTGTCTCCATGTCGTATTTTAGATCATGTGACCGGCATTGCGATGAAATCCATAAAGCAAAATGCTGAAAACAGTGCATTTTATATAAAGATAGGGTAAAAACCGTATAACAGCTACAGTACTGTAAGCTTACTGTAAAGCATTTCTTCAAAATTTGAATAATTTCGAACTAAAACATCCTTAGTGCAAATCATGAAGACGTAAGGCGACACCAAATGAACACCAAAACATAAAAAATACGTTTTACAAATACGTAATAAGCTACTATCTTTTATATCACTCGTCAAGAAGCTACTCACAAGAAAGTTATTACAAATAAAACACTTTTTTTCAAGTATGTCAAAACTTAAAACCTGATGACGTACTATAACATCATAAAGGCATTATGACGCAATATCTACACCATAAAGCATTTTTAATCCTGACTGGTGATTTGATTATTTGACACCATATTTCTGTACAATTAATACAACTTTTGGGTTAACAGAACCGCTTTCGACCTATGAGTACACAAATTTGCCATTGGTTGCTATTTTGTATTAATTAGGGAATAAAGTCAATGGTGCCCATGTCTCTACATCAGATTCGAACAGGCTATGACGTCACGCATATGGGCTGAGAGACCCGAGGCGAAGCCGAGGGTCTCTGCCTATATGCGTGACGTCATAGCCTGTTCGAATCTGATGTAGAGACATGGGCACCATGACTTTATTCCCATTCATAAATACTTTAATTTCGAGACCGTCGTTTAAAAGTGGAAAAGCTTGCTTTTTTAACGATTTTCCATTGATCATGAATTATTCTCCCAAACTGACTAAATTTTCGCAGAGTGCACATAAGACTGCGTATAGGCTGCCTGCTAAATTACGAGCTATGTAATATGTAGGCTATATAACTAGCTGCACGCTATAGCTTTGTCGTTTGTAAGCACATGGCCATACTTTGTGAAGTCTCTTTTCGACTGTGGATTTTTTGGAATATTTTGAGCGAGGTCATATTTGAAACGATTTCTCTGTTTGAATTGGAAATGTACTCCGCCTTGACAGTTCCTTTAAAACTACATTTGGAGGACTTACTAGCGTGAGGATATGTGGTTTTTGCGATATTGCTCACCGTGACGTTCAACACACTAACGTGCTGCTACGTTGTTGAAAACAAATAACGTTAGGCCAACGTTTGTCCTAGCTTTAACCTAGGCTAATTATCGTTAGGCTACGCTGTTTTCGAATGGTGAGCCAGTTCGAATAAGACTCGTACTAGACGAAGTCTCCTTACCCGAGTGTCATTTGGAATTAATTCCATCCTGCGATTTTGTGATACAAAGGAGACTTTTCAAATATGCTCTAAAACTGTTTACATCTGTGTACTGACAATATTGATACTGTTGCGGATCAAAGTAAAACCAGCGTGCTTAGCCAGAACAGTTATCATGTGCTAGGGGCTCACGTTAGTTGCTTTACTTGTGCTGTAAGATAACGTTAGACCTAACGTTAGTGGTTGGAAATGCCATCGCAGAGAGCTTGTTTTTTTTTTTACGAGTGGAACTTAAACCAGACAGATTTCTTTACTGACGTTGAGCTTTTCTTACGAAAAGAATGTAGGATACCGCAATTTGGATAAGGTTTGTTGATGCAGTACTTTGGATCATTAGGCCTGGGCATATTAGGCAGTAGCCCCCGGCCATCGTTTCCATAGCATATATTCTATTCTTCGATTGAAAATCCCCGTGGTGATTTTGGAGCTATATTTCTTTGAAGCATAGTGCACAGAATACGTGGGGTCAACGCTATCTTTCTGGAATATGGAAGATGAGTTTTAACTTAAGGTTAGTGAGTGCTCATCACTCATTTTACAACTGTATTTATATTATTACCCATCCCAGATAAAGGTCTATTACTGGGGTAAGAAATGCTGTATAATTTCTTCTTATTGGCGATGTACCAAAATCAAGCGGACGCACGATAGTTTGACACGCTTTTAAAGCTAACGTTAGAGCCTATGCCTAGGCCTAGGCCTAGGCCTGTAAAACACCTTACTCAGCGTGAAATCACTTTAAATTCTCTGAAAAGGCCTGAAATATCGTTTGTAGCCTAGAAGCTGATTATTTGTTTGGATGTGCAACATTGCTGTCAACCAAAATATATTATTTATAATTTGGACAGTTACTGAAAAAAATTACAGTTGAAGGCCCAGGCCTACCTAGCCTATACAAACAAACTGCTTACTGTAGTGTTAGAGCTGTGTTTACAATCATGTTGATCAAAAAGTTGCTCTCCATACACCCTATGTCTCTACACTGGATTAGAACATGGGTAACTGACCAATCACAAGCCAGCATTCTCAAAAAGTATTTATGAATGCAAATTAACCTGTTCCTTGGTGTCAGTTTTGCCTAATTTTTGATACAATATTCTTTGGGGCAATCTTAATCCTTGAAAGCAAGAAAAATAAAAACTGCTGTTGCACTTTCGGTTAGGTTCATTCATATCTTAATTGGCCTAAAGGTCCCCGACGAAAATGAAAGAAGACCCCGACTCGTGGCTAGTCTTCCCTGAGTGGTTCGATGACCTCCCTTGGGATCTCCCCTGATCGTTGTAGGTATTATATAGTGCCACCCTGATCATTACACATTCACTGAACACATTACGTGCAATGTTACAGTGTTCGAACACGGGATAATACGTTTTTGCAGATTATGAATAAACTTGGAGGCATAATGCGATAAATTCTTGCGAATTTTGAACATATTCGCACTCATAACAATATGTAACTGAAACATTGCTCGTCGTAATCTTCTTGATATGTAGCCTGACAAACGCCAAAAGCCCTCGTGGCATGGTTGGCACTAGATGGTGGATGAGCCATGCCTCCCGTCTGGGAAGGTCCCCTTCCCCGCTGGGATTTTTTTTCAGGGCCTACGTCGGTACGATAAAGCATTTAGTCCCTGACGGTGACCTATCGCCCTGGCGGTCAAGCTGTTTTTGCTCTAATCTGCTCAATAAGGCAGTTTCTTCAATGTAAACCCTAAATTTTTGGTTTCTTTCGTAGTTCCGTTCCACGTAGCTTAATAGAACAATTCTTTTTTAATATTTGATTACTTCGAAAATTTGCCAAAGAGTGACATCATTTCGCATCTGAGCCACCTTAAGTAAATGCAATTTTTTAAGGGGAGGCTGGCCGGGGGACTTGCACAAAATGACAATTAAAGAATCCGCCCAGGGATGTAACTACCATGGGTGCGGTGCGCATACGCAAAGTTCATATCGACGTTCTGTGTTAATCTATGGTGCGTTAAAAAGAATCTTCTGTAGTACCCTCCCCTCACAGCGTCCTCTGGAGGTCCAGTGTGCCTGCAATTGCCGGATTGGAATACATTCCGATAACAGTAGATTATGGGAGGGGGGGGGGGAGAAAATTGGTAGTAAAGTTTAAAGTAATGTAAAAGAGAGCTGATTATGTGAGGTTATGGTGAATGCTTAGAATAAGTGCCCCTCTAACATATCAGAACATGATTTGAGCCTAAGCCTTCTTTTCAGCCTCGAAATACATCTCCATTCTCATTGAGAATTAGTGTAACATGTTCCATGACGTCGAGGGGTAAGTGGCTGTATGTCACCGATGGCTTGGACTCGTTACTTTTTAATCGCTACTTCGTCACTGTAGACTTGCTTTAAGTCCATTTTATATAAGGGTGTGTTGCAAACAAAACAATATCACCCTTTTGTGAAATTTGGCATATATTTGATATCCTCATTGAAAAGCAGACTTTAATCTTGAATCAATTTTACTTTTAAAAGGAACCACGACAAAAATGTTCTCTTGATTTCTCAAAGAACAGAATGACACTGCCATTAAAGGTTGTGTGACATGCCACCAAAAGGAGCTGTTTCACTTGTCAGTTAAAGAATTAAGTCCTCCAATCAAAGATCCGGTGGAATTATTTCAATATCTTTTACCGTTCTCAAAATATACATCTTCAAAGTTTGATGGTTTCTGAAGAAACTAATTGCCTATGCAAAAATAATGATATGGAGTGTTGCACAGTGTAAAGATTTCTTTTGTTAACCCTATATAATCTCTTAATTACTGATCATACAGATTACAGTTTGGTGAGTGATATCAATATTTTTCAAGGAAAAAACTATAACTTTTGTAATAAACTCCTCGGGGAATAACCTGTGTCCTTGAAATTAAGGTTGAAAAAACAAAGGCTAACATGTGCCATATATGGTATGTCCCTCTTTCGATGTCACATATTTGCATATTTAGCTCATGTTTATTCATGATACAAGTGTGAAATAGAAATTTACTTGTAAAATGGTCAATATTTGATCGATTTTAATGGGAATTGTGGTTATTTTTTGCATTTTTAATGCTTTTTACATAAAATATCCAACTATGTTATTTTTATGTCACACGGACTTTAATGACTCCCACTGCTATTACGTAGTTACATATTTATTAAACTTTCGTACTGCGCGTTTAGCACAGAAAATTTCAAAAAGACGACTTAAATTCATAGAATAATAGGACAGTCAAACCTAATGCGCCTAGTTACCTTGGCTTTACGAAATGACGTTTTCACTGAAAGATATCCCTTAATAGCACTGGGAAAGTTAGACCTTACCAACTTTTAAATTGTCAAATGGTGCAATATTCATTACCCTACTAAAATATCATACACACTTAATATCACTTGTTGATGTTTGTTAATTTTCATATCGTCTCGCAAGGTGCAGAAGCCGTATTCATACTCAGCATTTGAAGTAGGTACCAACTAGTAATTTGTTAAAAACCTCAAAACGCTTCAAAACCCTCCGTTTACTTTGCAACTCAAGCCAATAAAAACTGTAAGGAAACGACAAATTCAAATGTATTCTCAAAGATCAAGTAAACGGCGTGGTTGTGAATCACCGTCAGGTGCCCTCGAGTTTATTTGCTAACATGAATTAGGCTTATTAAAATTTTTAACGCAATATAAAATTAAAGATTGGCGGCTTTTAGTAGGGATCAACCGCTTTTTCTGATGTAGGTGTAGCTAATACCCCATTCCTGCTGCACTCATTAACTTAATAGTAATGACGAACAAGCATACTCGTTATTTAACTCTAAATTAATATTACAAAAATTACCGAGACATCATCTCACCAAGATATAAATGAAAAGCTACTGTACACACACGGTCTTTGTCATTTTGCATAAAATCATATGCTTGCCTCGAACATAGCTAAGGGTATAATTGAAATTGCATGACGTCATAATTCGTGACGTCATTATTCATATTTTATTCGATTTAGGGACAATAATAAAAAAAATATCTGTCATATGTGTTGTTGGAATTGAAAGACTAGAGCGGTATTCGGTCCTCATGTCAAAATGTATACATTCAGTAAAGGATAGGTTTATTTGCCCCGTGCGGTAGGCCTTTCCACATACCCAAATTCTACTTGGTGACCGACAACATATGTACCCCAACAGACCCCCTTCCTTATAAACTATTGTGGAAATATAAAAGAACAAACCGAAGACAAAATGATTGAAACAATTGAAGGATAAATATTGTTAAAGGAAAGGTTTAAGCAAAAATTAAATTTTCATATGTAAGAGCGGAACAAAATCTACGCAATTTGGTGAAACTTTCATTCAAATCGGACATGTAGTACTCGAGATATCAGCAAACAAAGTTACTACATTTGTGACCCAAAGTGAGCTTGAGGCATGTAGAATGTAAAGTTTGTGGTATACTTGTGCCTCTCATGCAATCAGTTTTCAAAAATATGTGATTGTGGAAGAGAAAATTGGTAGTAAAGTTTAAAGAAAAACAAAGGACTGCTCATTAATGCGAGGATGTGATGTCATACGTGCTTGCTTCAAGTTCACTTTGGTTTGAAAATGCGACACCTTTAACTGCTAATATCTTGGGAACCACACATCTGATTTCAATGCAAACTTCACCAGAATGCTCAGAATAAGTACCCCTCTAATATATCAAAACTTGATTTGAGCTTAGGCCCTTCTTTTAATTAGAACTGCCGGGGGGGGGTCTGAACTCAACAGTCGCTATACCCTACGAATGTGACAAGAAGGAATTCTCCACGTGACTACGCTGCAATAACTGGTAAACGGTGATGTTGTTTTAAAATTATATTAAACTCAGTGCAGCCTTCACGCGTCTCCATTTTTAGGCGATTTCAATTATTATTGCGTAATAACGTATCGCAGTCTTGTCTTTGAAGACACCAGTTATGCTTTCTATTATTTGGAATCGTACACCAGTTAACCCACGAAGCGGCACACTTTAAAAAGACGGCTTGCACGATGGTAGGATAACGAACGCAGAGATGCTGGCTTACAGCGGCTGGTGTATAGGAGGTAGCATACAGACCAGTTAGCATGACAGTGACATATACAATGCTGCTTAAATTGAAGCTGTAAGAGTCATGAGTGAGCTCTCGTTCGTTGCTCAGATCCTTGTTGTATGCATATGCAAGTGCTGTTTCGGATACAAGGGCATCCTATACTTTTGCCCGTAATACTCCTGAGTAAAACCTTTTCTGTGATTGATATCATCTCACCTTAACAATCAGCCTTTTCACATTTGTACTGAATCCCTTGGAACTAAGTTGCTCATATATCATTGTTCAGTTTTTCTATCCAAATATTACGGTTAGGAGAAAGTGAAATTGTGCTTGAAACAGAAATCTACAAAACGGTAAGAAACTGCTGGCATCGTATTAGTAAAACTTAGGATTGTCACTTAGGAGCAAATCATGAACCATTTTATTGAACTGGAAATTTATAGTGTTGTAAAGCAAGTATAGAATACGATAAAACAAGAGAAATTTCACGATATGGGAGTGAAAAAACTGTGAAAAAATATACCACAGATATACTTCGATCTGTGCTTCTGAAATAAAAAAAAAAAAAAAAAAATTAAACTATAAAATGACGACTTAAAATCGAAGACATAAAATAATCTGAATATATGGAAGACAATTTTAAGGAATAATGCAAACGCCATTAATTCTTGCTGACTTTGGAACTACATGTATTAACTGCACTATTGTCATGGGCGTAAAAGGCGGTGGCTGGGGGCTGGGAGCTGCAGCCCCCAACCATATACTTTTGTGGAAATTCGGGCAATATGCTGAAAATGTTTCGGTCACCTACTGAAAGAAAAATGATTCAGTGATGTAGCTCAAGGTTATCAATACTTTAAAAAACTTCCGGGGTAATTCAATTAAAGCTCTGATTTGAATTGAACCCAGCACCTATGTATTCGGTATTAATTGACCGGCGTGTTTTTTAAATGGTTAAACTAATATTATGATTATCAGAGGTGCATTTAGGGGGGCCATGGGACCATGACCTCCCTCAATAATGCCGATTTTTAGTACCTACAATATGTAAATTTTTTAACACAAATTTTATTTCAAAGGCAGCAAATGTGGCAAAAGATTGCATGAAAGGACACCTATTTTTTTAAATTTTTTTTAGAAGGGAGGGGGAAACCACCTTCCCTTATACCCCCCAGGCCAGCGATCACACAAGAAAATACACTGCCTCTACCTGTCCTGGCTACGCCACTGATTATTATCATTATTATTGTAACGACCCCCCTCCCAAATTATAACCAATATTGAAGTAGTAGCACGGCAAATGATTGTATGTAACTGGCATGCGGTGTGATAACCAATACATGCCTATGTGGTATGTACGTTAACATGCTGAATGAACGTGGAGCGGACGGAAAGTTTTGGTTATATTTTTCGGGCAAGTTGTTACAGCCCCCCAAATCAACTCGGGCTCCTTCGCCCATGACTATTGTACACCCCCCCCCCCAACACACACACCCACCCATGCCCACGTCATGGCTTACACAGCTTTGGCTTACACAGCTTTGGCTCACCCAAACGCACATTCATTGCCTTACGGGGTACTAGGAAAAGACACGGTAAGCAATTCGCGGGATTTCCCCATCAGCCTGGCTGACCACCAACTAACCCAGCAGACGTACGTGTCTGGAGGGCGGGTTGCTTGCCAAGGCAGGCACGTGCAGCCGCGCGAGACTTCTCGTTGCAGTGGCCGAATTTTCCGGCAGCTACGCTAGTTACGAACCGCGCGTGAGCTAGGAAAGACGTGCGAGAGCGGAGGTCTCGCCAGCTGCCTATGTGCCCGCTAAGGAGGTGTCTGTGAGTGCACCCATGCCCACGTCATGGCTTACACAGCTTTGGCTCACCCATGCCCACGCCATGGCTTACACAGCTTTGGCTCACCCATACGCACATTCATTGCCTTACGGGGTACTAGGAAAGGACCCGGTAAGGAATTCGAGCCGCGCGTGAGCTAGGAAAGACGTGCGAGAGCGGAGATCTCGCCGGCTGCCTATATACCCGCTAAGGAGGTGTCTGTGAGTGCACCCATGCCCACGTCATGGCTTACACAGCTTTGGCTCACCCATGCCCACGTCATGGCTTACACAGCTTTGGCTCACACCCACCCACACACGTCGGTCGTCTCGACTTGAACCAATTGGTTGGAAACTGGGACGTTAAACCTCATCTAACCTAACCTAACCCACCCACACACACACACTCACACTCGTTGAATACACTGCAAATATGGCTGGCGCTGGCAAGAGGCTAGGAGGCTCTTTCATTCCAAAGAGCATCAAAAAGTGATTTTAAATATAGACTGGTAGGATGAGGTATATTTTCTAGTTAGTGCTTGACCAATTTCAAACGTTTACAATCACAAATGTTTTGCAATCCTGTAAGACTGTAAACCATGACAAGCTGTTTCTTCGTTCTCAGAGGGGAATGTTTTCAACTAAAACTACAACCAATAGGCATAGGAATAGGTTTGAATGCGAAGAAAGACTGAATTGCAAGAAAATTTGCTATGCAAAGTATCGAATTCTGCGTGACGGACTCATCCTTTTGACTGGACTAAAACGTGACACTTCTGACATAAATATTTGATTGCAGGGATGTATTTCTCTGTTGTCAAAAGAAGTAGAATATATCCCATGAGGAGGTACATTTATAACATGTGCGATTCGTGTTCGGCATTGGGGAGATGGTCTATAAGCTTGCACTGGCCTTTTACTTACGTATACGTATAAAAAGAGTGCAGGGTGGATCCGGGAAATTTCTCCTGGCCCTGGTGTCTAGAACCAAGGAAGTACCAATGCCACCTCCCTGCTGCAACGCACCCACCCGCCTATAGCTTACTACACATATTATAAGAAAAAATCAGAAACAAAATGTTAAAAATTTTCGGTATCAAGGCATCAGATTGCGTTCACTGACGTCTCATCGCGGAACTGGTATTGTTTGTCTCATATAACAAAATTTCTTTCAATATTCCGCACCTTATAGGTACCGGTGATCTGGCATTTTCCTAAATTTGGCAATGTAAACGTCTAAATCATGAAATCTCACAATTTAGATACAACGTAAGTACGTTACGGACAGGCCATGGAAGGTTCCCGGAGACCTGGAAAAGATTCTGGTGAAACATTTTCTGTCAGCTAGGCACCAATTGACTGGTCAGATCCTCAAATATGCTATTACATACTACCTGCCGATTGACGGATCACGCTCCTCAAATATACTGTTACATACTACCCGTCAACAACGATCTCAGTGATGGAAGGGGTAGGGCAAGTGGATGTGTTCTGTGTCAAATTGGTTGGTGAGATAAACGTTATCAACAGAGACTTTACGAGGAACTTGTTATACTTGAGGAAAAGACATGAGTGAAATTTGAGGGAAGGAACTTAAACGTTTGCAATGCAAAATGGTATGTGACAAGGGCACTATCGATGTCAGCGAGCAGTGTCCCGCATGGTACCACAATCCCACATTTGGCACATTTGGCCCAATAAAATGCACTTGTAATCCATCTACATTTCAAATGGCGCCAATTGGATCATTTGAAGTTGAAATCCATAACGATACCAGTTACAGTATACGTGTAAAAAATACGTAGAAATGCTAAGACATTCTTCATGACTGATAAGCCAGAGGAAAGGAGCAAGACTTCATGAAAGTTATCCTGTAAACTGTAAAAGTAAGGTTTCATGTATGACTTCAGGTGAAAAAAAAAACAGTGTTCGTTTTGTATTATAGTCAGGGCTGGTCATGAGAATTTTTCAGGAGGGCAAGCAACTGCCCGCCTTGCTTTAGCTGTTACACTTCAAGGCGGGCAATTAGTTGCCCACCCAAGATTTTAGGAGGGCAGTTGTGTAAATATAAAATTTACATTTAAATTTATCTGAGCTAAGAGCATAACAGTATTGTACAAACTGAACTGCAAAGAAGCCTTGTTGCATAATAAAAACAAGAATGGGGGTGAACACTTCCATGTTTAACTGCAATAACTGTGCAAAAACTCAGGCTTGGCTCAACCACCCCATGTAACCAATGGGGAGGTTTTGACATGAGCCAGAGGCAGTACGTACCACAAATCACCAGGAGCACAAATCATGGGGGTCATCGGACAATAATCCTCTCTGAAAATATATGTTAGGGGGAAGCACCCCCCACCCCATGCAGCCAGATCCAAACTTAGATGCAACACTCATAACAAAAACAGTGGCACCATGTTTTCTAAAATCATGTTATAAATCAGTCAAAAAATGAAAATGATTGTATCTCAACTTGCCACAAATACCCCCATTAGCAACATCATGACACCCTTCAGGGTAGAGTTGGTGCTCTGTTCCCTTCTACCATATGCACCACTGTGGACAATCGGCGGACCAAGTCCGGGGTAACATATGGCGGAGCCGCGTACTCCATGAATGATGCTAAGGGTCCAAGGATTAACTGATATCCATACAGTAGGGCCTATACCAATATTCCTTCTTCGATGGTACATACTGTAACTGTCCAGGCGCAGATCCAGAAATTTCGAAAAGGGGGGGGGGGGGGCTAAAAGCCCCCTTAAGTATTCTCCTAGATTAACATTATGCTAATTTTTGCATATTTCTTATTTCTGATGTGGCGAAAAAGGGGGGCTGAGGCCGGGAAAGCCCCCCCCCCTCCCCGGCTTGGATCCGCACCTGCTGTTGTCGGGCCCAAGTCTACAGTCTGGAAAATGGCAGTGACAAGTTAGATCTAATCTCAAAGCTTTGTGTCCTTCTTGTGAGTAATTAAGTGAAGTACCCACAAAAATCATACTTATTCCCCTTTAATATATAATGGGTACATACTTTGATCATTATCTTCCGACAGGAGTGGGGGAGCAAGGTTAGGGCCATGGGCCACAATGTTTTTGTCTGGTGGGAACTGATGAATCCTCCACCCCCACATAGCAACAGAATGAGGATTTAGAGTGGTGTTATGTTCATGTCACTTTAAGGACTTTAAGAGACTAAAACTATTTGCTTCTCGTAACAGTAATATGTATGGCAAAAGGCTTAGAAAATATTCAAGTTGGTTTGACAAGCAAAGACCTATTCTGGCCATAAATATGTCTGAACTCTCATACCAACATCTCAGACAACATTAATAACACTTTCAAACAAAAATGATTGGTAAATTTTAGACCCTGTAGCTCTACGAGTAAGCAGACAACTTCTGCATATTGCAGCACCTTAGTAGGCCTATACATGTATTTTACACGTTAGGCAACGGCAAAATTGCAAAGCCCCTCTAGAGAAATGTGCCTCGTGGTGAAAAACCTTCCAATCAAAAATTGTCAGTATTATGTAGATACGTGTTTGAGAGTCTTTTGAACATGTCAGGACAATGGTTTTGTCAGTTTTGGCAAATTTGGTAATGTTTGACAGTGAATTGACACTCAAAAACGATGTATTTTGAAATAGTACTCTCTGCAGTACAAGATACATGCAGCAAGCTGTAGCTTACTTGTGCAATCGAACCATGTAAAATCAAGCTGTGCGGCATTGCCAGATTATAGGGCTGGCTGTTTTCGCTACGGAAGTTGCCGAATATTTTGGCGTGGAGAGTCTTTTTTGGGTGTTTTAAATGTACTAATTTGCATGTATTTTGATGGTTTAAGCACTGTATTTTCACACGGGCTATCATATTTTCTCAAGGTGGGCTGTTTGTTGCCCAGCACACAATTTAAGGCGGGCATTTTGTTGCACACCTTGGCAAGTGTTTTTGCTTCCAAGGCGGGCGTTTAGGCGGGCACGGGCGATCGCCCGGGTCATATGACCAGCCTTGATTATTGTAGAGTATACTTGATTGTACTCTTTGTTTGTACTCCAGTCAAAACTTAAAGTGTAGGAACAATCGCTCCCTAAACCTACATTGGTCTGATATCCCACCTACAGGATAATACAAACTGAAAACACACCCCAACATAAACATTCGTTACCCTAATAGTCTCTCTTCGAGGTGAACAGAACAGACGAAAAGTGATGAATACACCAGGGCAGTGTGGCCACTGATCTTTGTTTTGAATATCTTCATATGTAGCCTAAGTCTTCATTTTCAAGACTTCGGTTTTCAGCCTTCGGTGTTCGTTTGTCTACACTTCTCTAAATTCCACCTTTATTCCGTCCTCGCGACTGAGAAGAACTCCCTTAACTTATATGATGGGGCACTCGGAAATGGTCAAACAGCAGAATTTTTTTAGCCATTATCAAATTTTTTAATGCAACTAACTAATGTGTTTGGTATCAAAATTGCAAGAAGTCTTCTATAGACATAGTATGGTTTCAGACACTTCGTCGAAGGGTACATAGAAATTTTAAAATGACTAACACAAGTAACGCCGGCGACTATATCCGCCTGTAGTCTGAGAGCATAATTTTGAACTGCAGATATATCCGCGTAAAAATGATGTTGAAAAAAGGAACTTCAGTACGTTCAACCTCCCTTACAATGTGTAATGGCCCTTACAAAATGATCTCTTAGTTTTTATGAAACGTACCATTTTTAACACACTTCGGTATTGACTTTAATGGAAGAGAAATATTGCAAAGCAACTTTAATTTACAAATCCGAAGAACTTTTGATATATTTTAATATCTTCAAGGAGTCGTTACGTTTACTAGAAATGACTGTTATATCTTGTTGATGTAAATTCTTCCATGAAATAGGATCGACAGTTGTAGTGTGATATTAAATATTTGCTGAGTGAATGCTTGTCGACAATTGCGGAAATGGGTGTGATAGGAGTGGGATACAATAATATTGCAGTCGTATTTTCTTCGTAATCATATAAAATTACATCGCCGTGGTCAGATCTTTAGTGAGAAATGTGTGCTTTTGGGAGCAAATTCCTGCAATGTCGGCATGCCGAGTGCTTTATGCCAAATTTTCTAAACAGGCGGGGATGGGGGGGGGGGTTTCCCGGCCTCAGCCCCCCCCCGTTTTCGCCACACCAACAATAACAAACACGCGAAAATTAGCATAATGTTAATCTAGGAGAATATTCAAAGAGGCTTTCAGCAACCCTCCCCCCCCCCCCCTTTTGAGAAATTTCTGGATCCGCGCTTGCTAAAAGCAGCTCCAGTCCAGAGTGGCCCGCATGTCAGTCAGCCTTAGTTCCGTGACAGCGCTTCTCTTTCAGAAACACCCTGCCCAAAATCGGGCATCCGCCCCATCCAGACATATCTTTGGAGCTACTGTTCTATTTCACAACACCCTTGTAAACAATGGTTACGCTTAAAAGCCCATGCAAGTTTCGCACATCTCAGAAATGTCAGCCTGGGGGTCTATTGTATGCATTGTAAAAATTTGACGAAAGGGCGAATGCAAGTAGATTCCGTCATTCAAGGCCGGATTAAGACTTTAGTAAGCGCTGGGTACTAATTTTACGGGGGCTTCACCAAGCCCGTAATTAAGGGCGCCAGGACGGCCTCCCCGCCCCCTCCCGAAAAAATACACCCTAGAATTTTACATTATTGCCTTAATACATTTTAGCACATCCTGCCTCCTTCAAGTATTTTGCCCTGAGGCTGTCTCGCCCCTTTCAGTACCTTGTCTGGCTACAGTTCTGGGATTGACAGACCAAGTGACCATATCCCAGAGGACTTTGATCATAAATAATTTAGTAGGTTAGATTTCCCTAGGACCATTGGGAGTAAGCATTTTAATGAGTTGCGGAGTTACTCAAGGCTTATGGAAAAATAAATTTTCGGTGAAGCGTAATAAATAAGGCTTAACAAAGACTGATAGGCTACCAAATAAATTGTTCAAAACTTCAGGTAACGTAAAGAGATTCACGTCCTTTTTTGTAAATGCAATGTTTTCTTGATCAATAATTGTGCATAAGATAATAAGCATGATAACTGAATTTATCAGACAGACATAACGGCATCCTTTGCAATAATTTGCATGTTAAAGCCGAAGGTTTGATACTTCGTCCTACAAATTTAGACACATGATTTATCGAATACACAAATTAAAAAAAAAGAAAGCTTCACCGAATGTATGTGCAGCAGCACAAATCAGATGAGTTTTAATACTCATGACGGATTGGTCTCCTTGCAAATGAGAAACTATAACTATCTTCAGTTTGCCAGTTCAGGTAAAGCAGTGGGTGACACAATTGATTCATGGGTGGGGCCAATATTTGTCCGACAGGGACGCCAAGCTCCCATATGTGGAGGGGGCAAAAATCCGAAGCCCCGGCAAAGACGATCAGTTGCCAAAAGTATGTGGAAGGCAAAATTTGTTTTTGCTTTTTTGTTTTTTTTTTTACAAAGAATGAAAATTTGGCAGTGTTATTGAAGAGATGTTGAAAACTTTGCATTTTTATGTAAGAAAGTTTGAAAAATTCGGTTTTTAAGGAAAATTAGAAAATTTAGGGTCTTTATTCAAGAGTCTGCCCTTCCTACGTGCAAAATCAGGCAGATCGTCGGGGAGATTGAAGGTCGTTGGGATCAAATATTCTATCGGCCTCGGCCCTCTGGTCCCCAAGTTGGACCATGCCTGAACTGATTGACACAATTATCTTCTACATAAATGTATTCAGAGCTCCTTGCATCCGTAACTGTCTTGAGCATGTGTTGGTATCATAATTTATCCCACTGAGGTAATAAAATGGGCTTTTTAAAACGGATTTCTTTCAAACACTCAAGATACTGCTTTGTGCGAAGGGCACCTAATTATTTTTTAGGGGATGGGGCGGGGGCGAGTGAACCAAAACCTGATCATTTAAAAAAAAATGCCGGAAATATGTGGTCATCGTCCAAGGTGGGGTGTAAGGAAGGGGGATATTTAGTGTCCGTATGCATGCGATCTGACGTAAAATTTGTTATCTTTGGGAAAGAAACAGGTTTTGAGAATTTGTGTTGTATTATTTTCGTTAACCTCCTGCCTCAACCACCCTTGCCCTCTGCACCACAGATCCCTAAGAAGGGTAACCATAATGGATTATTATACACCATGGTGGAATTATTTTTATTTATTATGATGAGTAATGATACCAATGAAAGACAAACAAAACGTTTCTTATGATATAAAAAATTCAAAACTGTTTCAAACTGATAAAAATAATCTTGGTAAGTGTTTACTCTCATTAACTCTAAGCCCTCCCACCTAGGACAATATTATTGCTTAAAGTCATTTTGTAGTTAGTCGAAAGATATAAGGATTACAGCCATTGCTTGTATTTACCAAAAATACTGACTCATGTCTTCTTTTTGTTGATGGACTGAGTGCACAACTCATGAGTATCTAGTTCAGGGGTGGGGAAACTGTTGTCTATGATTGGTGCCAATTAAACATTAAGTAAAAGAGACGACTAATGTGTGCTTAACGTAACGAATTATTGCAAATTGCTAGGTTACTTCTTTGTGATGTCGTGGCATTTATACGCTTCCGCACGCTTTCGTGGTGTTAAATTGTTCACTTGAAAAGAAGTGAATAAGTTAACATTTTGCAGAAAATTGATAAATTGTTCACTTAAGAAAAAATGAATGCGTTGACATTTTGCAGAAAATTGTTGAATTGCTCACTTGAGGAGAAATGAATAAGTTGACATTTTGCAGAAAATTGTCAAATTGTTGACTTGAATAATAATGAATAACTAAACATTTTGCAGAAAATTGCTAAATTGCTCACTTGGGAAGAAGTGAATAAATTAGCATTTTGCAGAAAATTGTTGCATTGCTCACTTGAGAAGAAGTGAATAAGTTAACTTTTATTTCATAATACGTTCGGGTAATGTGAGATCCCGTCCGAGCATGCGCAGTCAGTACGTTCCGTGCAATTTGCAGTGTCAGTCAAGGCCCCCAAAATCGGGAGAATAATTGCACGAATTCGCTCGTAGGAGTTTCTAACGGCAAGAAAATTAAACCAGAAGACGACATAACTTTATTTAACTGACGCCCGGAGTAAACTTTTTGTGTTTTAAGCAAGGATTATCGTGGTCGAACGAGATTGCCGATGGCGCCATAACAAGTATGGAGCCTAACAACACAAGTGGCTCTTCATGCAGTAATGTTACACTGAACGATGCTTCGTTCGAGCCTAGAGTTAGGGCGTTCAAAGGAGCGTCGAAGACTTCCCAAAAGGGAAAGAAACTGAAAGCTACACTGTAAAAAATTTCTCCAAATTAACAGTAAAGTTCTGTAGAATTTTCAAGATTTTTTCTGTATTTCTTATTTTACATATAATTCCTGTAATTTTTACAGAAGTCTTCCGTATATCACATCTTTTACGGAATAAGTTTGTATTTTTATACGAATAAAAATTTGCAGATAATTTCTGTAAAATTTTGCCGAAAATATCTGTTTTTTCATATTTACGAGAATATTCTGTAAATTTAACAGAGGTTTCACGTATTTCCAGTAGTTTACTGAAAAAATCTGTTTTGAAAATGCAAATTAAAAATAGATCTAACTGGTTAAGAGATAACACTGTAAAGACTTTGCGGGTGTAGTTTATTAAAAATATCATAATAAAGCATTGGATAACCTTGAATTGTGTGTAGACTTAATTAAAGCCCTTTTTAGGGGAAGTTAATTAATAAAGTGGGCGTGGCCAAATTTTGAAATAAAATTTGTAAATTGACGCTAATAACAGTCCTACACTAATCAGATCTGTAACAAAAGACACTTTTTTGGTGAAAAGATAAGTTGTTTATTAACACCACTAGAAAATAATAAGATCAGTGAACCTTACTTCTGTAAAAAATATGTAGTAACATTTTTCACTTTAACTACCCGGTCAAATTAATTAATATAAGACATTCCGCATTTCGCACACAGCATATGTTAACGATTATGGACCGTTACCGCCTCTGGCTCTCTCGCACGAGAGAAAAGGGGATGCTTCAAACGGTAGTTATGCAGCACGGACTATGGAAAAGTCCCATACATGCTTGTATACCACGTATACAGCGGCAGCTTCAATTCAAAATTTTACAGGCAAACACTGTTTTTTAACAGCATGATATGTAATGTGAAATTACAGAGAAAGCTTGGAAACTCTGCTGCCAGAAAAAATCTGTAAAATAACATTTTTTTCCTGTAAAATTTTACCGAGGATTTCGGTAATATAAAATTACAGAAAAAGCTTGGAAACTCTGCTGCCAGAAAAAATCTGTAAAAAAACAGAAATTTTTTTTACAGTGTAAGGCTAGCACCGCTAGCAAAGGCACTGCTCCCAGCAGTAAAACGCAATCTGCCACCGCGGCAGTAAATCTAAATCGCAGTCGTCGAATACTAGCACCGCTAGTAGAACTGCTAACGTTAACCCCGCCGTTGACGACAGTGTCAGTTGTTACTGTTAGCGCAACGGGACATAGCGCAACTGATGCTAGATTGGATTTAGGCTAGTGCGCCTAATGGATATGGAACGCCAAAAGGGTAACGTTTGTTGTTGTTCCAAATTATTTCGTTCATTTTTATGTCGTTGTTCCTTTCTATTTTGTTGTCAATTTTCATTTTGTTCCTTTTTATTTATCTGTTCTTTTCTGTTTCGTTGCCCAGTTCTATTTATCTGTTCCTTTCTATTTCGTTGTCCGTTTTCATTCCTTTGTTCCATTATATGTGTCTGTTTATTTCTATTTCGTCACGGTCAGTTTTTATTTCTTTGTTCCATTCTGTTTCGCTGTCAGTTACTATTTTATTGTCCATTTTTGTTTCTCTGTCCATTTCTATTTCTTTGTTCTTTTTTATTCCTCTGTTTCTTTCTATTTCGTTGTCTCTTTCTATTTTGTTATCAATTTATATTTCGTTGTCCATTTGTATTTCTTTGTTCCCGTTTATTTCGTTGTAAGTTCCTATTTCGTTGTTTATTCTATTTCGTTATCAATTTCTATTTCATTGTCAATTTCTGTTTCGTTGTTCCTTTTTATTTTGTTGTAAGTTCCTATTTCGTTGTGCATTTCTATCTCGTTTTCAATTTCTATTTCGGTGTTCTGCGCGATTTGGTTGTTCCCGCTTTACAGCCCGTTGTCTCAGTTTAGTTTGTTGCACAGTAGCCTACGTTTGTTGTTCTATTTTATTTGGTTGTTCAATTTTAATCGGTTCGTTTCTAATCGGTTCCAATCGTCTTGTGTGTGTGGCGCTGTTCACATATACGGCTCTGAGTCTTTGCAGACAGAGCGCGGGATTTGTTTTACACCATAATATATTTGCATATCTCACGTTGTACCTGTGCGCGTGCAGTTAGCTAGCTCAAGGTGTAAGGTAGGGTTCATATACCGTACCTGTATGATATGCATGCATGCATACTCCTAACTTACGCCGGGTATAGATCGATTGTATCTGGGTGTGAGGTACATTACAGGTACCTGGAATACATTCGTACAGTAACATACTTTAACACCTGTAGTATGGAGGCAATCTTGGTCAGGCTCGGCTATGATCGACGGGTCGTGGATACCTTCAATGGAGAAGGGGTATGTAATCACCCGTCTATTTTACGGCTAACCTTACGGTAACACTGTTAGTGTTACAACTAGCCCAGCCTAGGCCTAGGTGATCTTTTACAGAAAATGGCTGACTCTCCAAGAACTCAGTGACGTGTTCGCAGACCAATATGCTCGGGATAAATTTAACCGTGATGATAGGTTAAATCTCTTGAATTCCCTTTCAAATTCTTGCGTGATGCGGGAGGATATTACCCAGCAAAAAAAAAAATAAGCAACTTTCCAGTGATGTGTTAATAGGAGACCCAAAGGTTTGAGTTCAAATGTGTTTTGTGACCTTGTTAAGTAACAAGCCATAGCATGGTATGTTATCGCTAGACGCGTTTCGCCCAGAAAGATTATTTTCGGGGCTCATCAGTAGCAGGATATATGGTAATTAGTAGGCAATGGTGACAGGATGTCACTTATAAACGGGTAGGGACATTATCCAAATGCAACAAGTGGAACTTACGGTAAAATCCCAAGTGTCAAAATGAATAATAGTAACTTCTCAGATTACCGGTAGGCCGATTAAGATTTGTCGTGGCTGGCTTGAGAAAGTCACGGTACGGTAGCCCTTTTCGATATAACTTTACCCCGGTGATATTCGCGGGGCCGACAGGTGTGTCGGAGGTCCTATTAAAATAGTCATGATTATATGGTAAAATTGTAAAGAGAACAAATGTGGGATAAGCCGTGATTTGGCAATCAGAAGTATAGCTCAAACGCTTGGTAGGGTTATGCCGGTGTTTGGCAAAGAGACGTTAACGCTATACTGGTATGAGGCAGTGGGTGTATCAGAGTATCGCTCGCCAAGTTTGGACGTGCAAGAGAATACAGTAATATACGCAATCTGATTGGCTGACACGGATGGTAGGCAAATCCACATTTTGAGAGATAGATGCAGTCATTTTGTGCTAGTTTGAGTTAAAAAAATTCCGCCTGACAGGCAAATAACAGCACTTATGACAGAGACAGGTGAATAGGATACCAGAATATTTGATGATATATTCTCAATTGCAAGTTGAAATGCAAGGATGATCGTTCTCAAGTGATAATTCACGAAAAAGTTGCAAAAATATCTTTAGCACCTTGGATTTTAACCGTATACGGTACACTGATGTGTCTGAATCACGAATACAAGTGTAAACAGTGTTAAAGTTCTACCGAAATAGGTGGGGAGCATATTTGGAAGCGAATTGCTTTTCCGGTCAATGGAACAGCTTGCACAACCTGAGGATCGTCTAGGATTCAAAATGTACCAGCCAAGGCCGTCTCACATCAAAGACGGAGAAGAAAACAACAATTAAAGAAAATGGCCGACTCTCCAAACTTAACACTCTCCAATATTAAGACATCACTGGAAATTTGCTTATTTTTCTTTGCTGGGTAATATCCTCCCGCATCACGCAAGAATTTGAAAGCGAATTCAAGAGATTTAACCGTTCATCACGGTTAAATTTATCCCGAGCATATTGGTCTGCGAACACGTCACTGAGTTTTTGGCCGGAAAAGCAATTCGCTTCCAAATATGCTTTTGTTAAAGATATTATCTTGTGATCTGAACATTCTTTTGAAAAATGTCAACTTATATGGGGAAAGATCGTGTTATCTTGATGACACTTTTAAGCTTCCGTAAAAATATCCTGTAACTTATCAAAGTAAACGTACTCTTTGAAAATGTCGGTAAGTAAGCTTCCACTGCTCTGCTGCTCGCATATTTTGTGAACTTTCTAGATTTCTAAATATCACTTATAGGCTGCTCTTTTATAACCAGTAGCGGATATTTGTGTAAAAATGCGTGGAAGTGGGAATAAATTTCTCTTGAAGCAAAGAAGTTTCTGTGTGAAAAAGTTTGTCAAAAAAAAAAAGTTTAAATCCAGGAAACTGGGGATATGTCCCCCATCCCCCTTAATTTCATTTCCCATTATCTCAAATAATTTTTCAACAATGTCTTGGCTACCAGTTTTTATAAGACATTACTTGTAATAAAGCTTCATTATCTTTTACATATTTGCCTTTATCAAACTCTGCTACCCATTAAAATTGTCACTTCGAATGATCTAGAAGGCATTTAATTTTTTATAAATGATGTTTCGCTACGAGTCGATCCATTGTCAATGTTCTCTGGTATCGTCACTGGGCCTTAAAAACCTCCGTTAAATTAGTACCAAAATCCTACGAAAGTCCTAGCCCTGTCCTGCCCATGTGACCCCATACTCAGCACATTTGGCCACAGAAGGTCCCTTTTCGGGATGTAAAGCAATAATAACACAATCATACAACTTATTAACACCTTCATAAAGCACATTCCATCCATGACTCCGATCAGTGGCCCTGACGTATTGTATTTCTTACACTTAAGAAGGCCAGATTTTTCAATAGGACCTAAAAAGTTTTGGTGTGATTCGCTGGCTGCACATTTTCGTTGTATCACTTTCTTCAAGACTTCCGTTTCATGCAGAATAGTACCACAGTAGTATTGTATCCATTCGACCTGACCATTCGATGCAATAGTAGTACCTACTGCCTCGATTCTAGGTCGTTCGCCGTGTCATGCGACAAATAGAAACTATACAGGCTATGAGATTATGAATAAAGTCCCGACTTTCACTGAAACTGTGTAGGATACCTATTGACTATAGGTCACTTGTAAAGTGGGAGGCATGTTATCCTTGACAGAGGAAAATCATCCCGATGGTTCATCTAATTTTGCTTTCAATGATTTTTCCTCTATGCGTACTCAAAACATTACTTTAAACATTTAGAAACACAATATATCAAGTACATAGTATATTGTGCAAATATGCTATCATAAAGTGTTGTTGTATAAAGGGTCTTTTCCGCTCCCCTTCTCCCCCCCCCCCCCCCTTGTCGTTCTTCCCGGTCCCTCTGTCGAACTTTGGGTTTCTGTGACTCCATCGAAGAGACTTCTCCCATATATCAGGTAAATTCTGCCAGCACCTGCATTTTAGTGCTGATAAAAATGCTGAATATTGGCATTGCCCTGGTTATCTTGTAAGGTCATCAGAACCCACTAAATGGCATTGTGATGGCTTCTATAGGTTCACAAATCAGGGGAGACCCTGTGCTGTATAACGACACATCTGTGTACTCTTGTGGGACGTCTTCACCTTCCTTGACAAATGAGCTCCCCTCCAACCTGCCAACCAAACCCTGGATCCCCCTTTATCTATCAAAACAATTATGTTGCTTCAATTATGTACTTTGTACTTTGGGGCGGGGATCCAAAAAATTTCCAGAGCGCAGGGGGTGGAGGCACGATGGAAAATTTCAAATGCACCGAAGACACTAAAATATGTCTTCTCAAGAGTAGAGAAAGGTGAAAAGAAATCAGTCCCGTGCGTCACATCCTTACAATACTATGCTCCTCTATACACACGAACAATTGGCTTAATTGCAGAGCTCTCACCTCTGAATAATGCGAATACGTTTGAGACCGTATTGATTTTAAGCGCAGCAGGTAGGCTTAGAAGCTCGAGGGGCGCACCAAAATTTTGATAGCTTGTGGAGGATGTGCAAACATTTGATAGTTTTCAAATAATTTGTGGCAGAAAATGATTAAAATAAATTCAGCACCCAATCGAAAACACACCTTTCCCAGGCGCGTATGCAGGAATTTTGTACCCGGGGGAAACGACTTAGCAGACCATCTAAGCAGAGCGCCACCATGCGTTAGCGAGGAGCTTACAGAGGATTTTTTTTTCGTACCTCCCAGGTGGCCGGAAATGGCGCTTCACATGCAGGGCCGTATCTAGGGTCATATGTTTTGGGGGTGTGAAGGTCCCAAATTTCGACTGGCTGGATGTTTTTCCAACTGAGTGGTGGCACGTGAGTTGCACTTTTTTATGCGCCCTGCGTTTGTATACAGCAGTCGGGATCCCTCCTTGTAACTACATAAAGGTGCCGTCCTGTGGGAGAGGGTTAAGGGGAGGGGTGTCCCCCTCCCCTTTGGCAAATTTTTGTTAATTTAAGGTTGCTTGGAGGCAAATGGTGCTATCTCTGGGATAAGTTTGGAGCTGATCATATATGGCTGGAAAATGACTGTCCATAATTTAGTGAATTCTAATTTTTGGTAAGGTGAAAGAAGAGAGTATGTTGTTTAAGAGAAGAACACGTTGTCAACAAACTCCCCTGCGCCATGCCCTGCCCTGTGTTTTGTATACACCAGTGGGGATCCTTCCTTTGTCACTACATAAAGGTGACGTCCTGGGGGAGGGCTTGTCCCTTCCCTTTTCGGAAATTTTTGTTACTTTAAGGTCGCTTAGATGCAAAATGGTGATATCCTTGGGATATTTGGGGGGGGGCTGATCATATAACGGACTACTATGTTCCTCCCCAGATTTGGCAAATGTGTAATATTGCAAAAACTTCCTTTGGTGCTCCCGAGATTAGCCATCGTGGCTCCCTCGAAAATGTCTGGCTCCGCATCAGGGAGGGGTGGGAACACGGTTTAGTACATTGACCTGTAGTAACAAAGTTGAATTATTGCATGGGGGCGAGTGCACGCGTAACGGTTTTCCATCGAAATTTAATGATCCAACAGAAGTTTAAGAAAAAGATTAATTTCCTTACCTGTGCAAATGCCAGAGAAGGACTTTTACATTCCAGACGCATTGTTGATAACCCGGCTGAGTGGTTCAGCTTAGTGGACACGCCCACGGGGGGGGTGTAATAATTCCACAATAAAGTATATCTGTACATATTTTCAGATATTCTTACAGTAACTCTTTTCTTTTCTGGTAACGCATAAAAAACAATTATTAAACCAAAATTCATTTTTTTGTTATTTTAAATAATACTAAAGTAATATAAAAAGATTTGGTTTTTCATAAACAGACATTTATTTAAGGGACACTATTAGCATATATGTAACAGGCGCTTGTAGAACACTAAATACACCCCTTCCTTACACCCGCCGAAGTCGACGACCACATAACTTCCCACATTTTTTAAATACTTAATCAGATTTTGGCTCGCCCCCCCCCCCCCCCAATATTAATGCTTCCGCCGCCGTTGTGTATATAAGAGCCCGGCTGATCTGGAAGAACTTGAAATAAATACACTAACAGTGATAGGACAAAAGACTTTACAATAATATTTCTGCCAAATGGAGTCAGGTCTCTGCTCGACCATACGTTTAAAATGTTTGTAAGACGAGATCATTTCGTTACATAATTTAAGCGATACAACTTTTCACAATTATGAATAGACGTAATTCCAAGAAATTTGATAGGACCAAGGTGAAGCGAGAGATTAAAGTAGAAAATGATAGTTGGGTGGTTTGAAACGAAGGCACCTAATGGGAACAGATGAGATTTTTTTGAAGGTTATTTTCTAAACCAGAAGCTTGTCAGAAGCCATGAAGAAGTTGGATGGATGCCTCTAGGGAATTTCGGTATCCGTTTAAGCAATGTACGGTATCATCCGCGTATTGCAATAATTTAGTTTCGCCGCTCAAATGATGATGCCTTGGATCTGAGCATCATTAAATATAACCCTAGCTAAAATTTCAGAGGATAGAATAAGCCGGATAGGGCTTAAACTGTCTGGAAGAAACCCTCAAACGAGGGTGCATAAAAACCCTCCTTCGACGGCTTTCTGTGTATATGGGGGCCACCATTATCCACAATGCATTTCACCGTCCTCATACCTCTCCTTTTGTGGAAATTTCCGAATATTTGAGGGTCCTTAGATGCAGTTTGGTGCAACATATTGGGCAAATTTTAAGAAAAATTACTGCAAAGTTTTGACATTTTTACACAGAAAACAAATAAGAGGTTTTGTCCTTGGAGTGAGGGGCGGAAGCATATACTTCCGCCTCACCACAATTTTTTACCTTAGCCGCAGCCTCCCGCTTCCTACGCCTGTGTAATCAACCCAAACATAGGGGTATGTTGAAACAGGGCATGCAGCAAGTTGCACCTTTTGTTTCCATGAGGTAACAGCAAATACGGCCAAAACAAAGTACAGTAGTACAGTATTTTATTTTGATTTTCTAACACATGTGAAACATTTTACCTAATATTCTCTTTTAAATAGCACAAACCTTAGGTGCACTCTCTGTCTTAGCATTATTTTTTAGTCTAGTAGCACAAAGCTTCAAATAAATGTACAGTTTAGGTATGCAGCTCGGCCCGCACTTAACGTGCTTAGTGCAAGCAGGGATCATTTAGAGAGAAACGACAGCCAAATCTGTCAGACAATATGCACTCAAACTGATGTACCCCCTTTAAGGTATCGAAAGTTGATTGACAGGTCTCTTCTTTCCTATTGCTAGCCGCTCTTCACTATACACTGTTTTAATGAAGATCTGTCACATCCAGGTAATCCTGACACATAGGTTATTGTTAAGACACGCCTACCCTGTGGAGCAGACTCTGTTTGTTAGGCCCCTTTTTAAGGCTGAAAAATTAATATGCCGTAAAGCCTGCTACCTGGGTAAACAGATAAAGACATACGTTGATGGACAATGGCCAAGCGTGAATCAAAGTTCTTCAGTCAGTTGACATGACGGTTGTGGTGTAACTCCTATCCCTAGTAGAGGGGGGACCATCGGGCACCCGGGCTAAGGCGCATTCAGGGCTGGATACCTTTTCGACATGATAATACTTGTTGCATGACTATAAAGGAAGAGAAGTGGAAACCTTTACCCACCTGGTATCCGCATATAATTACACTTTTGACCCTAAGAAACCAAACCTTGCAAAAAATTCAAACAAAACAATTTCTTTTCCTGAGCTCTACTGCAGTGCTGCACCATGCACACTCTTGGACAAGGGCATCTCGGACACCCTGAACCAAAGTTTCGACACTTAATGAAGGTTAATAAACTACATTTAAATATTGTACTGTCTTTGGTTCCTTGTTATTTTGATGCGTAGTTTTCTTGAAGTATTGTTCAAGTTGTCAGCATTTCTCTCTATTTTGGCAATTTCCGGCATATCTGAAAATATACTCGAAATAAACTTTCGAGGAAGTTCTTCAGTGACTTTAACTGAAATTAGATTCATAGTGCAGAAAAACGACGCACGCTTCAAATTTTACATTTTCGTTTGACGACTGACAATGATAAAGTAATTAAATTCAACCGTGATATCGAGTTTGCGAAAGTCAGTATCTCGACAAAAAAGTTAAAATTTTGTCCAGACAACAAGTTATTCCAACACGGTAACTCTACTTCACGCATGTCCCCTTATGGCCACCGTAGGAAGTGCGCTGAACCAGTGTTGCAGTGTAAGTACAGGGTCATGAGTACGGGTACGGGCACGTGTACGGGTACCAGGTCATTGGTACAGGTACAGGTACTAGTCCGAAGAAAAAGATAATCATGAGTACGGGCACGGGTACGGATAAGAGCACCAAGTCATTAATATGGGTATGGGTACGGATACCAGCTTACGAGTACTTGAGCAATTACCAAGTAAGCCAATGACGCCTTGAACAACTGCGGCAACCTGCATATAACGCCGGGGCAACTTTCTCTGGATAATTGGAAAACCACAGATAACATGGGATATATAGGCCAATAATTAATTTGTGCTAAACACGCAGTACAAAAGTTCAATGCATATATACGTAATAACAGTGCCAGTGAGCCTTAACGGCAGTGCTATTATATTACGTGAGAAGTCAAGTGAACATTTTTGACGTCGTGGTTCCCTTCAAAGATAAAATGGATTCAACATAAAGTTAGTTAGATGGGATTTAACAGCATACCAATGTGTTATATAGTGTCAACTAGCTAAAAGGTCAAGTTTAAATACTGTTTCAAATACGGTTCAAGTTCAAGTTTGGTTTCAAATGCGGCTCAAATACGGCGCAAGTCCTTCCCTTTAGTCGCCTCTTACGACAGGAGGGAAATACCGTGGGTATATTCTACAACCCCCAGCCCACAGAGGACGGATTCAAGATAAAAGATTGCTTTTCAATTTGAGGATATCAAATACAGGGCCGGATCCAAGGGGGCATAAGGGGCGTACGCCCCTATTTTCGGCAAAGCAATGAATTTTGTAACCAGAATTTTACATTTTCAAGGCCATGAAGAATGTATGGTCAGAAGAAATCCTAGTTATGCCCCCCCCCCTTCTCATATTTCTGGATCCGGCCCTGAAATACATGCCAAATTTCACAAAAGTATGATACTGTTTTGTTTGCAAGACACTCTTATATACAATGGACTTAAAGCAAGTCTACAGTGACTTACCACGGAGGTGCAATAACACGTCCTAGGTTATTCAAGACTGACCACAATAGAACAATATGGCAAGATATTTTTTTCTTTTAAATTTTGCTTGCATCGACAAAATAAGTTAAAGGATGTCTTGCTATAGCAGGCAAGAGGGAATCTCTTGAGAAAAAAAAATATGTTGATATTTTACGTGACGAGACGGGAGTAGCGATTTGAAAAGTAACGAGTCCAAGCCACCAGTGACATAACTGAACACAGCTACTTACGCCTCGACGTCAGGGAACATGATACACTATTTCTCAATGGCACTGGAGATGGAGCTTTGAGGCTTAAATCAACTTAGTTCTGATATGTTAGCATACATATTGTAAGCATTCATCATAACCTCAGATTAATTAGCTTTCTTTTATTTTGCTTTAAACTTCACTACCAATATTCTCCCCCATAATCCAATGTTATTGGAATGTATCCCAGTCCGGCAATTGCATACACGTTAGATCGCTATAGGATATTGTGTGTGTGTGTGGGGGGGGGGGGGTACTACAGAAGATGATGTCATAAACCCACCATAGATAAACCCAGAACGTCCATATAAAGTGTGCATATCATGGTCGTTGCATCCCGGGCGGATCCTTCCGCTGTCACTTTATTCAGGTCCCCCGACCAGCCTCGCCTTTAAGAAATTTTTATTTATTTAGGATGGCTCACACAAGAAATGGTATCACTCTTTGGCAAATTTTTGAACTAATCAAATGTTGGAAAAGACTTGTACTATTAAAGGTCGTGTGACACGAAAATAACATAGTTGGATATTTGATGTAAAAAGCATTAAAAATCCAGAAAATAGCCGCTATTTCCATTAAAATCTATCATATATTGACCATTTTACAGGGAAATTTCTATTTCACACTTGTATCATGAATAAACGAGCTAAATATGCAAATATGTGACATCGAAAGAGGGACATACCATATATGACACATGTTAGCCTTTGTTTTTTCAACCTTAATTTCAAGGACACTGGTAGCATTGTTATTCCTTGAGGGGTCTATTATAAAACTTAAAAATTTTTCCTTGAAAAACATTGATATCACTCACCAAACTGTATTCTGTATGATCGGTAATTAAGAGATAATTAATATAGGGTTAACAAAAGAAATCATGATACTGTGCAGCACTCCACATCATTATATTTGCATAGGCAATTAGTTTCTTCAGAAACCATCAAACTTTGAAGACGTATATTTTGAGAACGGTAAAAGATATTGAAATAATTCCAACGGAGCTTTGATTGGAGGACTTAATTCTTTACGTGACAAGTGAAACATCTCTTTTCGGTGGCATGTCACACAACCTTTAAGCTACATAGAAGGAAACTACGAAAGAAACTGAAAATTTTGGCCTCACATTGCAGTGGCTGATCCGGGAGGGGTCGCCGACGTCCGGACCCCCCTCAAATTTCCCAACTTGCCCTTTTTCAAAATTGGGTTTTTTCACACTAGCCTAAAAAAAAAAAAAAACGAGACAGTTTCACAGGTAATGACAGTTGTCCAATTCCGAGGAGATTTTGGTTACCACCATCCAGGATTCGATCAATCCACCCGTAAAAGTCTAGCCATGTATCGCAGAAACTTTCGGAAATACATTTGACTACGGTAGCCTATATTGCCCGTCCCGAAACACGAACAGTGCAATCGTTTTAAAGAGAATGTGACTGCAGTATGTCCTACTGCCTGTGTGACAGTCAGGCATTCTAATCACTTTTCGCTTGGAACCACATGTGGCGTGCTTGGGCATTCAAAGTAATACAAAACACGCAGATATTACGTCATACTCACTAGCTAGCGCTTTATGCAACGTATTACTATTGGGTTTTAACAGTGATTCCAAAAGGTCACTGCTAGTCTTTTGGTCTTACAAATAATGATCTGTTCACCCTCCCTAAACGCTACATCTACTAAACCTTCCCTCCACCCGCTAGTATATCCCTCCTCTCATGAACAAGAGAGAGTAGGTAAATACGTTTCGCTATGATATTCATGGTCTGGAATTAGTCTCCTCTTTTATAGTGTTGCCCTAGTGATGGGAATAAAAAGCCAGTCTTAGGTTAAAGTCCACAACCAAGAGTCGACCAGAAGTCACAATAGATGAGTTGGTGTTTGTTTCATTTTAAAATTACTATATAAAATTCACCACCAGGTCGAATAACGCAATGTCAGTCGGTTCAAATTTTTGACGTCTTTGGACCGATGACCGGTCTGCTGTCGCAGATAAAAAGCAAAAATTCGACTTCAGTCATCTGTTCTGACAGAGTATTTTTGACAGTCGCGCCCCACATATTTAGGGAACACAACATACAGTATTTTAATCCCCTCCCCCAGTCGCGATAGCGGTGGCGCCAGGTGGGGGAGGGTTCTTCCCCCGTCGGGGAAGGCTGGCCCCCTATCGGGGAAGTTTTACAGTTTCGTCGGGGAGTCTTAGTCAAAGTATGCAGTCCCCGACGACAACTTGTCGCCCCGACGGTTTACCTGTTTTTGCTCTCAAGAGCATAATTTCTCTAATAAGAACCCAAAATTTTTGGCGCGCTACGAGCGCTGTAGAGTCACTCTATTTTCTTCAATAGTTCCATTCCACATCACAGGATAGCACAAGTCCTGTCCACCTTACCAAGTAACATATAGGCAGAGTACATAGTTTATGCAAAGGTCGTAACTTTCGTCCCATATCGCAAAGCCTAGTTGGTGTTCTCTTGTGTGCGTCATGCCGTACAGTCAGTTGGTGAGAGACTTACGGGGCAAAGTTTGGCTATTTCATCGTGTAGTCCAGGTGGTTTCGATACAATGTATCATGTGCGTCAATCTTTACTCGAGTGTGAGGGGGGACATGGCCACTTCTGTCAAAAATTTAATGTGTAAAAATCTTAATGGGTGTATTTCCAAAATGTGAGGGAGGCGTGTCCCCCTGCCCCCCCCCCCTCCCAGGATTGACGCCCAGCAATGTATGTTACACCCGATACGGTCTACAAACCCTACAGTTCTTTTTTTTTTCGTTTCGTCATATGTTTTATGTGTAAGCTTATCAAAAATTTTCGCCCACTTCGCGCGCTTTTCAATTTCACGATCCAGATTCAAAGAACACTATCAGTGTACAACTCGGATCTTGAAGTATTCAGTGATATAATGCAAAATATGCCTGCAATGGCATGGGATAATGATGCTCCTCCATTTGCTCTTCGCATCATTCCCTCGAAATAGGGAATGTCGGAACTTGGGGTAACTGACACGGCACGGCCCTGTTGGGAAAATTCTGCCGCCACCTATGGTCGGTTTACTTATTTTGGCTTTCATAAGGGTAATTTCTGGGATAAAACCAAAAATTTTCGGTACGCTTTGTCCACTCTTCCTCAGTTCCGTTATACTTATAGCTAAATATAGTGAAAACCTTTTCCACCTTTTCAAGTTAATAAGTAGAATACATGGATTTATGTAAATGTCGGGAATTGAATCGCATTTCCTAAAGCTGGTTAAAGTTCACTTGTGTCTGTCTTACGGTACGGCTAGTGACTCGAGGCGGGAAGTACAATAAAGTCACGGTATGCCAGACAGGGCCCATGCAACTGTCAGGGCAATTGTTCTCAGTATTGTAGCTAGATATTTTTTGTAGGAGGGGGGGGGGGAGGCAAAAGCAAAACATTTCCGACAGATTATTATCTTGAAGTAATGATGTTCTATCTAAGCGTAGCGCCACCATCATCTGGCGTGTAGCGCCCGAAAAAAAAATGGATTAAAATATCTCCGAGATTGCCTTAAATGACACTTCCAGGCCTTGTCAGTAACCATTTCGACGTGTAATTCTGCTTAAAAACATACGAAGTGTTGTAAGTAAACCCTTAAGAATATAATTTTAGCTACTATTTTCCATGGTAAGAATTTTTAATCGAGGTAGTAAAAATTTCCGACAGAGGCCTTCGTAATCTTTGTGGGGAGGGGGGGGACCGCCCTCTGCCCCCCTCTAGCTACGCCACTGATTGTTCTATATAAGCTTTAAATTTAGTACAAATTCTTATAAGTGTAGGCTTACACAAAAAAAAAATTTCGCGCGCTTTGCAATTTCACCGTTTAGATTCCAGGTTTTGATTCCAGGTTTTGCATGTTTCTTGGTTTATCCTTTCTTTGTCAATATGCGGTAAATTGTATAATCGCTGACGTTTATGGGAACCAAAATTTAAAAAAAAAATGAATGTGCCCTTTTTATGTTGGACCCCCCCTCCTCAGAAAAGACCCTAGATCGGCCCCTGCATTGAAGAAACTGGCTGAGAAGTTGAGAGCAAAAGCAACTTGACAGTCGGGGCCACTGGTCACCGTCAGGGACTAAATGCTGTATCGTACCGACGTAGGTCCAAAAATTGGAAAATATCCCAACAGGAGGCATGGTCCATGGCCTGCCCCTATTTAACGCCACCCCTGTCATGAAGGGTTTTTAAAGTTGTCGCTTGTAAGCTTCCTACTATGAAGATTACGACTGGCAACGGCTAGGACAGCCTTAAAGTTACTCTCTGTACAGCCGAAATTTGTTTTGGGATTTCTCTTTGTTTCCGTGTGGGCGTTAACTTTCACCGTGTGCGGGTACAACAACGAAAACGCAAAACAAGTGCGAAACAAGCTTGTTTCGTATTTTCTGACGTCCGTGTGAACTCGGCTTTAGACACCAAAGATTTTTCCCTGTAGTCCTTTGGTTAGGATGAAGTAGCTACGGATGAGGTAGCCTAAATATCACATAAAATGCTCACGGCGATAAGTCCAATGATCCCTTAGTATAGGATTTTCTCCACTCAATGAATTGACTTAAAAAGAGTTCACACTTCGATGTAAATGCATCCACAACAATCTGTCTCTTTAGAACATTTTGCATTGCTTCCCATTGTAGACTCCCAGGTTGCAAATAAAACTTTATTATAATCTCTTTCGTTTGGTCTTTCAGATCCTTGAACCACAACAATATTTCACAGATACAACCGAATACTTTCCCGTCAGGACTTTGGGAACTGTGAGTAACATCACTCTTTATCGTACCAATATCCGTCTTTGCCTACGAGGGTATTCCTTGTTAAGCTGATGTGATGGTATTTTAATGGTAACTTGTGACAGAAATATATTGCCCTGTTGGCATCCAATTGAAGTGATTGCATTCAATATGTTAGGCGTTTGCAGTAAGCGCGTCACAAAATGTTGATTCAAACAGGGCAGTTTTCGGACTTAAAAAGATTTAAGTTGGAGTTATGTTATCCTCGCTTCATACAAATTTGACTTTGGATCAAGCCACCGGGATTTAATCTTAGTTTGTCGTTAAGAAAAGGACAGAAAAAAGGAAATATTCCTATGGACAAGTGTGATTTAAAAGTTTACACTTTTAAAAATTTATATTTTTTACGAAAGCAGATGTAACGGTTCGCAGACATGTCAGATATTCAGATATGGGGAAGACCGTTTTAAACCGTCATCTTACAATGTTAAATCAGTAAGACAGAAAAATAGCAAAAGAGTTAACAATTGTAGGAGCACAAGATTTTTGTTAGTTACAAAAGTGATCATTTATCGGTACGGTTGAATCGCCAACCATCCCTCCATCAGCAACACAACCAAGGAAGGATTTAGAAGGGCACTTGTCAACTTTGCCATAGCGGAGGCCTCCGCCAGCTACAGCCCCAACTCTAACAATGTAAACAAAACAAACTAACCTACTTACACCGCGTATGTTGATGATTTTAATGAGCCAAGTCCTTTTAACTTGGTTGATTTATTGTTTCAGTTATAATTATTATTGTTATGAGTGCAAATATGTTAAAAAAAAAACTCGCAAAAATTATCACATCTGGCATTCAAGTTTATTCACAATCTGCAGAAATGAATTACTCCGTGTTCGAACACTGTAATATTGCATGTAATGTATTCAGTGAATGTGTGATTATCAGGGTGGTGCTATATAACACCGAAAACGATCAGGGGAGAAGCCAAGGGAGGCCATCGAGCCCGTCAGGGAAGACTAGCCGCAAGTCGGGGTCTTCTTTCATTTTCGTCGTGGACCTTTTAGGCTAATTAAGATATGAATAAACCTAACCGAAAGAGCAACAGATTTTTGTTTTGCTTTCAAGGACTAGGATTGCCCCCAAAACGTATTGTATCAAAATTAACCAAAACCTTACACTAAGGAACAGGTAAAATTGCCTAAATACAAAGTAGTAATCAATGACAACTTTGTGGACTCATAGGTCGAAACGGCTCTGTTAACTCAAGAATTGTATTAAGTGTACAGGAATATGGTGTCGAATAATCAAATCACCAGATTAAAAAAGCTTTGTAGTGTATATATGGCGTCATAAGGCCTTTACGATGTTATATTACGTCATTGGTTTTAAAATTTCGACATGCCTAAAGAAAAGTGTGTTATTTGTAATAACTTTATTTTGAGTAGCTTCTTGACGAATGATATAAAAGATAGAAGCCTATATACAAGTAGTAGTAAAACGTACTTCTTACGTTCTGGTGTTCATTCGGTGTCATCTCACATCATCATGATTTGAACTAAGGATAGTCTGGTACGCCATTAGTTAAAATTTTGAAGAAATACTTTCCAGTAAGATTACAGTAGCTGTTAAACAGTTTTTACCATATCTTTACGTAAAAGTGATCTGTTTTGAGCATTTTCCCTATGCATTTCATTTCGCAATGCCTGTCACCATGATCTAAAGTACGACGTGGCGGCAATTCATCATGGCATTGTTCCCTCCAGATGCAGTGAACAGGTGAAAGAGCTGCAGTTCAAAAATTGGGTGAACAATTTTAATCCTGTCTGTAGACAAGCAACGCCAAACACTTTACTGTGCTCAACAGACCTGATTTGTGAGAAATCTCGGCGTAGAAGTCTCTGTGCAAGGTTAAGGGAGCCCGACACTATTTGACTTTGCATATGGCAACTCAAATAGAATATAGTTACGTAGTTTTGAATCATCGTCACGGTTTCAAGTTATACAGTAGACCACGCCATCTTTACGACTGACGTAATCCCAAGTTGGCGAGGTGGCACTATTTGAAAGCCCGCCTACTGCTTCAAGAATAATTTCTGACAGCTGATCGCATAAATAGCAGGCGGGTATTTAAGGTGACCTTTAAGAGCCCAGCTTACCCCTCCCTCACACCCTTGCTGCGAAAAATATGAAGGGGAAAGAAGGGGGGAAAGAAAACAGTAGAAGAAAAAACAAAATTGTAAAAGATAAACAAAACTTTCCATAATTTTGTTCAAAATATAGCTCTCTTTAGGGTTAGGTACAGCTTCTATAGGTGAAATCATCCCTACTTAAAATTCATTGAAGTGGTTCAGGAGGGGCTATAGTGTGCGAAAACAGCTAAATTACTGAGAAATAGTGATAGTCTACAAATCGTTTCATGTGATCATTTTGATATTCCCGGTAGAGGAGGTGCCACCACTTGCTACATTAAACTGCAGTAACAATCTTGTGTTATAGAGTGAAATTGCTGGAATCTAGAGATTGGGATGCTGACATTTTAGGCCATAAAGGCAGTCGTCTAGGATGATCAAAGACGCCAGGCTGACATGGAACGTGCTATCGAACGGACTACTATGTTCCTCCCCAGATTTGGCAAATGTGTAATATTGCAAAAACTTCCTTTGGTGCTCCCGAGATTAGCCATCGTGGCTCCCTCGAAAATGTCTGGCTCCGCATCAGGGAGGGGTGGGAACACGGCTTAGTACATTGACCTGTAGTAACAAAGTTGAATTATTGCATGGGGGCGAGTGCACGCGTAACGGTTTTCCATCGAAATTTAATGATCCAACAGAAGTTTAAGAAAAAGATTAATTTCCTTACCTGTGCAAATGCCAGAGAAGGACTTTTACATTCCAGACGCATTGTTGATAACCCGGCTGAGTGGTTCAGCTTAGTGGACACGCCCACGGGGGGGGGGGTGTAATAATTCCACACTAAAGTATATCTGTACATATTTTCAGATATTCTTACAGTAACTCTTTTCTTTTCTGGTAACGCATAAAAAACAATTATTAAACCAAAATTCATTTTTTTGTTATCCTAAATAATACTAAAGTAATATAAAAAGATTTGGTTTTTCATAAACGAACGTTTATTCAAGGGACACTATTAGCATATATGTAACAGGCGCTTCTAGAAGAAGATTCGATTAAAAAACGCCTTCCAAAACCAGTCTTGCTACCATGCACCACATAACGTAATTCATTGAGGTATAGCTACACAAATGACTTGTTACCATGATCTAAGTATGGGCAGCAAATACCTTGATCAATTAAATAGAAACCAAATGTGTAATACAATGACAAAACTGCTGCTTCACATCTTTCAACATCGAGTTGCTGTTCTATGGCAGTTTATTTAGGATGGACACACCCATGCAATTCTAATTATGAGACCATGAATCCATTGTTTGGCTTATATTTAATATGTATTTGGTGCAACATAACTTAGCAAATATCCCAACTTGCCTTCCGCCATCAAGTCTTGAATGACTGGCATTTACATAGTTGTAACACTCATGCCTGATTTATACTTTTGTATCATACACGTACGACTCTTGTGACAAAAGAGTGTGTGGTATATCATATACATGTAACACACTGAATACTATTTACTTACAGGGGTGGGGACCTATTGGTTTCAATCCTGCATTACATTTAAAATATGAAATAAAAGCATTAAAACGTCGAAATAGCACAAATTCCCAGTTGGTACCGCCAGTTATTGGCTAGTTTTACAAGACATTGATATATATACACCTACATTGTGAATTAACTTAACATTAGTTACATGTACAAACATGTGATTTAAAAGGAGAGATCCACAAGATCTGCTTTATGCTACCAGCTGTATATGTTTAAAACGTCACAACAAGGCTAGCCTGGGTTGTAATATTAGTATTCTTGTAAGGCTTTGTTTCCAAACTAGCCGTTAAAAAGGCCTTTTCAACACAACATGGGAAAATACAGATACCTGACTGCCTGAGAAAGGATTAACGAAATAAAAACAGTCACTGTGCAACACACCTCACCATGGGGGGGGGGAGGGGTAAGGGAGGGCATTGGTATATAATCAATCCAAGAATATGGTGATACTTTGAGGACGTTTGTCTCGAGAACGCTAAAAGATCCATCTTGATGTAACACCACTGAGTAAACCAGCTGTTTTGGTAACATGTCCACTTACCCTTAACCTTGTAAATAGTTGGAAACCAGGACAAGAAATTTTTCAATGGCTAGTGTTACGGCTTGTGGTCGCAAGTCAAACCAATAACAGCGAAAGATCACAGAAGAACGAGATTAAAATCCAACAACTTAATTATTATTGACAATCTCCTTATCTTACTTAAATTTACAAAAATTAATTAGATTTACTCACAATCCTTTACTTAATATTATTCTGGTCTGGTCCAAGGGCTGGTAGTGCATGCACGTTGACGATGGTACAGTAGTAGACCTGCAGCGTGCTGTAGCGTAGGAACTGGTTCCACGAGCGAATAACGACAAGGCTAGGCGATGATGGATGATAACAATATCAATGCACAGTGTGGAAACGGCGTAAGGCAATTTATCACAAGTGTACAGGGTCAGTGGCTGGCCTTAGGTGATTCCGTCTGGTCTCGATGATGTCTCTCCTCTATAACAGTTGTTGAACTGCCTTTTATACGCCAGGCTTTTAATCGAGAACTCTCCAGAATTTAACAGAAACTTCTAGCGTACACAGTCCAGCAATTACGAGAACGTTCCTTAATAGAAACTTCTAGAACACACAGTAGTTGTAAACAATTGCAGCTGGCTAGGAGTGTTGCCAGGTCGCTGCTATAATTGGGACATAACGTAAACAGTTCTCACTTCTAGACAGTTCTAGAAAGGCTGCGTTGAAGTAGAATTCTCTGGAACTTTCCATTCGCTCGTCGATGGATTCAATCTGGTGTTCCTGACGGGTCGTCTTGTAACACTCCCCCCCCCCCTTGAAAAGTTTTGGACGTCTCGGACAAAACTTAAGTTACAATATTCACAATGTATAACTTTACAGTAATAACTACAGTATGTATATTATGTAGTCCAATATTCAATGTAAGGTATAATCATAACATACAACTTGTCTTGCTAGGTGATGATACATGAATACAGTAACATCATCAATACACATCGTGCCATAGTTAACACAATATTTCAAAACTTACAGTGAGATTTTCTACATACTGCATCAGATCAAATTCTTGACAAAGAGTCTGGTACAACATTGTCTTTCCCTTTAATGTGCTTAATATCTACATTATATGATTGCAGAAATAAACTCCACCTCATCACTCTTTGATTCTTATTCTTCATCTTAGATAAAAATGTCAAAGGGTTATGATCAGTGTACACAGTAATAGGGAAACTAGTAGTTCCCAAATAAACATCAAAGTGTTGAAGACCAAGTATTAAAGCTAAAGTCTCCTTTTCAATTGTTGAATAATTTTTCTGGTGTTTGTCAAATTTCTTAGAATAATAACAAACAGGGTGATCAACACCATGCTCATCAGCTTGAAGCAAACTGCTCCTATGCCATTGTCACTGGCATCTACTGCCAACTTAAATTGCTTCTCAAAATCTGGAGCAATCAACACTGGTGAACTCATTAGTGCCTTTTTCAATAATTCAAATGCTGTTTGGCAATTATCTGTCCAATCAAACTTTTCATTTTTCTTTAACAATTTTGTCAATGGTGCAGCAATGTCAGAGAAATTCGGACGAAAACGTCTGTAGTAACCAGCCATGCCTAGGAAGCGCATGAGCTGCCTTTTATCAGTTGGGGCAGGGAATTTGTCAATGCCCTCAACTTTGGCCTTAATTGGTCTAACTTTACCCTGACCAACTACATGCCCTAAGTATATCACCTGGGCACAAGCAATCTCACTTTTGACCAAATTGACAGTCAAATTAGCTTTGGCAAGCTTGTCAAATAATGCCTTAACATGTTGTACATGTTCATCCCATGAGTTGCTGTACACAATAAGGTCATTAACATATACTTCACAATTTTCTAAATCTGACGTAAGGTTATTTACTAAGCGTTTAAAGGTCATCTGTGAATTTTTCATACCAAACGGCATAACCTTATACTGAAATAGACCATCTGGCGTCACGAATGCCGAGATTTTCCGAGCCCTCTCAGTGAGTGGTATCTCCCAGTACCCCTTTAGTAAGTCAAACTTTGACACATACCTAGCTTTCCCAATCCTATCAATACAATCATCGATACGGGGTATCGGATGGGAATCCGTTCTCGTGACCGAATTCACCTTTCGGTAATCAGTACAAAATCTGTACCCACCGTCTGGCTTGGAGACCAATATACAAGGGGAAGACCATTCACTATTACTAGGTTCTATAATGTCATGGTCTAACATGTACCGAACCTCATCCCTGAGATGTTGTCGTTTTCTAGGGTTAACTCGGTAAGGATGCTGCTTGATTGGTGTGGCATCCCCCACATCAACATCATGTTCAATCAAATTTGTCCTAGTAGGATCATCTGAGAACAAGCATGCATATTCATAGATTAATGATTTCATTTCTGACTTTTCTTTGTGA
>CM055970.1:10205000-10417500 GCA_029531755.1 Holothuria leucospilota
GAATGTCATGTCCTAGAAACACTCGTGATGCTCTGACGTTCAATGAACAGAGCGTTGTCAAGGCAACAGCAGGACATATAAATAGTGGTACATATAAATAGTGCGTGACCCTACAGAACTGAAGACCGAGAATGCTTGGCTGACCTGCTGACGTTATTTGGGGGTCGAGGGCAGTATATATCTTTTACGACATCCCCCTAAAATAATGATCTGGGTGCAGTATTGTAAAATACAGTCAATTCTGTCCTAGCATGTAGGGATTTGAGGCTATGATTTGTTCAAAGAAAAGTCTTTCGGTGCACTTTTTGAAGACGAAACTTGCAATATCTTGAAGAATTAGCTAACTTTAGCCCCATACTTTTCACCATGTTTTTAGTAGGAACTATTCAGGAACAGGAAAAACAATGCACTCGTTCGTAAATGTTTACACAAAACAAAGATGCGATCAGTGTTGGCCAGCAGAGTTTTCCCTTCGTAGCAGGTGTTGGAATATGTCTGCCTCTTTTTCACGTACATGCTCTTGGTATCACGAGTGCAGCCAATGAAGGTGCAGGAGTCCGCCTGGCGGGCAAGCTTAACCCACACAAAGTTATGCATTATCTGCAGTTCGATAGTGTTTGCACACGTTTAATCAGTACCTTGACAAGATTTAATTAGTGCGCGTTTTTTTTTTTGGGGGGGGGGGGGAGTGGTGGTGGTATTTAGTTGTAATGTTACTCTAAATTTCCTTTCGAAAATTGCCGTTTTAAAATGTTGTAATCAATTAAAAATATTGACTGGCTTCCTACAACTTTTGCGTGGAACTTATTCATTTGGGTTTTACTTTATGTAGTTGAATCACAAATTATGAAAGATACACCAATTTTGGGCGGCTGCACAGAAGCGTTGATAATGGCAGCTTTGATAGCGCTATCAACTCTCTATTAAAGCTGCTACTATCAGCAGGTGCAAAATGATTGCACAGGGGAAGCTGTTAGAGCCACTCACTGAGAAGGCGCTGTTAGGCTCACTAGCATATTATTGGCGAAAAAGTCTATTTACAGATCGGGGATTTCCTAGTTGGTTTGGCCAGTAATACCCATTTGAAGTGTCGTATGCCCTAGGGAAAATTGTCGTGTGAAATTGTCCATAGATCACGTCAATTAGACCAACAATACATGCACATCCTTCGTGTCGATAAAGGATAAAAGTCAAACTTTTGCACCCTAAACTCTTGCTAATTTGGTCTATGTATGAAGTGGTGCATATCGTTACAGATGCCGCTGGTGGCACGGGATTATAGATCATACACGTCGCCCAACATGGGTCTATCCAGGGATTTGCCATATACTTCATGTGCAAAGTAACTGGGGTGCAGTGTAAAACTTAAGGCTGGGTTTGACGGAATCATGACTTTGAGCCTAGCGAGAATGTAAGTACAAATACGGCATTGTAGACGACAGGGCCTTCCTAGATAACTAGGGTCCGGTCCGCCTTTGGGTTAAATTTCGTGACGGGTGACGAGCGGTGTTGCAGCCTCTTTCGACGCCAACACGCGTAGGCCTATGCACGCTGTCAGTGGCGTCGCCAAGGGGGCCAGGGGCACGTGCCCCCTCCCCCCAAATATTGGCCGTGCCACCGTGTGCCCCCCAATTGAGATTTTGGATATGAAAAAATTATGCACGAACACACCATTCACGCATATGTCGATTTAAACAGGAGGACCCACTGTCACTTAATCACTCAAACATACGACTAAAATTGCACAAATTAAAAATTCTCAAAACTGCAATTTTGCGGCTCGCTCGAGCGCATCTATTGTTGAACTGTATAAAGGACTGCCTTATTGCGAGATGTAATCCACAGCTATATTTTCAAAAGCTTTATTTTCACAAGCTATGAGACTACTACGGCCTTGAGTACCTCTCCCTTCAATACAACTCCCACATCTTTTATCTTTTAGTCAGATCTTATGTTCGAAAACTGAAAAAAATGCGATTTTCATTGCCTTTTTCAACGCGTACCCAATAAAAATAAGGATAATTTGACAGCTTTACTCTCATAGGATAACGTCTGTTTATTTGAGATAATGGTGCCTTCAGATTTGCATGGAGAAGCTTTGCTCTCCTGTATCCTCGCTGAGGGACACCCATCGTCACGCCAGGGATCATAAAGTGGTGGTGCTTCCGAAAGGAGAAAAAGGACTTGCACAAAATTTCCATAGATGCTCAAATCCAGAATTTTCTGGCCACTTCGGGCGTGCACTGGATATGGTCTCAGCAGGAGCTCGCCACTCTGAAGGGGGGATCTATTGCTGAAGAAAATGCAGAAATGTATATCAATCAAAATTATAATTTTAAGGCACCCAAAGCCCACTGCAGGGGCGTCAATCTGTATTCAAATGTGTGGGAGGACGGGGGACATACATGACTTAGCACAAGCCAATCCCTTTGGTTTTGAAGAGGGACTGTCTTCCTATAGGCCCTTTCCTCCCCCCCCCCTCTTATGATGACTGACGCCCTATTCTAATAACAAGCCCGTAGCCAGGAATTCTAATATAGGGGGGACACCGACACCTCATAGAGGGTCACCGAAGAAGATTATGTTTCTTGTCAGAAGTACCACCACAGGATTACAGTTTGACGGAACTACAGGGGATTATATCTCAAGCTTACCACACATAGCATAAAGGTATCGGTTTTAAGTGTGCACATACGCGCGCCGAAGCGCGAAAATTTCACTATTCTGATGGAAATTTTTCTCTCCGCTTGCAATACAGAGACGTAGAAATTCTCCACAAGTGAAGGGAACAACACTATAATCACGATATATCTTCAGCTCAGCAAGCGCAGGTGAAGCCGGTTAAGTACTTTGCGAAAGGCGAGGCGGGACCAGGGGCTGCCATTAGGCAGGCTTGGTGTGATCCTGTATGATTTTGTTAGGACCCAGAGGGAAATTCCCCGAATATGTGGCGAATAAACAATATGGGAACACTAGCATGGAGCTTTGAGCAGGACTTTGAATGACAGTGAAAGCACACCAATGTCTTCACAGTTCACACTTCGGATGGTCATTATCGTTTTTCTACTTTGAACGAAATTTTACATGAAAAAACATGAGAAAAAGTAAATTTTGGAATAAATTTTTGGTACGAGTAAATTTAGCTTCAAACCGTATAGTCGTCGCGGAGCGAATGTTACTCAAGGTACTAGATTACTACATGAAAGCCCCTTGATGTCCGAGATCTAACTTTGAGCCTTCACCTAGCTTTGGCTGGAAGAGTTCACTTGAATTTTTGTACTAATAATGTTCATGGGTGATATTACTTCGCTTGTGGGAATTGCGCGCGCAGGGCGCCGAAATTTTGCAGGAAAATTATTTACCACGGTAAAACCTACATACAGACTCAGCAAGGGGTGGTGGAAAGATAAGCCCGACGAAGGGACCAAGCTCCCCTAAGAGGTCCAGCAACCCGAAGCCCCGTCAGAAGCAATGGGTTACAGATTGTATACCGAACGCGAAATTTTGGGCGACCGGCGCAAAATTTGGGGTTCTGTTGAAGAAAAATTGAAAATATTTGGTTCTTATTAAGGAAAGTTAGAAAATTTGGGTTTCTATGGAAGAATCTGCCCTCTTCGTCCTAGACAGTTCCAATTCTCCCGACTAAGTTACTCCTTCCAAAACTGTGTTGAGCCCCTCCTTGTGCAGACACAAACCTAGTTTATTGCTTAAGGGCATATCCTGTTGGGCGTACAAGGCCATAATATGTAACCAGAACATTCTCTGCGCATGCTGTGTGTTGTGAGCTTTGATGTTAATCAAAGAGCATTCACCTATGACCAATTGAGAATTTTGCTTTCTCCCAACCAAAATGTATTTGGGGTGATGAGTGTCTGTCTTTAAGAACAAAACCAAGAAGCCGGGCGACTGGTCGCGAGGGGATGCCCCCTTCCACCACCCCTGGACATTGAGACACGTTACGTTTCATACAAAATAATGTCATGATGTTGAGTCTGAATTAGGTATCTTCTCGATCGTAAGAGAAAGAGGATAGAACTTTTTATGGATTCAGTTTTGTGTTTTTCCGGGAATCACACCTACACGAAAGAACAATAGCTTAATTGTGGAACCTGTACATTTATAAATTAAGCCAACATGTCTGAAACGGGTGTTAAAGCTATATGTAACTAAAGATGAACGCGCGCCTAGCGCGCGAAAAATTTTGTGATTTTAGAACAAAAATGTTACAGAGAACAAAATACGTTCATTATTAAACTCCTTTTGGGATCATTTTTGGTTACAAATCGCTTGGTGTCAGGGCCACCGTTAACATGTACTAAAATTTTATTTTCGATCTATTTTCCGTATGGGGGGCACAGTGGTCCGCACGGGGGGCACGGCCCCCTCGTGACCCGGCCTGGCGACGGGCCTGACTAATAAGAATTATCATTTCAAAGTTAACATGACCATCATTGAGATCTGCTAGGTGAAATACATTTAACCATGTCCCAAAATAGCTGAAACCACGCTTCGCAGTGTGGATCATTGTCGGAGATCATGGACCCGACCAGGCCCCTTGCTAGGGTGACATGTTTTGGGGTGTGAAAGTGACCGTCCCAAATTCCGACTGGCTGGATGTTTTTTTTCCAACTGAGTGGAGACGTGTAAATTGCACTTTGTTTATGAGCGCTCTGCGTTTTGTATACAGCAGTGGGGATCCTTCCTTTGTCACTACATAAATGTGTCGTCCTGGGGGAGGGGTCCTTTGAGAAATTTTTGTTAAGCTGCTTAGGTGCAAAACGGTGCTTTCTTTGGGATATTTTTGGAGCTGACCGTATATGGCTGGAAAATGTCCATAATTTAGTGAATTCTAGTTTTCCCGACTGGCTAGATGTTTTTACTAACTGCAGTGGCGGCGCGTAAATTGCACCTTTTTTATGCACCCTGCGTTTGTATACAGCAGTGGGGATCCTTCCTTTGTCACTATATAAAGGTGTCATCCTGGGGGAGGGGTCTCAGGGGAGAGGGCCTCCCCTAGTTTGAGAAATTTTTGTTAATTTAAAGTTTTTTTTTCCATCTTTTATTTCTAGCGAAATGAAAATCTCATAAACATTCGGCTATATACATACAAAAACATTGTCAATATAGGAATGAAGTAAAAGACGAAGAACTTATTGACATTCCAAATTAAGTCTGTATGAAAGGCAATTACAGATTTCGTTATACTTTGTAACACGTTTCCTTGGAGTACTCTTTTTGTAACAAATATGATGTTCAACCTTTAGAACAAAATTCAATTTTTTGTAGAACTGAAAAACATTAGGCTTAACGTTTTGGAGTCGACAGCTGAAAAGATAATATTTACAGTGAAAAATAATAAAATTCAATGGATTATCGATAAGTAAATTGTAACCGAAAAAGAAATCCTTCTTTGAGAGAATAAACTGCCGTCCGAAAGGAAATTGCTCTGTATCTAAGAGAAACGTTGATGTAAAAGGGCAACTCCAAAATAAGTGATCTAACGTTTCGACTTCAGCATTACAAAAGTTACACAAAGGGCTATTTACTTTTTTCATTAAAAATAAAAGTTTGTTTGTACCCAGAACCCTGTGAAGAAATCGAAACTGAAAATAGATTATTTTAGTTTCTGATAACGTCAACGAAGGGATTTTAAAAATTACTCTCCACTCATCATCCGTAAAATTAAATTCCAAGTTTCATTCATCTAAAGATCTTGGGGGAAGCACAACACTAGAAATCAGTTTAGAATAAGCTAACTTTGAGCTGAGAGTTCTGACATTATCCTCATCTACATTGTCACCACCCTCTACAAATAAATTACTCTTCCATTTCTTAGGGATTGCCGCGATTAGCCCAAAGTAATCTGTAAAGGGGAACCTATTCACATGAAACTGATCGCAAAAGGACTGAAAAGTTAAAGGTGAGTTATTATTCCTAAAAATATCCCGCACATAAATCACCCCCGCCTCAAACAACTTTTCGTAAAAAATAATCGCCTTGTTGAATTTGATATGACTATTGTTCCACAAAATTTGTGTACCAAAATTATCTTGAGGGCAATGAAAATTCATCGCACCCCAAGCGTTGCAAACATTCCTTATAAAGATATTTTTAATACAACTCAAATCGCCACTTGTAAAATTACAGTCAAATAGAAACTTGCCCCCATAATTACCCAGATAGTGATCGAAAAACAATTTCCAGATTCCATTACAGTCATCCCTATACCTTTTGACCCAAGTAATTTTAAGAGCGGAAATGAAACTTTTAACATGGGTAACTTTCAAACCTCCATTTTCAAAAGAGTTATACATAGTGTTTCTCTTAACCTTGTCTGGGTTTCCAGACCAAATAAAATCAAAAATGCAACCCTGAATATCTTGAATGAAGTAATCAGGTGGGTCAGGCAAAACTTTGGATAGAAAGACCAACTGCGAAAGTGCAAAGGATTTTACAATTTCATTCTTACCTATAGGGGTCAAATCTTTTATAGACCAGGCATTCAGAATATTTTTAAGCCTAGAAAGTTTCTGAAGGTAATTTAACCTAAAAAGATCATCACCGTTATAATTAAAGGTAAATCCCAAGAAACTTAATTGGACCAGGGGAAAGAGTAATACCGATTTCAGGAAGGAAGGTGGGATGTTTCCAAATAAAAGGACCTAGAGGAAACAAATGAGATTTGCCCAGATTAATCTTAAGTCCAGAACATGCTCCAAATCATGCAAAATATTCAGCATTTCTGAGATAGATTCCCGACTGCCCTCGGTAAAGAGTGCAGTGTCATCAGCGTATTGAAGGATCTTAATTTCCCTGTTCAAGATGTTAATACCCTTAAATTTATGATTAACGAATACATGCCTAGCTAAAACTTCGCTACAAAGGATAAATAAGTAAGGGCTTAAGGGGCACCCTTGCCGGACACCTCTCCTTATATCAAAAACCCAGAGGAAAAACCATTATTGCATACACAAGCAGAACAGCCGTTATAAAAAGTTCGAATCCAGTTCTTAAAGCCATCCCCAAAATTAAAATAATCAAGGGTTTTGTGGATCAAGTTCCAGTCAATAGAGTCAAATGCCTTAAGTTTTCAAAATCAATGAAGAAAATAAAACCTGGGATATTTTTAAGATTAGTATAATCGACCAAATCCAAAACAAAGCGGATATTTTCACCAATAAACCGATTCTAAAGAAAGCCTGTCTGATTACTATGAATAAGATTACTTAAAATGCCCTTTAAACGTGTAGCTAAAGCCTTTGCAGCAATCTTGTAATCTGTGATTAAAAGTGAGATAGGCCTATACTTATTTAACAATGACGGGTCTTTTCCTTGCTTCAAAATTAATGTAATAATACTACGACCTTGTTCGTCAGATAGCTTACGATTATCAAAAGAATGGTTCAGCGAAGAGACAACAAAAGTTTTAATTGTGGGCCAAAAATATTTGTAAAAATCCGTAGAAAACCCGTCACTTCCGGGTGATTTACCATTTGCCATTGAAAAGAGGGCAATTCTACATTCCTCCTCCGAAAGATAACCATCACAGATAGAGAGATCTATTTCAGAATGGGGGTCTGGGAGACGGTCAAAATAGGATGTTGAACTACATGGACGAGAACAGTACAGTGAACTAAAGAAGGATCGAATTTCATCTAAGATTTGATTAGGATCGTCCAAGAGGAGACCGTCATTATTTAAAACTTTATAAATAGTAGACATACGCCTATTGCGCCTTTCGAGGTTCAAGAAATACTTTGAATTAGACTCCCCTTCTTCAACCCATCTGGCCCTGGATCTAACCATGATACCTTCTATGTTATGCTTATAAAGAATATGTAATTTATCACGAGCATCATCCAGATCCCTTTGAAAAGCAGACTCGCTAAAATTATCTGATTCAAGCTTACAAATGCGGGAAATAAGAGTACGCTCGTAATTACGAAGATAAGTAGCTTTTCGCTTACTATACAAAATGGTTTTCTCACGTATCTTGAATTTCAAATTTTCCCATAAAAGCAAAGGATTCCAATTCACAATAAGTGGATCATGCTTAAAAGAATCAATTAGCAGATTAATTGAATTAACATAATCAGAGTCGGAAAGAAGTGAATTATTAAATTTCCAGTATCCCTTCCCCCTAGGCATGTCAGTGGGATCACAACATAAAACAATCATGCAATGGTCAGATTGGAGAGTGGGTTGACAGTAACTGTCAGAAACTTTAAAAGAAAGATGACGTGAAATGATAAAAAAAATCCAATCTACAATGAATATCAGCTATACTTGAGTTCCAGGTAAAATGTTTAGATAAGGGGTTCCTTTCCCTCCAGATGTCAATGAGATCATGCGTAGCCATGGGTTTGAGACAGTCAGACCTAGCATTAAAATTGGTTCTTCTAACACCCCCTTTTTTATCCAGATCCAGATTGAAAACGAAATTAAAATCCCCTCCAAAATTTATGTTATCGCATTGGAAATCGGAAAGACGGGTCGAGACATTGCCGAAAAAAGTAGCATTATCAATATTTGGTCCATACACGCTCACGAGGGTCAGGGTACAACCACTATGATTAATGTCAACAATAATACATCTACCATGGTCATCACAATATGTGCGAGAAATATCGAAGGAAAAATCGGGTCTAAAAACAATAGCCACCCCCTTACTTACAGTAGTGCAATGGGAATAAATAATTTTCCCTCCCCATTCATTAGCCCAGTAATGATTATCGGAAAAGCAGCTATGAGTTTCCTGAATGAAAATTATATCGAAAGAATGCCTATGAAGATGGGCAAATTGCTGTCTTCTTTTATTGGGATGTCTCAGGCCTCTAGCGTTAAAACTAGCAATTTTAATCCCCATCTTGATAATGATTTAAATTGCCATTACGAGAACCGTTTACTGTTACAATATACTTCATAACTGAACAAAATTTACTTAGATGAAAGATGATATAGCAACCCGACGAATAATTCAGATGGATAAAGATAAAACAAGAATAAAACTTATGTCTTTGTCCAAAACGTGGACACAGAAAAAAAGGAAAAAATAAAGGTCGCTTGACCTGTACGAGTGAAATAAAAAGCATTGGTCTAATGTCTCAGGAAGGAGAGTTAACTGTTATGAAACCATAAGATCCTTGATTAATCTAAGTTTCTGGTGCATAATTGATCATTATTGAAAGTTGAATGGCTTGCCTGAAGAGTCTCGCCACTTCCCACCGGAAAATCTTAATTCAGTTCCTCTGTCGTAAAGAGCTTGAACCTGCGAGGCCCACTTCTTCTTCTCGGCTAGATCGATACGAGTTAAGTCGTCAACGATGAAGAAGCTCTGTTCCTGCAGGGCCGTGCGTCGATTCTTCAGTAGAAACAGCTTATCCTTATACGAAAGGAAACGGACTAGAATATGGGGCGGACGACCCGGCGTTCCTCTTCCATCTCTGTGACACCTTTCAATCACAAACTTATTATCACCGGCATTGAATAGAGGGAGCACCTTTGTCTTCACAAATTCCTCACAATCTTCACCTGTAGTCACAGCTACGCCAACAATACGCAAGTTGTTGCGTCTTGACATTCGCTCTAACTTATTGATTTCTGAGTCTTTTGTTGTGACCAGGCTCTCCAAAGCAGAAATTCGAGCACACAAATCCTCATGTTGAGTTTCCTTGGCCGCCATTTTGTCAAAGAGGTCATCGAATCGTTTGGCATGAAATTCGATAGATTTTCCTAGTTCATCTTCCAGTTTTTGAAGGCTTTTTTGAAGATCATTGATGGCCCTTTGAAAAACGTCCTGGAAAGATTCGATGGCCGATTTCCAGTTCGATGAAGTGTCTGTATCACCCTTGGCGCCTGTAGGGGCTAGATCTGCGACGCCATCTTGACTTCTTCGTAAGGTGTTGCGGGTGGCAGATCTCGTAAGGCCTTGATTTTGCGATAAGGGGGGTCTCCCCCTACGACCACCTCCTGACATGATGAACCCTGACAACAATAACGATTACACAGAGCGAGGATTCTAGACGATGGTTTCCAAACTAGGAAAATTTAAGTAAAATCTCCACCTGAGGTCGAGACACATCTTTAGCTCCTCATTGTCAGGCTCGTACCATTTAAAGTTGCTTAGATGCAAAATGGTGCTATCTTTGGGATATTTTTTGAACTGATCGTGTATGGCTGGAAAATGTCCATAATTTAGTGAATTCTAATTTTCCCGACTGGCTAAATGTTTTCACTAACTGCAGTGGCGGCGAGTAAATTGCACCTTTTTTATGCCCCCTGCGTTTTGTATACAGTAGTGTGGATCCTTCCTTTGTCACTATGTAAAGGTGTCATCCTGGGGGAGGGGTCTATCTTTGGGATATTTTTGGAGCTGACCGTAGTATAACAAATTTGTGAAGGACTGGCAAGGGCGTTTTCAGAATGCTTTTAAGTCGTAAGTGTATTAACAATCACCATCTATACCGATAATGGCATCGGCGAAGCGCTCTGTAAAAATTTTTGAAAAATGTTTAACGGCAACAAAGTACTTTTAACCTTCCACATCATGCTACAATCTAGACTGAATGCTGTGGCGTACCCAGGATTTGTCTCAAGGGGGCCGGGCATGCAGTATGTTGTGTGACCGCCCGCCTGGGGGAGGGGTCTAAGGGTAGGAGGACACCTAAGGGGAGGGGTGTACCCCTCCCCTTTGAAAATATTTGAAAAATAGGGTGTCCTTACATGCAATCCGGTGCCAAATATGCTACCTTTTGAAGTAAAAATTTGTGTTTAAAAATTTACGTATTTTTAGGAACTTAAAAAAAAAATCGGAATAAGTAAGGGGGCATGGGCGAATGGTCCTCCCGTCTGCGTACGCCACTGATTGAATGATCCCTTATTGATGAGAGGCCCCTTCAGATGTTTTGAGATGTATGTCTGTTTTCGGAGAGTGTTGTGATCAGAATAGTTCCATGTATTTACCTTTTTAATGGTCATTAAAAGGAGTGCAAACCTTGACGCATGCGTGCGAAGTGCGCCGAAATTTTGTCATTAAATAAGACTTCCCTGACGAAATCTGCATTCAGAGTCTGCATCGAAACACTTAACAATTGCCCAAAAAACCTACATACCACTCAAAAAGCCAGTCATATCGAGCTACGGCACTACTTTTTTACGCAAATGTGGGGGGGGGGAGCATTTGATATTGTGTCCCCCACCCATCGAAGTGTGGAGGACTTGTCCCCCGTCCCTCCAGGATTGACGCCCATGGCCCACTGAACTGTATTCAAGAGGGCTTCTCTTCCACATTTTCCCACTAGTCCCGGATCTGCAGCCGTCAAATGTACCTTGGTTGCTCCAATTTGAAGGTTTCCCCTCAGTGGCATACCTTGAAGGTAGTTGTCTCAACAGTAATTCCTATTGGTCAGCATGAGTGGATTTTTTAAGCTCAGATCAAACATTAACATGATCCGCTGTCCCCGATTACCCCCCCCCCTCCCCCCACCATTATTGAAGATTTCGTGCGAGTAAGGCTAAGACAATGATTGCGATTCCTATTTTTGTGGCCTGTTTAAGTGCGATGCGATGACATTTTGGAGATAGTCAAATGCTTCATTCTAATAGTCATTTTATAAATACCCTAGAGCGTCCGCATGGGTTGCACCCCTAGACTCCCAATGGAGTGTTGTCCCTGGACACCACCAGGGCCCCTAAAGTAGGCCCTTGGAGCCTAACGCCTACAGGGGGCACAACGCGTCACTAAGATACCTACAGTAGCACCAAGTCTTCCATTTTGGCGTGCCTCCGGCGGACGGCTCGGCCCCCAGTGCCCCCACTTTGAAAAGTCTGGCGACGCCACTGCACACTATGCACCCACAAACACTAAAAATTAACACAAAATATTGGGTTAATGAAAAGGTGACACAAGAGGGACAGCCTTATCGACCCAACATTAAAAGAAGCTTAAAATAAAAGTCCAGCTAGTTTTCTTGGTATTCCCTATAATAGCCGGAAATACACGGTGCATATACTCATGATAGCCTATACGAGAAATTCCCCACCCACTCATGTTCATTACCGTCCAAAAGCCGTCCTCCCTGTGCGAACCTCTACATTGACAAAATTCTTTCTGGGTTACCACCCTTCTGCATAAAAAATATAATTAGGAAGAATTTCACGGGGAACAACAGAACGGAATATGACTTCGGGCTGCATCTACCGTAAAATGATAACCTACAATGTAAACCACGGAGGAGGCTCATAAAAGTGGGAGGTGGGGCAAAGCCTAGTCTGCAGTCATTTTTCCCGGACTAATGCTAATTCTCAGATAAGTGCGTGGCAATTTCCCACTGATGACCCCTGTTACTCCCCCTTTATCACGGAAACTATTTGTAGCTAAGTTCTTCTAATAAATTTTCTACAATATCGAAAAGATCGTGGGGAAACTGCTTTTCAAAAGCCATCTTTTAGGCAAATCCGTTATCACTTTCCTCTTTAAAAGGATTCCACCTTTGTTTTTTCGTTCTGTCATCGGCGAAATCGATGTCGGCAGCTTTGCACCACATTTGTCTCCATTACGAAAGGAAATATTGTGCTATCAAAGTCACTTTCGGTGCCTTGGTCACCCTTAGTGAGTGACCAGTAGAGATAGTTTCTATGCGACCTTTTACTGATAGGCTATAAGCACCGACAGCTAATTCATCTAACCGTGAGCTTCTGTGCGCTCAGAATTTGCTATCATCAGTGCTGTTAGTAGTGCTGATAGTGCTATCAACACTTTTGTGCTCCCGACCCAGGAATTGTTTTTGACCGCCTCCTGTATAAAACATAACAAAAAGGCCAATCCTTCTCAAGGAGATGTTGCAGGCCTAGAGCAGTAGATGGATGGTTGTTGACAAGTAATGGTCTGGTACACAGGCGTAGCAAGGCAGTTTTGAGAGAGGGATGGCAACACTCTAAAAACGTTGGGCAAGTTTTTGGTTGGGTAAAACATTTTGGTTATATGTTGGTCAAACTTTGCCTAAATAGTGGTTAAAATTCCCCTTCAATGCACGTTTATTGCATTATCCAACTGTTGGTTAAAATGGTGATAAGCTTGATGACAAGCTTATATTCAACGGTTGGGTATATCTTCTATTTACCCACTTTTTGAGCAACTAATTGCTAATTAGCATAGTGTTTGCTTAAAAGTTGGGCAAATCGTTCGCTACAGGTTTTGCGGCGAACAACCGAACGCTTAACTCGATTTGGCTCTGCATTTCTCCTAATTACGGGGCTTCGTGTTGATAATCCGAAAAATCCTTTTAACATATTATACGTTTGCATAGAAGGAATACTCGGACATTCTGTTTGACGGCAGAATTAGGCTCTATTTCACAAAAAGTGTGAAAATAGTGCTCCGAACTAGCACACATTTGTATGAGTTTTGACATCAGTTATCGATCACTGAACGGGGTATTAGCTATCACGAATTCAAAACGTTACTTTGTTGTGACATGCGACTAGGGAGAGAACGTCACCTTACGTCATATGCTTATTTTAGCACAACTGCGCAAGCGTACATCTATCGATTTGAGATTGTTCGCGATTATACCGAAGATAACGTCGCGACTTCGGATCCGCCAATGACTGTACGTAATGGGCGCTTGCATGCACTCCACTTAGTCACTGTGCATCGGATATGAGGATACCCAAGTACTGCTTATGCTTGCCAAGTGTATATGGCTAGCTTAATTGAGGTGGTACAAACCAGCGACAACCTAAATACTCATGTACAGCCTAGGCACACTGTGCATTGTAATATTTCTAAACCATGAATTCTAAATGGAAGATAATATTGTAATTACTTGATTAGATGTCTTTTATAGGTTCGAGTGTCCGTGGTATGATCACAATTGTTTGCCGTATCGCACCAGAGAGAAAACAAGTCGACACAAGACATACGTACGTATGCTTCATATAGTGGCTCGCGCCGCTGAAGTCCTGTGCTGTCGGTGCATATTTCAGTGCATAAACATATATAGGAAGCTTTCTGAAAGTGTGGGGGAAGGGACGGAGTTAGATGAGATTAGACACACCAACATGAATGTGTTATATAGTGTACGCTCGATTACAAGGTAAAGTTCAAATACGGTTTCAAGTACGGTTCAAGATCTGTTTCAAATACAGTTCAAATACGATGCAAATCCTCCCCTTCAGCGGACTTGTCTCTTACGACAGGCGGCCGGGAACAGTAGCGTGTTCAAAGGGGGGCCAGGGGGGCACTGGCCCCCCACCTCTGAAGCCAGTCGGGGGAAAATCTCTTAGTCGGGGGATTTAAGGGTTAGGGGAAGAGAAAAAGATTGAAGAGACACTGAGCACTCAACAGGGATGGCGCCAGGTGGGGGCGGGGAGCCCCATCGGGGAGTCTTAATCATACGATAGAGTATGCAGGCAGTCCCCGACGGCGACTGAGGGAGGACAATTTCTCAAATAAGAACCCAAATTTTTCGGCGCGCTACGCGCGCTGTATAGGTACTCCAGGATCTTCAGCAGTTCCATTTCACATTGCTAGAAAGCACATGTCCTGCCAACCTTACCACAAAACATGTAGGCAGAGAACACTGTTCATGTGGAGGTCGAAAATTTCATCGCATGTCGCTAAGCCTAGTTACTGTTCTCTAATGTGTGTCATGCGGTACGGTCAGTTTGTGAGCGACTCACGGACCGAAGTTTGGCTGTTTCATAGGGTAGTCCAAGTGTTTCGATAATATGTATGTTATCCCCGATATGGTCTAGAACACCTACAGTTTTTCTTTTTTGTTTTCTTTATGTTCTTGATCACATTTTCTTCAGATCCATCTTCCCCATCCCCTTGTCGGCATCGGGGCTGTCGGGGCTTCAGGTCGCTGCCTCCGCCCGTCTGGCCACCTGTCGGGCAAATCCTGGCCCCATCCCTGGCACTCAAAACTTAGAAGTAGCCTACAGAATGATATTAGAAGAGATTTTTTTTTTCATTTTTTGGTCGTTTACCAAAGGATAGAGCTCTTCCAATTGTCCTACAGTGAATAATCAGACAGGATGCTATCAATATCAATATCTGTCTCATATGGTGCAGGTAGGCCTCCTATCATTAAGTTCCCTTCGCCCTTCGCGCTAGTCACTTTAACCATCTGTAATGGTAAACTATATAGGTTTAAGGATGAAACAGTGCTGTTAACTTTGGCGATTATCTCAAGCAGCCTTCTTGACTGGCCTCGTGATCTTTAACGTAGTACCTGTCAATGTATGTGACACATACTGTAGCACACTGCGGCTTTCAACGCATAGAGGATAACCTGAACTCTCCGTCACTGACATCGAATTTTACAAAATCTGAAACAAACGAAACCAGATCAATAAGGCCTCTAGGACCAATTTAGGGCGATCTTATTACCTTATGTTGCAGGAGCTTCCGGGGGCTTCGCCCCCTGGACCCCCACCGGGGCTCTGCCCCTGGACCCCACACGTGCAAACTCGCGCTTCGCGCTCGTGGTGCACCTTTGGTGCACTTGTCACATCCCTCCATGTCAATCGGGGGAATCACAGGTTGTGCCCCCCCACCTTTGAAATCCTGCACACGCCACTGGCCGGGAATACCTGTGGGCAAATTCTACCGGCCAGCTCAGGGGACGGGGCGGAATGTTAGTGATCAGTGAGCGGGGGGGGGGGGGGGTTAAGTGAAGGGAAATATTTCGACTAGGCCTGCTTAAAATGCCCTAGATGCAAAATAGTGCAATCGGAGTTCAAGTTGACAAACTACTTTGAATTATTCATACCGTACGCCATATTTTGGCAGCACTCACGTCATCCACTCAAAGCCAAAGTGAGCGGGGGGGGGGGGAACGAGGCTCCTGCCCCCACCAATTAGAGTGAGGGAGGGCCCACCCCTTTTCCTACGCCTATGCAGTGTACACAATATTGAAACTATATTATTTGCAGTAGAGACGTATTGTAGGCCTAGCCTACTCCTTTTCACCGGCTGACGATCATCATGTTTTGCTGGCAATTAAACCTAGCTATATCTTTTCCTACTTGACAGATCATATAGTTTATTGATGACATTGTGTCTTCTGTGTAATTGATAATGGAAATAACAGCGGAAAATCTTACTAGTCTCACCGCATACTATGATAATATGGCTGAATGGCGTGGCCGGGCAGTACTGTTATACTAAGGGGGCTGAAATACTTACCAAATCATAGTCGCCAAAAGCTTGAATGGTGCCCCTCCCCCAGTCAGAAATTTACAGGAACAATGTGTGCTTCGATGTGCCCCTCTCCATACCCCGTTATTTGTTCCCTTGCAGGCTCTGTAAAAACCTCAGTCAGAAATGGACCGGATTTCAGATCTGAAAGGAGGAGTTTGTCAAGCCCGGACGAAATACCAAACAGGCCGAAGGTACCAAGGGAGCACTGGGGGCTCCCTGATAGGGGCGGGGTCCAGTGGTCGTAGTAGGGCCCCTATACTGGAGTCCAGGGGCCCAGGAAATCCCTGGGTATTTAAGTATTAATTAAAGCCATTAGACTGAAGCATCTGGCTAGCTTAAAACTCATACGTGCATGCACTAACAGATCACAAAAATCACATTTGACCTTTTAAGTAATAACCTTACTCAGAATAACAGGTGATTTTTTATGATGAGGGTTTGTCTTGTGAGGGGTTACAGTGATAATGGAAGAGTAACGGTAGGCTATATGAAGCACGCAATATATGTTCTACATGAAGTAACCACGAAACAATATTTTAAACGGGTGTGCGCGAAACGTGAGGAAGAAAACAGCGCTATTTAAGATATTTTATTGTAGCCTGTTTTTTATTTTTGTTTTTTTTTTTTGTTTTTGTTTTTGTTTTAAATGCAATATTATTTTCTACTTTTCAGGCCATTGTTCTTTCTTTTATGTTTGATATTTATCGATGGTCTGGGACAAGGGACCAGACAGTTCCGAAAGTCCATGTTATAGTATACTTATGAGGACGATCGAAGTTTGAGAGTTACACTGGGTACATAATACTTTCCAAAATCAACGAAATGCTCTCATGGGTAATTTTTACAGCCTATACATGGCCATGGGTGCCTGCGGTTAGAAGATGTCATGGAGGACATTTTCGTTAGAGGTTGAGTCTTCGCAAGGCGTGGCCGGTGAATTCTTAAACCGTGAGAGCCGAAGGCCCGAAACCGGATGGCTTGGTACCGGGGATCTCCATGAAAATTTTTCGTAAATTTAATGGTTGGACCATTTCTAGAAAAAATCCTGCTTCCTGCTTGTGCGCTTTATAAATAAATTGTATTATTATTATTATTCCCGCGGGTAACATTTGATATAATTTTGCAAATTTAAGATAGCAACCGTCATTCAACTAATTGATGAGGAAGACAGGGGCGCATCTAGGGTCTTTTTTGAGTGCGGTCTAACATAAAAAGGGCACATTCATTTTTTAAATTTTGGTTCCCACAAAATTTAATGTCTACGATTATGCAATTTATCCCATAATGACAAAGAAAGAAACCAAGAAACACGCAAAAACTGGACGCTAGATGACTTTCGTGAAAGATCATCCTGCAAATTCTAAATTCAGATCACGCCGAAAGTACCGCAGGGGCATCGCCAGAGCATTTTTCATGGGGGTGTGGTGCCGTATTTGCCGACTGAGGGGAAGCAAATGCCGCCTAAACAAGGAAGAGCCTCATACAGTTATGGGAGGAGCTAGAAGATGCATAGTTGGGAGAATTGGAACTGTATGGGATCATGAAAATTCCCCTTTAAGATTTCTTTTGTAAATCCTATATAAATTATCTCTTAATTACTGATCAGATATTTTACAGTTTGGTGAGTGATATCAATATTTCTCAATGAAAAAAGTTTAACTTTCATACTAAACCCCTCAGGGGATAAAAATACTACCGGTGTCCTTGACCTTATAGGTTGAAAAAACAAAGGCTAATATTAGCAATATATGGTATGTCCATCTTTCGAAGTCACATATTTGCATATTGTAGCTCATGTTTATTCATGATACAAGTGTGAAATAGAAATTACCCCGATGATGGATTTAAATGGCAATAACTGCGGTTATTTTCTGAATTTTTAATGCTTTTTACATCAAATATCCAACTATGTTATTTTTATGTCACGCAACCTTTAAATAGAGTGATATTAAAGATGGATTTGCATCACCCCAAGTAGTATGACTTTTACTTGGTGGTAAGCCCCGCCCATAATTGTCTTTACTGCTTCTCCTTGTGCAGACACAAACATAGTTCACTGCTCAAGGCCACATTCTGGTGAGTATAAAAGACCCCATGTGTAATCAAAACATTCTCTGTCCGTGCTGTGTAATATGAGCTGCTCTGCATCTTTTGAATTTTGTAATTCTGATGTCAATCAAAGAGTAGTCACCAATTGAGACTTTTGCCTACCCCTTTGTAAAAGTCATACTTGGGGTGATGCAAATCTGTCTTTAAGTCGAGTTTTCGTTCGGCGCAAATCTAGATTATCCCAGTTAAGATCCTACTGCATGCTTTTGACACTGCTGGTCATAGGCGTAGGAGCCTAATTGATTTAGGGGAGCGGGGGGGGGGGGGCTGTAACCACTTGCCCGAAAAATGTGACCAAAATTTTTCGCACTCTTCGCACACGAGCACAACTTTCTGTATTGCGGGGGGGGGGGATGAGGAGGCAGATAACGTGTTTGTCCAAACTCCCCTACCCTTCGAGAAATTTTTGTTAAGCTTAGGTGGCCTAGATGAATTTGGTGCTATCCTTGAAAAAAAAAACGTTTGAACTGTACTATACCTAATTAATAATGGTCAAGAAATGGAGTGCAAACAATGACGGATGCGCGCGAAGCGCGCTGAATTTTTGCATGATATAGATATCATTTCTCTGACAAAACTTGCATCTGCATCGAAACAGTTTCAATTCCTCAAAGAAACCTATCTACAAATCACAAGGCGATTCTTCTACCTGATGATTCGTACAAAGCTTTTAACTTTTGCTGCTGTGCTTCTCCGAGAGTTGTTATCACAAGGTATAGTGATAATAAGGACAACTTTGAGGTTAGGTCTAAAACGCGCCGAGCACGCGGAAACTCTGATAGTTTGAGAACCATTTGTGATAGAACATGATGAATGGAAACATGATTTAGTCAAACACACACCTCACCCCACTACTACAAGGATAAAGCTTAAACGCTTTTGGGGTGATTCAATTGGGGACATGCGCTCCGTTCCTCCATGTCACATGGAGTATAAACCCGTGGCAACTGCGTGCGAAGCTGGCCAAAATTTTGCATTACAACTGTTGTAGAACCCATTATCGTTGAACAGTGTGAATGTGATTGAGACGGTGTTAAAGAATATAACAACAGAACTGAAGCAGGGACGTAGCCAGAGGGGGAGCAGAGGGAGCGGCTGCTCCCCCCCCCCCCTTTCAGTGTCGAAATAATTTTTTAACATGTTCTTAATTCAAACAGTAAAAAATCTGCTTATAATATGATATATGATAATGATGAAACTGGCAAAATATTGCACCAGATTGCATCTAAGGACCTTCAATTTTCCCAAAATTTCTCAAAGGGAAGGGGGAACCATATCAGTCACAAATGTGCTCCCCCTTGCAAATTCCTGGCTACGTCGCTGAAATGAAGATAAAAGTGCGCAAAGCGCACGAAAAGTTTGGTAATTTGGGAAAGATCTTTGATAGAAAACTATCAAAATACATCCATTATACGTTTAAAACGACACCTCACCTTACCCCCCGCTGACAGAGGATGGAGATATATCTCTAATTTTCGGATCAGTGTCTTGGCCAGAAAACTTCCGTGTAATTTTATTTCCCTAAAATATAATTGTGGTAAGATATATAGTGCGAATCGTGACAAGGGCACGGAAATTTGCATTAGGAATCATTTATCTCCATGACAAAAGTTGCATGCAGACTCTGTACGAGACATCTTCAGTTCCCTAAAAATGCGTTTGCCAATTAGTGACAATTACAAGGTGAACTTGATGCCTTGTCATCTAGTAAAGCTTTCAAGTTTCATTAACACAACTTTGACAAAAGAAGAGGAAGGGAAAAAGAATTCTCCTGCTTTACATCCTTGAATGCTGTGCTGCTCCATAACCACACCCTTCAGCCTATCCACACGAGCAAATGGGAGCAATCAACCTAATCGGGGGCGATGAAAAGTGTGAATTCATACGTTTAAGACACTATTGATAATAAATAATCAACGACATTGAAAGCGCACGGAGCGAGCGAAAATGTTGGTACTTTGCGAAGTATCCAAGAAAATAGTGTTCTGTGGTGCTAATGTAAAATACTGAAACACGAAAACGGAAACGGCAGATGAGATATGAGCATGGAGCACCGCCTGTGTAAAATCTCTACAATATAATTGGTTTTTTTTTTCGGGCAGGAATCACTGTTTTTATTTTTTTCGGGCAGGCGGTCGTGCATGCTTAGAAAGTTAGTTTAAATTACTGATTTAACAAAACTTTATTATCGCAATTTTTTCTTCCAGTTCCAGAAAAATTCTCTATATACTGCCCGAATTTTTTCACAGAAATATTTTTGGGGGCTGCAGTCCCATCCCCCCGTCTCCTACGCCTATGCTGCTGGTGCGGCGATTATCATTCTTGATAAATGTAGCAGCACTGCGTTGCACTTCACTTTTACAATGGAATCAATATGGATAATTCGATAAGGATCCCAAACAGAACTGGCATATTCTAACTTTGGTCTGACAAGAGATTTGTAAGCGATTTCCTTTATGGATGGAAAACAATTCCACAAATTCCTCTTCAGTAGCCCAAGGACTATCATTATCACCATATAACTTCCAGTTCAAAAAAATGTGAAATCAACCTGCAGTCTCTGAATTTCTCCTGATATGTAGGCCTATAAGATCGGGTTATAACCCCACCGAGACAGGAGTATAGCCTGCCGGGCTCGGCGTCAGGGGCTAAGCCGGAGTTCGGACAACTACTCATTTTTCTTGGCATTTCTCACGCAGATATTTGGAAAAGGCAAAATTTTGTCATTTTTGCTTTCAACAAACACATGCCGGGAGGCAAACTCTCTACAGTAGTTGCCCTTCCACCCCTGCGTCCCCTCCTAGGGTGACCACTTCCCGATGACAGAAAAGGAGGACAACCTTAACTACTATCTAAGCGGAGCGCCACCATGATTGGCGCGTAGCTTCCCAGAAAATTTTTGGCTTCACAACCTCCTCAGATGGCCTGAAACGGCCCTTTCCGGTGTTCTTAGCTGCATAAATAGAGCTGCGAAATTGTTATGTTGTGTCTGAAAATGAAATTATTCTGAAGATTTGTGCATGAGGGAAGTTTACAGTAATATTTTCAGAATGGAGGAATATTCGACGTCCGGCACCCTGTCAACCCAAATAGAGGACAGGGTGCTCGAAAGCTGGACTGTCCGGCAAAAAGCCTGACGAATGGCCACCCTATCCTCTCCGAAGTTGCCTGAGTGCGGACTTGGGTAATCCTTGAACATCAAAATACTAGTACCACGGTAGACTGAGCCATTGCTTTTCGAGCCTGATTCCCGTAGGTCTAACCCTCATTAGCCTGCTTTTACTGATATTGCAGTCAATAGTTTGAACAGGGCATTCTAATGGCAGCGCCCGGTTTCAAATACATAGTGCACACTTGTTTAACTGGGCAAAATAGGTGAAATATCATCACCAGTGGCGTAGGAACCGGGGGGGGGGCAAGGTGGGCTTTGCCCCAATATGATTTGTGGGGGGCCAAATGTCATTTTGCCCCCCCCCCCCCAATATTGCGACAGTTATCAGTTTCGTTTTACCCATTTTTGCTCGCAAGAGGACAATTTCTCTAATAAGAACGCAAAATTTTCGGCGCGCTACGCGCGCAGAAGAGCTACTCTACTTTCTTTAATAGTTCGATTCTACATTGCTAGATAGTGCAATTCCTTTCCACCTTAGCAAGTAACATGTAGGAAAAGTACACAGTTTACGCAGAGGTCGCAAATTTCATCCCATATCGCAAAGCCTAGTATAACTGTTCTCTTGTGGGTGTCAAGCGGTAGGCCTACTGTCAGTTGGTGAGGGACTCACGGAGCAATATTTGTCTATTTCATCGCATAGGTAAGGTAGCAGTTTCGATACATTGCATACTATCTCCTTTCTTTTTTTTTTGTTCTTAATGTTTACATATGCTTTTTGTGAAAACCTACCAAAAATTTTCGCGCTTCGTGCGCTTTGCAATTTTTACAGCTTAGATTCCAGGGAAAACATTTAATCAACGCGGAACTATGCTTCTATAGTACATACAACTTTTATGCAATATATGAAATGGTCTAGTACACATATGTAATGGTCTAGTACACAGGTTTTCTTCAAATCCCACTTATACCCGACGGCACTGAGACTGTCGGGGCTTCGGGTCGGTGGCCCCCGTCGGGCAAATCTTGGCCCCACCAACTTAGACTCTGGCTGTGGATAATCTCCATTCCAATCAATCCACCGAAATCCATGGGGCTAACTCCACTCTGAATAATTTTGAATAAAGTCGGATAGATTGTGACAAACTTAATGTGTTTTAGAACAAATTCATATCAACCTTTAAAAATTGTCACAACAGTTACACATCTTGATGGCTGCTATCAAGCCTGGCAAGTGCTATTTCCGGCGGTCTGGGATGTAGTAAAATCTCAAATTTTCTCGGTTTGCTCCTTGCACACCTATAGTAGCGCTCCGCTTAGATAATAAATGGGATTCAAACTTGCAATCCTCAGACCCCAAGTCCGGCCAGCTCAGCTAATCCGTCCTCACAGAAAAGTGTCTCAGAATAAAATCAAATCAAGCTTTACATTTTTTTCACAAAAAATGCACATCTTGATGGCTGCTCTCAAGCCTAGCAAGTGCCATTTCCGGCGATCTGGGATGTATTCAATCTCAAATTTTCTTGGTACGCTCCGCGCCAAACTATGGTGGCGCTCCGCGTTGATAATAAACGGGAGTGCCCCCCCCCCCCCCAATAACTCCAATCCTCCAGAGCCTCCGCCAAAACAAAAACAAAAAAAAACCTTAGCTACACGGCTGCATGGTGTTGATGTTGTAGTTGTTTCCTTTTTCTTTGAATATTTTTATGTTGCTTAAAGGCCCTCTAAGCTCACCCCGGACAGTAACAATTCTCTCAACTAACCTAACTTTTAGCCCCGCCTCCAATTTAAACACAAACAACTGTTGAGTAGTAAAATACTTCCAAGAAAGAGCTACAGTAGCCTGCACTGAATTTCAAATGCTCGAGGCAATAAAACAAACTGCATGTGAGTCTAATTAGGAACACAACTGACTGCCCAAGTCATCATTACCAACCACTGAGTGGTGCTATTATATTGTTTGAATGAATGTTAATCAAAGTACAGTCACCAACTGGATTTAGAACTATATGGGGATATGTCTTGATATATTCGGGGGATGCCATAGCTCCTTTAAATTAAAATCGGAAACATTGAAATGAGTAAATATGATGTTTTGGTGTGGGAAGGGGTATCAAGGTCGAGAAATCGCATCTGGTCTGTCCCCCCTCCACAATATCAAACATCTTCCTACGGCGCTGATCACACGTCACCCAAACCAATAAAACATGGAGGGAAATATTTGAGGAACCATCAGGTTCATATTTCTTCGAAGTTTGATATCAACTCATCATATTATGAAACAAACGGGGCATACTTGATGTTTAAATTCAGGTGATGAGCTAATTCTTTTTAACTTTGGTCTTTCGTCGCGGTCTGCTTCGTAGCCAACCTACAATAGGCCTATATAATATGCATACAACCATATTATTATGTACACACATATCATTACTACATAACAGTTACAAGTGCAGCTCACAAGCATGCTACATAATTAAGTCGCGATCCAGTGACCTTGCGTGATATCGAAGTCGTGCTATGAAAACGTCACTGTACGTAAGCAAATAGTGCTAAAAATAGAAAATGACGTAAGGTGACGCTCTCTCCCTAGTCGCATGTCTTTGTTGTGCGTAGTGATAATCCTATGGTTGAACGTTATGGAACTGCTACAGTTGTATGTAGATCAGTAGTATGGACTTGTGTTTTAATTCCAAACGTGCTTTTTAAACCTGATTGTTTCGAACATTATAGGCCTACACGAAAGTCTGTGGACAAATCAATGACAGTACATTTAATGGGAACCAAGGCGTACTTGAAAATGAACAAGTGTCAAAATATATGATGCTTGATTTGTATTCGGGTTCGGACAGCAGGTATAATATTTTAATTCACCATGAACAAAAGTAATCAATAAAATATATAACTGCTAAGAAGTTTCTTGTGATGTCTTCCCAATCAATAAAGCAATTTTACACAACTGTTGAGTACAAGTTCACCTAAGGTCTCCTGGAAAGAAATGCCCAGCATGCATGCATGCTACTCTGAAGTAAGGAAAGCACCAACGGTTCAGGCAAAACTGGACTTACATAAAACTAAACGGTTGTGTTAATACATTTGCCCAACAGCTGATGAAGAAATGCCGAACGAGCTAGGCAGGTTTTGAAATGCTCATTTACTTAACAGTGGGTAATTTTCCTCACCAACCAATTGGGTTCAAACTTTACCAAAATTTGGTTGTGCCAAATTTTGACCAACTGTTTAGGTTGTGAATAAGATGCCCAGTTGTTGGTCAAAACGTTGGCAAAAAGCACAAAGGTCTCATGCTGAAGAACTGTAATACACTGCCCAAAACTTTCGTTACAAGCATAATGCGGGGTAGGGGAACTTTTCATATGATAAACCACATGGATATTCGAGTCAACCGTCCTGCGGGGGGGGGGGCGGACTGCTACGAGGAGCATGACCCTCGTCTTTGAAAATTTTTGCACCTAGGAGGAGCTTAGATGCAAAATGGTGCTATTATAATTACATTTTGGCTACTCACAGTTATTCATGATCTAGAAAGGAAACCGACCGTCGTCAAAAAAAATCTACATTATCGAAATAAAGAAAACACGGACAATTCCTCGCAGAATCCGGCTAGGGTTGTGACTCCCCACTGACATATAGCCGTATATAGCAGTATAGTACTGATTTAGGTTTATATATAATATGTCTGCAAGATTGAAAGGGTACGAAACTTCTGAAATACATGGCGAAAAATCTGTATGATGGTGAGCAAATATAAACCCTCCTCGACAGGGGTAACTGTTGCATTATGTGCCAATACGAGAAGAACAACTATCGTATTGAGGATGAACTCAGCCTTAAACAAACAAAAAACTATGAAAGATAACTACCGTATATCTGAGGTTATTAGGTAAGGTCGAAAGAAACATTCACTATTAAACGACATAACAGTAATTGTAAAAGTAAAGACTCCACAGCGCACAAAAACGCGCCAAAATGTTTTGTTCGTATAATATGGAGAAATTCGAGCTCATTGAGTGCAACAAGAAAAACAGAAAAGCCCAAAGGCTAGTGATGCCTTGCAAAAGGTGATGCTCCCCCCCCCCCCCCCCCCCCCCCCCCGACCCCCCCCCCCCCCCACCCCAACCCCACCCCCCCCCCCCCCCACCCCCCCCCCCCCCTCCACCCCCCCCCCCCCCCCACCCCACCCCCCCCCCCACCCCCCCCCCCACCCCCCCCCCCCCCCCCCACCCCCCCCCCCCCCACCCCCCCCCCCCCCCACCCCCCCCCCCCCCCACCCACCCCCCCCCCCACCCCCCCCCCCCCCCACCCCCCGCCCCCCCCACCCCCCCCCCCCGACACCCCCCCCCCCCCCCCCCCCCCCCCCCCCCACCCCCCCCCCCCCCCACCCCCCCCCCCCCCCCCCCCCCCCCCCCCCCACCCCCCCCCCCCCCCACCCCCCCCCCCCCCCCCCCCGCCCCCCCACACCCCCCCCCCACCTCCCCCCCCCCCCCCCCCCCCCACCCACCCCCTCCAGCACCCCCCCACCCCCCCCCCCCCCCCTCCCCCACCCCCCCCCCCCACCCACCCCCCCAGAAAAAAAAAATTGGGCCTCCCGCACATAAATACTGTAAATCATAAGCGGGCAGCTGATGTTCTGAATCCAGCCAAAATTCCAGCGCACTTCTCCGCAGCTGTGATTGTACAGAGAAATTGCAATGACGCACAATAAATTGCAATACAGAATCGTTCCAAAGCAAGCGGATCGCAACTCCCAAGCTGAACACTGATTATGGTAGCAACAAATATCATCGTAATCTAGCCATTCACAGTGCAGCTCTTATATGCTGGCTGCTGGTTGTATAAATAAGAGCGAATCTGATTGGATTGAAATTCAGTCACAGTCCCAGGGTTGCAAACGCAATGTTACATCGTGTGCAGTACGTATGGTTACACACCTATAGAGCTGTAGTGCACTGTGGAGTCTTACATGTGTAATTGTATTGAATATGTACAGTATGTACTTTCTTCATTTTACGTCGTACATTGCTCTCGTTAATTTCTGATCGTATGTGTATCTCCAATGAAGTTCACTCATATTTTCCACTTCAACTTCAAGTTCACGGATTTACACTCACTCATTCTTCAGAAGGAAGACACCCACTGACGAACTGTATTTATTTACCTGTACCCTCCACTTCTCAAGGATTGGTAGGTGGAGGATGTCGGAGCAGGGAGCCAGTTCTCTGGCTCATATAAGCTCCCAAAACAGTATCCTTCAAGTATTTGTCCACATGGCCCTTAAAACTGGAGCTGTATCGGAGGAGGCTTTGAACTTGGAGAAAGCACTAACGTTAGTGACACGCATTAACTGCTGTTAACAGCAAGTAGTACCTCTTGCGTGGGGAGTAGTTTTGCGATGGCGACGGAAATCCCGCTTAAGAGGAATTTATGGGAGGGATAAGGTCCCGCCTTGATTTTGAAAATCCCGCACAAAAAAATTTTTAGAGCGGGAATTCCCGCACAGTTTCAATTCCTTAGTGCGAACACTGGGCTCACATGTGTATGTAGGCTCACAAGTGTTAAAATATTATATAGAGCGGTAGGTAATGCATACTGTACACGCAGTGTAGGGCCTATATCACTACATACTGTAAATATCTGTTCGATACTGTTCGCAAATCAATGGACTGTACCCGACTACGTAAGTAGTACGTATGAGTCGATAGATTGAATGTGGCCAACTGTCTATGTGATCTGCTGCAAAGCTGTCATGAAAAATGTGCTGCATGAAGTGTGAACTAGGGTTGCAGCCTACCTGCTAATATTAGCAGAAAATATTTGTTGTGGTTCACTGACTTGGTGTGGACCAGCGCTGCTACAACCCTGGTTGACTCTTTATCACTTTATACGCTTACAGCTGATGAATCAAACATTTTTGCAGGTATTTTCTTCTGTGAAAAATTGGACTTTTTTTCTCTTACGGTACCAGTATAGCGATATTACCGGTACCATTTGTGGCGGTAGGCCTACTGACAGTACCAAATTTCAGCGGTACCATGAAACCTTACAGGGGACTATGCCACGCCAACTTATTAACACCCCAGTCTCAGAAAGAATAATCCTGACACTAAACTGCATTACTGTTTGGTACAGCAGACATAGGCTAGGCCTAGGCATACTGTGTATTTGGCTTAGGATGTACAGCTGTAGGCTAGGCTAACATTAGTGTTTGTTATGCCACAATGACGTCGCCACGGTCGCCACTGTGCACCAAAGCCAGTATGGCATACAATTTCATTTGCCATAGATCTGCATGAAAACTGTTGAACTTTCCAGTATAGGCTTAGGCTATACTCGTAGGTAGGTCTTGGCCTAATTGATCTCTACGAATCATTAGCCTACATGTAAGACCCTTCATTCTAGCAATACTTGCACTTAGGCTAGTCACAAGCAGTCCTAGCATTAAATACCCTAGGCCTTACATAGGCTATGTAATAGTGGAAAGGTAGCGCACTTCACGGCCTTTCGGTAACAACTTCGCCTACCTGAATCCCGATTTATTCTCCACTTTACCTGTTTTCGATACACACGAATGTTTCAATCGTGCGATCGAATCCTTTGAATCATATGACGATTCATTTGAACCCCAAAATGTCTTCAAAAAAGAACATTTCTCCACGAAAATTTGGTTTCCGCACGATCACATTCGGTCGCGGCGATGTGATGTCACATGCATTAAGGGAATTTCCCCCCTTCGAAATCCGGTCCTCCCGTTGGATAGTTCAGCCTATCATCATGAGAGCGTTACTACGTCATGACAACTATCCAATGGAGACAGCCGACGTACTGTACCGTCAGCTCACAGCATGTCATGATTGATCTTCTCGCTACGGATGCCCATGGGGTACGGTTACGTTTTACAGAGCGTGTGGAAAGTATATATAGATCGTTATGACATCATTGATATGAATGGTCCATCAGGGCTACCGTAGAATGAAGGAACTTTAAGAAAATGCCGTCAAAATGCCGATTTTGACCTCAAATGACTTTTAATCTTCATGAAAGTTTAGGACAAATGTGTACTACATAAAAGCAAGCTAAACAGCAAGTTTCAAGCTAAACCAAGTTCTACATTCAGAGATATTGTGCTTGGACGATTTTGACCCTTTTCACCTCTGGTGACCCCAAATGACCTTTGACCTCTACCAAAAACGATAGGGATCATCTTCCTAATATGGGCCATGCATATGCCAAGTATGAGATTCCTTGAAGTTACACATCTTGAGATAGAGTATTTACAAGCAATTTCCAAGGTATTTACCATTTTACCTCTGTTGACCCCACATGACCTTTGACCTCCACCAAAAACAATAGGGATCACCTACTCAATATGGGCAACCTACATGCCAAGTATGAAATCCCTCAGACTTACCCGTCTTGAGATATCGTGTTTACAAGCAAAGCGTCACATACACACACACACATACACACACACACATACACACACACGACATCACCATCGCATAGATTCCTTGCCTGCCTTCGGCAAGGAATCAAAAATGATCTTGACTTTCGATCTATGTAATTACAGTTTGCAGATACCTGTTATTTGTTAGCCTACACTTTGAACTTGGGTGCTACGAAATATATCTCGATGTTGATGTAACACTAGGCCAATAAAACATGCTAGCCAGCCGTTTATTCCCCCGGGGGCCGTGTCATTCCGCCATCGGTACTTTCCGCCATAGAAAATGTGCTCATTCCGCCATAGAAAAAGTGCCTTTCCGCCATGGTGGAAAGGCACTTTTCTATGGCGGAATGAGCATATTGTTTTGTGGAATGTAAGATAGGATAGGTTGGAACTTACCAGACTTATAAATTACAGGAACAGGGCTGAATGCAGTTTAGAGATTTGTTGGAAGCATTGTGATCGGTGCTTCACAGTTGAATGGGAGTAACTAGAATACCCCGCCATGGTCAAAACACCTTTCTGAAAACTAGGAGGCGAAGTCGCAGTGGCCATGGTCCCCAAAGATTGTTATTTTGAGAACGAGTCAACATATGATAGGCCTATGTAAATGTTTCTTGCAAAATGTCTAAGTCCAACGCGCCTCCAGATTTGAGTGGAGGCGTAGTCGCAGCCACAGTGGCCGTTTATGAATTTGTGTTATTTTGCAACACAATAATTACATGTGTTTTTACATACATTAAGTGTTTTTTGCAAAATATCCAAGTCCACAGCACCTCCAGTTTTGAGTGGAGGCGCAGTCGCAGCAGTGTTCGCACTAAGGAATTGAAAGTGGGAGGGAATTCTCTCTCTAAAATTTTTTTTTGTGCGGGATTTTCAAAATCAAGGCGGGACCTCATCCCTCCCATAAATCTGACTTGAGCAGGACTTCCGTCGCCATCGCAAAACTACTCCCCACGCTAGAGGTACCACTTGCTGTTAACAGCAGTTAATGCGTGTCATTAACGTTACTGCTTTTCTCCAAGTTCAAAGCCTCCTCCGATACAGCTCCAATTCGTCACTAGGTGTTTTCCTTCTGAAGAATGAGTGAGTATAAATCCGTGAACTTGAAGTTGAAGTGGAAAATATGAGTGAACTTCATTGGAGATACACATACGATCAGAAATTAACGAGAGCAATGTACGACGTAAAATGAAGAAAGTACAGTAAATACTGTATTATTCAGCGCAAATACTATAAACATATTCAAATGCGCTGTACATATTCAATACAACACGTCAGACTCCACAGTGCACTACAGTCTACAGGTGTGTAACCAAACGTACTGTACTGTACACGATACAACATTGTGTTTGCAACCCTGGGACTCTGAATGAATTTCAATCCAATCAGATTCGCTCTTATTTATACAACCAGCAGCCAGCATATAAGAGCTGCACTGTGATAGTTAGATGAAATTTAACGACACACCAACACAAATGTGTTATATAGTGTCAAGCAAAGTTTAAATACAGTGCAAGTCCTTCCCTTTAGTCGCCTCTTACGACAGGTGGGAAATACCGTGGGCATATTCTACAACCCCCAGCCCACAGGGGGCTGCTGCACTGTGAATGGCTAGTTAACGATGATATTTGTTGCTACCATAATCAGTGTTCAGCTTGGGAGTTGCAATCCACTTGCTTGAGAACGATTCTATATTGCAATTTATTGTGCGTATTATAATTGCAATTTCTCTGTACAATCACAGCTGCGGAGAAGTGCGCTGGAATTTTGGCTGGATTCAGAACATCAGCTGCCCGCTTATGATTTATTTATGTGCGGGAGCGGAGAAGGTGTGTGGGATTTTCCCGCATTAGATTTAATTATGTGCAGGATTCGAAAGACAAAAGCGGGATTCCCGCAATCCCGCGCCTTAGTGCGAACACTGAGTTGCAGTCACAGTGGCCGCTTATGAATTCATGTTATTTTGCAACACAATTATTACGTGTGTTTTTATGTACATTAAGTGTTTTTTGCAAAATATCCAAGTCCACCGTGCCTCCAGTTTTGAGGCGCAGTCGTAGTCACAGTGACCATTCATGAATGCAAGTTCTTTTGTTACTTAGTGCTTCACTTGACTGCGCCTCCAGAGGCGAGATGAGGTTTATTATTGGTGGGGTATTCTACAGTTGTACCGTTGAAAGAAACAGACAGGACTGGGTTTCTTTGTATAGGCTAAAATAAGTCACAGTATTTAACCCAATTATGGATTAAAACAGTGGTCAGTGTCAATGAACACGTACGTGTCTATTGAGTACAATGATTGTAATCCCCTACATGTACACACTGAGATCTTCAGGTGAAGATGTGTGAATAAGTTGATGTCTTTGCTTTGTCTATAGACTTTATTCAGCCACCATTCATACATTTGGAAAGGATGTAACTTTCTTCCCCACAGCCCAGGGTGCATTTAGTGCACTATACGCCGAAGATCTTCGGTGTGGACATACGATTTCGGTCGGCGTGGCGGCTTAGAAACTAGCCTTTGTCGGCGTACAAAACGCAGTAAGTTGAGGATTGCCGGCGTAGTTGGCGTACTCCCCAGCGTAGCAGCGGGCAAACGGTACTCCCAGCATACCGGCGGGCCGATTCAGTCAACTCCCGCTAGTATGTTCACGCACAGTACTGTGCTATATATACCTGTAGGCTGCTTGTATTGCCAATGAATGGTGTATGCATTACGTACATGTATACATACGTACACGTGAATACTATACCTGTACGTGCATTGCCAATGTATGGTGACTGTACGTATCACGTACACTGTACGTATGTACGCACGCCTATGGATTGCTATGTACATGCATTGTATGTGCACAGTACAGAAAATCCCGGCGTACATCCCGACGTACGATCACGAAAACCTCGCGTGCCTCCGGCGTAGGCTTTACATGGAATGCACCCTGGCCCACAGCTTGAAATTAAATCCAGTAGGCCTAGTAAGTAGCCTACATGTTAATTCTATTCAAATTTCTTACTTTAAGCCTGCTTTACACTTCCATTCAATCTAGGCCTAGGCCTAGGCTATTCAACGAGCTACATCTCTAAGACTCTATTCCTCTACTTGTTGTCTGACAGGTCTGGACTTTTAAAATGTTTCGGTAGTTGCAAGGACAACAATTCCTTTAGTTTCTTAGATTTTTAGAAAGTGTCTTTCTGCCATTGGTTTCACACCTTTCCGCCATGGCCATGGCGGAAAGGAAAGGTGAGAAACCTCTTTCGGAATGTTATGGCAGAATGTACCGATGCCCCCCCACCCATCCCGAAAGGTACGCGGAAGGCTACACAATCGACAAAATATTATTTTTTACAACATTATAGGGGGGTCTTACCAGTCTGGAAAGTTCGTATCTGCTACACCGAATGTTTACGCCAGTCACCTGTTTTCTCAACTTTTACACCACGCCAAATTGTTGTACTGTGTTTTAAGTACAGTGTGTATGTAAAAGACAAGAAAATCACGCCATCAAATTGGCGTACAAGGTCTTTACTGCACGCCGGAGATCTTCGGCGTAACATACATGTTTTCCAGATGGGGGGCCTTAATAATATCTTGGGAAATTTCAATTTCAAGGCCATTTGTTCAAATCGGGGACAGTTTCGGGGTCACTTGTTCATCGGGGACAGAACACTGGATTCGGGGACTGTCCCTGAAAATCGGGGACGTCTGGTCACCTTATTCAAAAAGGTGTTAGTACTACTAGTAGGCCTAGCCTACTAGGCTAAGTAAAATGTTACTTGTTACTGTAGCGCCGCACAGCGTAGGCCTTGACTTCACAGTACACAGTACACTAACTTAACGTTAGGCCTATGCTACGCAACAGCTATGCAGTATCCGCACGAGTAACGTTAGGCCTGTATTAAGGCTACCGACGTTCGTAGCTTTGAACTTCAGCCAAGCCTAATGTTGGTGGTGATACTGATTGTTTAAAACTTGGTATCGGGGCTCATTAATAAGTGCTAAAGAGATACTTACGACAAAATTTTCAATTCTCGTCCATGACAAAGTAGCAGCTCCTGTCAAATTTCGTAAAATTCGCTGTACTGTCGTCACTACTGATGGACACTGGCTACAATCCTTTCCGTACGGTACGGTATTATTTGCATACAAATACGATATAATAGAGGGCGCTAGAGCTTATTTTGGTCAAAGATATTATATTATCTTCGATTTTGGTCTAGAGCAGTGGTTCTCAAAGTGGTCCCTACCGCCCCCTGAAGGGGCGTTGGGAAGTCTCAGGTGGGCACTACAGAGTACAGGGAGTACAGGGGGGAATTGGCACTGATTTGGGGGTCCCCGGCGATTGCAAAAGATTACTGCAGAGATATAGGGCACAATAAGGCATCCAGGAGGGTCTGTTTCCCTCCAAACCTCACTAAAATGGAAAGAGATTCATTCAATTCAATTCAATTCATTTAGTTTGTTTTATCACAACAATATATAAACATAGTGACAGATTATACAGTTAACAACAAATTAATAAAATGAGTGTTGTGAATGGAAGTACTCTTAAAAACCCTTCAGGGCTTAAAGACAAAAGCACTCCCAGAGAGAATAAACAGAATGTAAACAGAGAAAAAACAAAAGGAACAATCCCTCCCATACCCCCCTCACCACACACCCACCATCCTACCGTCCCTCGCCTACAGCATTAATAGGTACTAATAAAATATTTTAGTAAACCTTTCCTCAGAGATGCAACAGAAGGACTTAGCTGGTAATTTTGGGGCAGTGTATTCCAAGTCATAATAGATCTATACTTGAGACTTTTTTTAAAAGCATCTCTATCGACGAAAAGAGTATGAAGTTTGTTAGATTGTCTAGTTTGGTAGTTATGAACAGAACTGTTAACCGTATAGAAGGAAGAAAAGGAACTTGGAAGTAGCTTATTCAAACAGCGAAAGGTAAATATAACTAAACTCATATTAACTACATCATGAAATTTGAGTAAATTCAACGAGGCGAACAGACCACTGGTCTCGTCCCGTGGAGCAGAGCATGTGATATGTCTGACGGCCCTTTTTTGAAGAATGAAAAGTTTGTTTAGAATTGATTTAGTAGTACCGGACCAGATACTACAACAGTATGAGAGTTGAGGTAAGACTAGGCTTAAGTAAATTAACCTCAAAGCGCTTTGAGGTAAAGTAAATTTTAATTTTGATAAGATGCCTACGCCTTTTGAAATTTGTGCTGATATGTACTGTACATGATCTTTCCACGAGAGCTTATCGTCAATATAAACTCCTAAGAATTTAGTGCAATGAACGTTCAGAAGGGGCTTATTATCCATACTTATATTAAAGTTATATTTATTTCTACCTTTGTTGAACACCATATAATTGGTTTTGTCAACATTCAATGATAATTTATTCGACACAAACCATTTGTAGAACCTACATAATTCATCATTTACGGTTTTCTCTAAGTTGCTGCCATTGTCTGTGAAGAAAATATTGGTGTCATCTGCAAAAAGTACCAAGGAACAAGACTCAGAAACGTTACATATATCATTAACATAGATAATGAAGAGTAAAGGTCCTAAAATGGACCCCTGAGGAACTCCACATGTTACTTTAAGGGATGTGGAATGCACATTATTAAAAGATGTGAACTGTTGCCTTGAAGTCAAGTAGCTTTTCATCCAGAGGTAAGCATTTCCTCTTACACCATAATGTGATAACTTACGAAGGAGTATATTATGATCTATGGTATCGAAAGCTTTTGAGAGGTCAAGAAACACACCAATTGAGTTTTGTTTACGTTGAATGGCAGAATAAAGTTTATCCACAGCGTCAGCTAGCGCCAACTCCGTGGAATGACCAGAGCGAAAACCGTATTGACAATCACTTAAAATACTATGTTTTGTTACAAAAGAGTACAGACGGTTAAACATAAGTCTTTCCAAAATTTTCGAGAAACAAGGCAATATGGATATTGGACGATAATTACAGAAAATATCAACACTTCCTTTCTTAAAAACGGGAATAATCTTGGCTTTTTTCAAGAGATCAGGGAAAGTACCCGTCTCGAAGGATCTATTAAAAATATGGGTGAGCGGTTGTAAAATATAAGGAATGACCTCTAACACAATTTTTGGACGAATATTATCAAACCCAGCCGATTTTCTGGGATTAAGAGAGGCATAGGCAATTTTGGCAATTTCATGCTCGGTTGCTGGGAGAAGAAAGAGGGATGAAAGATTAGGACTGCCCAAGTAGCTATCATCAAAAGTCACTGGCGGAATCTTCTCTGCCAGAGAGGGCCCAAGGTTAACAAAAAATTTGTTAAACTCATCAGCAATGTCCCTTGAGCCGGTGATGTTATGATCCCCTTTTTTGAAAGTATCGGGAAGTGAGGACGTACTCTCACCCTTAAGAAACCCGTTGATTGTTTTCCAAGTTTCTTTGCAATCGTTTTTACAATCAGCAAACTTTTTGATGTAGAAATGTTTTTTCACAATTCTAATAATGTGGTTCAGTTTGTTTCTATACTTTCTATAATTGAGCCTGTTTTCTGGAGTTGGGGCTTTCAAGTATCTTCTGTACAATTTTTCCTTACTTCTTATCGATTTTAATATACCAGGAGTGATCCATGGGGCACTGCTTTTTTTACTCCTTTTATTCCTTATTTTTACAAATGGAAAACAAACGTCATGCGTTTTCTTGAACGTATCATGAAACTTCTTAAAGGCAACATTAGCATCATTTTCTTCAAGAACATGATTCCAGTTCATACTGGCCATACTACGGACAAATGTATTTATATTACTAGTAGAAAAATTTTGGATCAATTTGCCATGGTCCTCGTTCATATTCACACCTATTCTAGTGCTTATGAATATGGGAAAATGATCACTGATATCAGTGGGTAGGATTCCCGTCGATACGATTTTAACTTCATTGCACAAAGCGACATTAGTGAGGATGTTGTCAATCAGTGAGGCAGAATGATCAGTAATACGAGTAGGTCTAGTAATAGTGGGATAAAACCCACATGAGGACACAGTATTCAGAAAGTCTGAAGATCCACTGCTAAGAAGATCAATATTGTAATCGCCTAAGATAAAACAGTGCTTCTTTTCGTTTGAAATTTTAGAAAGTGTGTCATAAAGATAATCATTAAATGATGACATATTCCCGCTAGGAGGTCGGTATACAACACCTACAACAACTTTCGTTCCACAGTGAGGAATACTTAGTTCAATAAATAAGCTTTCGATATTGTTGTTGAAAATTGATAGGTCAGTACGTTCAACATACTTATACTTCTGTCGGACAAAGAGACACACGCCCCCACCTCGTCTGTTCAGACGATGATTCTCAACCAATGAATAATTATCAAGGCGAATTAGAGGTGAAATATTATCAGTCAACCAGGTTTCAGTGAAACCTATTACAGAAAAATTATGGTTAAGTAAGGAAAGATAATCAAGAGTTTTGTCCAAGTTTCTGTTTAGACTTCGACAATTTAAGTGAAACAAATCAAAATTGCTGTCACTAGATAGAGCGTTAAAGTCGTCAGTTGCATAATAATCACAGTCATCTGGCATACGCTTATCAGTGAAAGTGCATATATTGCTTAAAAAATTCTGACTTTTGTCTATTGATAAAAATGATTTTAAACTGTCAGATGTTTCAACATCACTGGCTTGAAAGAAAGGGAGAGCTTTCTGTAAACAACCAGGACATTCATAATCTTGCAGCGTTTCACCATGCTCACCCTTCACACTGACTGAACTACTTCTGTGCTCTTTATACCAGTATGCCTGCCTTCAGCAGGTTTTTGTTGTTTTTGCAAATAAAAAAAGTTAACTGAGAAAAAAACTCCATCCGGTTGTGGAGCTTGTTTAAGCGTGGGGATAATGAGGTTACCCTTTGCCACAACTGCCTCCGAGGCACCCTTGGGCAAGGTGCACCTGTAATTTGCCCTGTGCTTTTTTGGTGTTGTTGCCTTCGGGCGTGGGGTCGCCGTTGGGCGTGGGGTCGTGGAGTTGCCTTCGGGCGGTTGCTTTCGGATGTTTGATGTTGCCTTCGGGTGTGTGTTGCGGCTTTCTGGCATGTGTGTGTTGTTTTCCTGTGTGTAAATAGTCTTGCGTGGTGGGTGGGCTGGGGGTGTCGTATATGTTGGCCACAGAAATTTTGTTTTGCTAGCTTAGTGTAAGGTAAATTTGTAAATGATTGTAAATAGTTCATGGTTGTGTTCTTGCCGGTCCGGATTTGGTTCTTCCTGTTTGATAGTGTCCGTTTCTATGCACTTAAAAAGCAAAAACACATATTGTTGAGCATCCGACTATGAGTGGTATGATGAGGGTAGGGGGTAGGGGGGCATTGGGACACTTCAAGATGGTGGAAGGGGGCGGTAGTCTAAAAAAGTTTGAGAACCACTGGTCTAGAGCAAACACAGTACAGCGCCGTAAGGCGCAAGACCGGTTGCTCGCACGAAAGTGCACACAATTTTTCGTAGTATGCAATGGAGCAGAGCGTCCGCCATTTTAGTATAAGCAGCTTTGATGCATCGTATGGAACTCGGAAAAGGCTGCGTGTACGTGTAAATGCCTTGACCTGACCTTCATAAAATCAATATCTCGATAACCAACGATGCGACTTCAATAGGAGTTTCACTGTTGGGTTGGGTATTTTCATTTAGTGTTAGACTTTTCTTTTAAATACTAATTCAAAGAATAGTCCAACACTAAATGAAAACTACATATATTATAGGCCATGGGCCAGAGGCACATCAAGGGCATCCAAACCCGCAACTCTCCGATCCAATATTTTTTGGAAACCTTAGAGTCCCCTGAACACAGGATCAAGTGGTAACAGTAAATATTTTGGGTCTTACTCATTAAAAATGGCTGCCAAAAACAAAATGGCGGCAAAACATGAATATTTTGTATTAAAATATATTAAAATAAATATTCCTAAAAATATTTTGAGGCATCGACTGTTAAAATTTGGTCATATTTTATGACGAAAATTCCAAAATTAATTTTTGAGACTGTTTTGGTGAGATGCAGGTTAACCAAGATGGCGGAAATTCCAAAATGGCTGCCCATGTAATAATTATAATATATTGAAATAATGAGAAAAATATTCATGAAAATATGTTGGACACACCGACTCTCTAAATATGGTCATGGTTCATGCCAAATAATTAAATATTTTTTTAGAACATATTTGTTGAAATTCAGGTCAACCAAGATGGCGGTAAAAGCAAAGTGGCAGCTTATGGTATAGTAACAATGCAGTATAATAATAGATAATGATAATCATTAAACATATTTTTAACACATTTACATCTAAACTCTGTCCATATTCTGTAATAAATATTCAGAAAGATTATGGACAGATTTTAGGTTTAAATGTGTTACAAATATTTTTTAAGGATGATTTTCCTTATTTTTATAAAATATCACTGGCCGCCATTTTGCTTCTTCCTCCATCTTCATTGACCTAAATTCCAAGAAAATGTTTTGAAAAATAATTTTAGAATTATCCGTCATAAAATCTAGCCAGATATTAAGGGCAACTGTGTCAAAAGTATTTTTAATGATTATATCTCATATTATTTTTATACATTTTGATTGTTCTATTGGAGGCCATTTTGTTGTTTCCACCATCTTGGTTAGTACGGGGTCTTGCATAAAATATCACAAATCATGCTTTGAATTTTATGTACAATCTGCTATAAAGGTATTTGGGGTTTTTAATGGAAATATATTTTTAATGATTATTTTCTGAGATTTTTTTGCACTTTTTTTAATTTTCTTATTTTTGTGGGGAACTTTTACTGTATTGTTTTTACTTCTTCGGTGCGTTTCCGCCATATTGGTTGGCAATAATAATAAGTTCAACCTTAATTTTAAAATATTAATTTACAACATTATGATTGAAGACTAGAAATTTGCAATGTTTTTGCACAATTATTGAAACATATTCATTCAGTTTGGCGGCCATCTGGTTTTTCCGCCATCTTGGTTAACCGAAACCTCACCAAAACAGTCTCAAAAATTAATTTTGCAATTTTTGTCATAAAATATGACCAAGTTTTAACATTCGATGCCTTAAAAATATTTTTAGGAATATTTACTTTATTATTAAATACAAAATATAATTTTTGCCGCCTTTTTTGGGAGCCATTTTGGATGAGTGAAACTGAAAGTATTTGCTGTTACTTCTTGATTTCGTGTTCAGGGGACCCCAAGGGTTTCAAAAAAATATTGGGACGAAGATTTGTGTCACGGTGGGGGTGCCCGTGAGGTGCCTCTGGCCCATGGCCGGCGCCTATTATGGAGCAAATTTCCACTACCAGTAGCTGAAAACGGCACATGAATCCGTTCGATAGTTTTGGAGTTATCTCCCCTTGATATGTTATCAACGTACCACATAAACAATGTTTAGCATCAACTCTATGACATCACGGTCAAACTTTCATTAACAATAGCTTATGTTTTTCATTATATTTAGGTGACTAATTTTACTTTCATTTTTGTAATTTTGAACCACTTAAACCAATCGGTCGTCTATGGCTTACTCGCACACACTGTCTCGGTACGTTACGTGCATATCAGCGTCCCGGCGTTTGCTTACTAAAATGGCGGGTACTTCACCCCATGACGTACTACGGTTTTAGAGGCAGAGTAACCGGTCTTGCGCCTAACGGCGCTATAGTGTCTTTGGTCTAGGGTACCTTTTTGCAACTGAAGGAGGTATAAAGGTACTCTGCTTTGGTCCGTATACAGCTCTGTTTTTTTTTGTCCAAGTGGAATTTAGATTACGTAGGGATCTTCTTGTTGAATGTTGGAATGTTTCTGCCCTTCATTTTGTGTGTCGATAATTTATGCCACAATTTAGGCTGGCAGGGGAAAACAACCCGGGGTCGCAACGGGGAGGGTGAAATGGGCTCGCTCAGTATGACATACTCCCTCTTCTGCTTTGGATTTCTCTGTTCACATCATCCGTTAGAATGGTGTACAGAGAAATCGATGTTCGTTTTCTCTGTATCTCGAACTTCTCGTCTTCCATACAAGGCTACTTTACCGTAACTGTAAGGAAACAAATAATTAGTCAGCCTGGGTACTACTGTTGTAAGGAGCGTGATTTGGTTTGGTCACGGTCAAGTTCACTTGCCCTTCGACGTCAGTAGGCATCTGAAGTACTTCAGAGAGTAAATCAAGACACGACCGGATTTACCTAATTATTGATGCAACTTGTAGGTCACCAACCTCCGAAATTTTAATTTTAACCCTCCCCGAAGGTTTCCATACTACAAGTATCCTTTTTGGCTTATTTTTTCCATGTGCTTCTGAGTTAAGACAGAAATGCTGACCTGATTTCAACCTACCAAAGTATGGACTCTGCATGTAAGTCATATTTTTAGCTCAGCTGAAAGCTTCAGCTGAGCTATTGCTATCGTACGCGGCAGCAAATGTCTGTCACCTGTCTGTAACTTTTCGACATCGTGTTTAAATGCGTGGCATTTGGCTATTTCTTCATAGACGGAACGAGCGTAAACACGGAAGGCACGACGGCTGTTCGCGGTCGATCTCGTCTGTTACAATGTCAAGCCCTGCAACGGAAATGCGGTACTTCTACAGCGCATTTAAAATGAGAAACTTTCTACCGCATAACAGAGGTAATCAACTCTGGGCCGTATAACCGAGGAAACAACGAACCACAAACTTTCCACCGCATAACCGAGGTAATGCGATTTCGTGTGTATAAACAGCTTCATTTCTGACTTACACAAAAGTGTATCGTTAACGGGGTAGCATCGTGGAAAAAGAGGAAAATCTTCAAACTGAATAAAAGTCACATTCTTGTGATTATAGGTGACGGAAATAGCGCCGTCGTATGCTGATTCTAATCGAGGTATTCCTCGATTGCCGGTGTTACCTCGTTTGGAAGGTGTGTAAACTAATGAATTACCTCGATTTCCACCATTTACAAACGCACACACACACACACACACACATACATACAGCACACATGGCATCACCATCGCATAGATTCCTCAAACTACGTCAGGGAATGAAAAGCTTTGTCTGGTTTGATCTTTCTCAAATTCACATAGTAGGCCTACGCCTATACCCATGCTGAACAGTTTGTATACTGTACACCACAGAATTATGCCAAATTATGTCATGCAACAGGACTTATATTTCACACTATACCAGTATTTTTGTAAGTACCGGCAAGTACTGGTACCGATACATTACCACCCATCATAAGGTACTGAAGTATCGCCGAGAGCCGTACCCAACGGTACTGCTAAAATACTTTTTTAAAAATACTAAAATTGAATGAAATACTACTGAAATATAAATACCATATCCATTGGATAACTGCCTTGAGTTTTTATATTAAAATATAAACATGTAATGTTCGTTAATCATTTTTCACCATTCCAATCACAAATTTCACCTCGTAAATGTTAATTTTAATGTTATCCTACGTCGCTAATGAGTACCCTTGTGATGTTCGTTTTAACTTGAAGGAGAGTAAAGTTTGCAAAAACCGCTTTGTGTTGTATTTGTAACCCATCTAAGCTTAAAACTATTGTCGAAAATATTATTAACCAATGAAGGATTACAACAATATTTACGAAAAATTATATACATGAAAACATACAGCTTCGTCAAAATGAGCTTACAGCATAATGGTTGCGTAAGTATAGGCCTACACACTACTATGCATAGTATACAGTGTGCAGATATTTACTAACGTACTAGAAGTACAGCACGAAGTGACTGCTCGCTGGAAGGTGCGACTGAATGAAACATAATCAGGTGAGTACAATTGCCACAAACCCCATTAACAATATCATGGCACCCTTAAGGGAAGAGCGCCTTCCCTTCTACCATAGCACCACTGTGGACACAGGTCGGGCCAAGTCCAGGGTAACATATGGCGGAGCCACTCCATGAATGTTGCCAATAAGGGTCCAAGGAACCATTAACTGACATCCATGTACCAATATTCCATTTTCAATAGTACATAGTCGGGCCGAAGCCAACAGTCGGGAGAATAGCAGTGACAAATAAAGCTATTTAACAATGCTCACATCTTTTTGTTCTTATTGTGAAACAAGTACGAACTCTTAAATAAGAAGACTTAAAAGATTGCTGCCACATCCCGGCCGTAATCGTAACCAGTCTCTCACAGAATGAACTATAAATGGAAATACTTGGAAGCCCACAGTATTGCCATGTAACTACTTGGCTATTCACACCATCCTACCATGTATTGCATACAAAAACATAGGGTGTAGGCTCACATGTGTTTGTAGGCTCCATAGAAATAAAAGTAAGGGAGAACGCTAACACAATGATCCATGCATGTTTAACCGGTGAAGCCACGAAAAATGTGAGGGCGCTTTCGTTGTACGGCAAAAGACCGGTTGATAGATGTCTCTCCGTACGTACAGTGTGCATTCTGCTGCAGAAGTTATAGCTTATTTTATGCGTGTTTCGAAAGATTTGGAGTAATTTTCACAACAGAAATAAGTCATGGTGCCTTAAGTATTTTGTTTTATACTCCTTACTTGAAAACTTGTAGTTTCTTTGCCAATACTTGGGGCAAAGGCAAAGACGTGATATTCGTATTACGCGCAGGTGCTCTGTTGCCGTACGGACTGGCCAAATCAATGGCTTCAGTCCAGGTCGGCTGACGTCATTCTCCCTTACTTTTATTTCTATGGTAGGCTCACAAGTGTTACAGTATTCTATAGAGCGGTAGGTAATGCATACTGTACACGCACTGTAGGGCCTATATCACTACATAAATATCTGTTCGTTACTGTTCGCAAACCAATGGACTGTACCCGACTATGTAAGTAGTACGTATGAGTCGATAGATCGAATGTGGCCAACTGTCTATGTGATTTGCTGCAAAGCTGTCATGAAAAATGCGCTGCATGAAGTGTGAACTAGGGTTGCAGCCTACCTGCGAATATTAGCAGAAAATATTTGTTGTGGTTCACTGACTTGGTGTGGACCAGCGCGGCTACAACCCTGGTTGACTCTTTATCACTTTATACGCTTACAGCTGATGAATCAAACATTTTTGCAGGTATTTTCTTCTGTTAAAAATTGGGCTTTTTTTCTCTTATGGTACCAGTATAGCGGTATTACCGGTACCATTTGTGGCAGTAGGCCTACTGACAGTACCAAATTTCAGCAGTACCATGAAACCTTACAGGGGACTATGCCACGCCAACTTATTAACACCCAAGTCTCAGAAAGAATAATCCTGACACTAAAGTGCATTACTGTTTGTTACAGCAGACATAGGCTAGGCCTAGGCATACTGTGTATTTGGCTTAGGATGTAGGCTAGGCTAACATTAGTGTTTGTTATGCCACAATGACGTCGCCACTGTGCACCAAAGCCAGTATGGCATACAATTTCATTTGCCATAGATCTGCATGAAAACTGTTGAACTTTCCAGTAGGCTATAGGCTTAGGCTATACTCGTAGGTAGGTCATGGCCTACTTGATCTCTACGAATCATTAGCCAACATGTAAGACCCTTCATTCTAGCAATACTTGCACTTAGTAACTTCTTAGGCTAAGTCACAAGCAGTCCTAGCGTTATACAGTAATTACCCTAGGCCTTACATAGGCTATGTAATAGTGGAAAAGTAGCGCACTTCACGGCCTTTCGGTAACAACTTCGCCTACCTGAATCCCGATTTATTCTCCACTTTACCTGTTTTCGATACACACGAATGTTTCAATCGTGCGATCGAAACCTTGAATCGTATGACGATTCATTTGAACCCCAAAATGTCTTCAAAAAACATTTCTCCGCGAAAATTGGTTTCCGCACGATCACATTCGGTCGCGGCGATGTGACGTCACATGAATTAAGGGAATTTCCCCCCTTCGAAATCCGGTCCTCCCGTTGGATAGTTCGGCGTATCGTCATGAGAGCGTTACTACGTCATGACAACTATCCAATGGAGAGAGCCGACGTACTGTACCGTGAGCTCACAGCATGTCATGATTGATCTTCTCCCTACGGATGCCCATGGGGTACGGTTAAGTTTTACAGAGCGTGTGGAAAGTATACGTAGATCGTTATGACATCATTGATATGAGTGGGCCATCAGCGCTACCGTAGAATGAAGGAACTTTAAGAAAATGCCGTCCAAATGCCGATTTTGACTTCAAATGACTTTTATTCTTCATGAAATCTTAGGACAAATATGTACTACATAAAAGCAAGCTGAACAGTAAGTTTCAAGCTAAACCAAGTTCTACATTCAGAGATATTGTGCTTGGACGATTTTGACCCTTTTCACCTCTGGTGACCCCAAAGGACCTTTGACCTGTACCAAAAACAAGAGGGATCATCTACTCAATATGGGCAACCTACATGCCAAGTATGAAATCCCTCAGACTTACCCGTCTTGAGATATCGTGTTTACAAGCAAAGTGTCACATACACACACACACACACACGCACACGCACACACACGCCAAGCTGACTACATAGGTTCCTTTTGCTAACGCAAATTTTGTTAGTTAGTTAGATGGGACTTTACGACACATTAACACGAATGTGTTATATAGTGTCACCAAGGTAAAGAAAGGTACAATGTTGGGGTAAAATGTTGGAGTCAAGACTCAATTTTCACACAAATGTACAGGCAAAGCGGGAGTATGTCAAAAACTTTTATACAGTTAACTTTCCTTCAGAAAGCCCAGAATAAGGGAGGGATCTGTCTGCTCAAACAATGTTTTTAGGTCTGGAACAGCATAGTATTTCTGGCGAACATGGGAGTATTCATAACAGTCAACGAGAATGTGACTGACGGTGACAGCACAATCACAGGGTATACAATATGGTCTCTCATCTCCGTGAAGCAAATAGGCATGGGTGAGGTAAATGTGACCGATGCGAGCCCTAGTCAGGACTATATCATCTCTCCGTTTACTGGGGGCTCCATGGCCCCCGGATCCGACCGTTGGTCTAATTTGGTACAATTTGTTTTCGGGAGAGGAATCCCACAGTTCTTGCCACCTTGATTTCACAAAGCCGTTGATCTTAGGGCGGTAATCTGTGTAAGGCAGGTAGATATTGGTGACATCCATCTGTAGAGCTTCTTTAGCAAGTGTATCGACTTTTTCATTTCCTTGAATGCCCACGTGACTAGGGACCCATGCTAGCACAACTGATTTTTGTAGTTGAACCAATTTGGAGTAAACTTCACGGAGAGCTGTTACTAAAGGGTGTTTTAGCTCATGACCCTTTAGTGCTAAAAGACTTGATAGTGAGTCTGTGAACACAATGAACTGGTGCCTGTCTGAGCTTTCAATCAGATGGAATGCCATCTTTAGTGCCTGGAGTTCGGCCGTGAATATTGATGCATCATCTGGTAGTCTGGCTTGCAAGGATGCATCACGGCCTGACGCCGCAGCCGCAACCCTGTTAGTGGCTTTAGAGCCGTCAGTATAGATTGCATGATACTGATGATATTTATGTCTCAGCTCATTAAAGCTAGCCCGGAACACTAGTTCATTTGTTGAGTTCCTTAGATATTTCCTTAGACTAAGGTCAACAGCTGGTTCGTCCAACTTCCAGGGAGGAGTGGTGGGGATGGTAAACTGTGCCACAAAATCATGGTTATTGCACACCTGTGATAGAGCTTCCCTAACGCGAACAGCAAATGGAGGGATAGCTGATGGTTTTTCTCATATATATATATATATATATGTCACCAAACCTATGGTGGAAGGCAGTCTCAAAGGTGGGGTTGTGTCTATGGCTCCTCAGTTTGAGGGCAAACTGAAGTGACAACTTCTTCCATCTTAAATGGAGGGGTGGTTCATTCGCTTCGATGTAAAGACTCTGCATTGGGGAGGTACGGAAAACTCCCAGACAGATCCTAAGACCTTGGTTATGTATGGGTAGGAGTCTCCTGAGGTATGACTCACGTGCAGAACTGTAAACAACACAACCATAATCAAGTTTTGACCTCACTAGGGATCTGTAAAGTCGAAGCAAAACAGGGCGATCCGCGCCCCAGTCCATCTTTGAGACAACCTTCAACAGGTTTAGTGCTCCCTGGCACTTCCGCCTGAGATAATCGATGTGGGTTTTGAAGTTAAGCTTATTGTCAAGTATTAGGCCAAGGAACTTAGTCTGGGGAACAACTGGGATGTGGACACCGTTCAAACTCAAGTCTGGGTCGCTATGGGCACCTCGCTGGTTGCAAAAGTGCATGCAAAACGGTTTTGGTCCGAGAAAAACGGAATCCGTTTTGGTCAGCCCAACGCTGGATGTTATTCAGGCAGTTTTGCATCAGTCTCTCTATAGACCTCATGTTCCGTGAGGAACAGGTAATAGAAAAGTCATCCACAAACAAGGACTTTTCAATCCCAGTGTTCACCACACTGGCGATGCTATTTATTTTCATGATAAACAGAGTTACTGACAAGATGCTGCTTTGGGGGACACCCATTTCCTGACTATGTAACCCTGACAACACGCTCCCCACACGTACACGAAACACACGATCTTTCAGGAAATTTTGAATGAGAAGCGGCATTCTGCCTCTCAGACCCGCACTGTGCAAGTCCTTCAGAACGCCGTATTTCCAAGTGGTATCGTATGCTTTCTCCAGATCAAAAAATACCGAAACAACATGGTGTCCACGGACAAATCCGTCCCGAACTGTGGACTCTAGGCGGACAAGTTGATCAGTGGTGCTATGGCCCCGCCGAAACCCACTTTGATAGCTAGTTATCAGACCTTTGGTTTCAAGGAACCAAACCAGACGGGCATTTATCATTCGTTCAAAAGTCTTGCACAGGCAACTAGTGAGGGAGATGGGGCGGTAATTTGTAGCTTTTGTCGGGTCCTTGCCCGACTTAGCGATGGGAATGATAGTGGCTTCCCGCCAAACAGCTGGGAAGTTGCCATTTTCCCATATACCGTTGAAAATATCTAATAGGACAAGTAGAGAGCTATCGGGGAGGTGTTTGAGGAACTGATAGTGAACTTCATCAGGACCAGTGGCAGTGTCATTGCTTCTTTCGAGGGCAACGCGCAGTTCCTTGATGTTAAAGAGGCTGTTGTAGTCCTCAGAGTTGTCCGAAGTGAAGTTCAGTTTCTGTTTCTCAACGGTATGTTTGAATAATTGAAAGGTTTGGGAATAGTGGTCGCTTGAAGAGTTGCATTCGAACTCATCAGCAAGCAAATTGGCAACGTCTGCTGTTTCTGTGCATTTGCTACCGTCTGGTTTGGTCACGTGTAAAACAGAGGAATTAAACTGCTTTCCACTGATTTTTCTAACCATGTCCCAGGCTTTTTTGACTGGGGTAGAGGAATTAAGTTTGGAAATGTACTGTCTCCATGATTCCCGCTTGCTAATTTTGATTATGCGCCTTGCTTTGGCGCGGGCATTAAGATAATTTCTGAGATTAACGTTACTAGGGGATTTCTTAAAAGTATTAAGGGCTTTTTTGCGATCTTTGATCGCTTCTGCACAATCCGTGTTGAACCACGGCTTGTGTTTGCTACGTGGATTTGCAGAGGACTTCGGAATTGTTTTGGTAGCAATGGTCACCAATAATTCTGTGAAACGAGGGATCGGGTCTTCTAAATTGGCAAAGGCGTCCTTGACTATAGTGTTGCTGCAAAGATCGCCAAATCCAGACCAGTCAGCCCTCCGAAGCTGCCACTTGGGGACTCTCTCTTCAGGCACTGGGCAGACAGTATCAATTAAAATGGGATAATGATCACTTCCACATTGGTCATCGTAGACCCTCCACTGAAGGTCCATCAGAATTGCAGGTGAGCAGATTGAAAGGTCAATTGCTGAACGAGATCCAGAGGCTGGGTGAATGTAGGTACTGGACCCATCATTCAAAACGCATAGATGTGACGTAGCAACAAGAGATTCAATCAATCCACCCGACTGATTAGTGTTTGTACAGCCCCACATGTCACTGTGTGCATTGAAATCCCCAAGAAGTAGGAACGGGGCAGGCAGCTGATTGACTAGCATGTCTAAATCATCTCGTTTGAGATTATATCTTGGTGGGATGTATACAGAACACACAGTGACAGTGCGGTGTAATGTAGCTTGAATAGCGACAGCTTGCAAGTTAGTGTTCAGATGGACAGTGGAGTGTGGCACTGTTTGTTTGACCAATATTGTTGATCCCCCAATTGCTCTATTGTCAATGGGGGATATGGACGTTTTATTATACATGTCATACCCTTTGAAGGTGAGGTGGTCTGTGTCCCGAAGGAAAGTCTCCTGCAGGCAGATTGCAAAAGGAGACCAGTCTGCTATGAAACACTTGATCTCCTCGTAATTTGATCTAAGTCCTCTGCAATTCCATTGAATTAAAGCCGCAGTTCTCCCAAGTGTCATCCTTTGGAAATCTGCGTCTTGTTAACTGAGCCGGTGGAGCTCCCTGACTTAGCCCGAAGGGTCTTGGCACTGAGCTCCATCGGCTCCTCTCCATCTTCTCTCTCCTCTAAAACTCCATACTTATTAAAAAGTTGAACAGGGTCGTCCGACCCTTTGCTCTTTTTCATTTGTATTTTCAACCTAGGTCTGTCTCTTGCTGTTGTAGATTGTACTTGTTTCTGTTGTGTTAAAGTTGCTGGTTTCTGTGGTGGTTGTGGTTTCTGTTGTGTGGGATTAGATCTTTGCGTTTTGTTTGCAGTTGTTTTCGTTGTCTGTATTGTCTTGGATGTTGTAGACTGCCTTGATGGTTTGGGAAGCGTGTCCTTTGCGGATTTTGGAAAGGTGGTGATGGGTTTTGGGAAATCGCTGTTTTTTGGCCAGGTGACATCCGTTTGGGTGGCAGTAGAGACTTTTGTAGTCTTCACGGCCCCAGCATAGCTCTTGAGCTGTGAGTCCTGGGATTTGAATGTGTCTCTAGCCTCTCTTTGTAAGTGATGTTGTTAGAGGCTTTAATTTTTTGGATTTGTTTCTCCTCTACCCATTTTGGACATGTTTTGCTGTTGGCCTGATGACCACCCTGGCAGTTAATGCAATGAGGGGCCCCCTCACAGGTGTCACCAGAATGCCCCTCCTGGCCACATTTCTCGCAGGTTGCTGGTCTACTGCAGTTGGTCTTGAAGTGGCCATAGCGTTGGCAGTTAAAGCAACGGACAGGGTTGGGGATGTAAATCTGAACCCTGACTTGCATATAGCCAATCTTCAGTGTTTTCGGGGGGTTGGGGGTGTTGAAGGTAAGGATGAAGGTGCCGGTAAGCTTCCTTACACCCTCCCTTACTACTGAAATCCGATGGAGGTGGCTTACATTCTGAGATGCCAGGCCATCAAGAATCTCTTCATCTGAACAGTCCTTGATGTCCGGGCATCTAATAACACCTTTGGAGGAGTTAAGTGACCTGTGAGGGGTCACCTGTACTGGCACGTTAACAAACAATTTGGTCTTGAGTAAGTTGTCTGCTTGGCTGCTGCGGTTGACCTCAACAAGGAGATCCCCAGACCGAAGCCTCTTGATAGATTTTGGGGTGCCCACAACACCCTCAATTCCTTTTTGTACAGCAAAAGGAGACAGCTTTGAAAGGGGCTTGTCGTCACTAGTACTGGTAACGACAAGGAACCTAGGCCAGTTAGGAGTGGTTTCTGGGTCAGAGCTGGACCCAGAGTCGCTCCTGAAACGTTTGCTTGCTAGTTTACTTGAGTTTGAGGTATCCATAGTAGAGAAATATAGATTTCATCACCGGTGCTCCCCACCCACCATGGAGCCCAACAAGGGGACATCGAAACGTAAGTGGAACAATACATCACAAACTGATGCCAGGGATACACCAGTGAGATACTCAAGGCCATTAATAAAACAATAACCCCGATTGACCTGATTAAGCAGCCGCCTTCTGGGAAAACCACTTTCCTGAGACACAAAGCAGAATCCACTTGGTGCCGACATGAAAGGTTCGTGCTAATAATAATAATAATAATAATAATAATAATAATAATAATAATAATAATAATAATAATAATAATAATCATAATCATAATCATAATCATAATCATAATCATAATCATAATCATAATCATAATCATAATCATAATCATAATCATAATCATAATCATAATCATAATCATAATCATAATCATAATCATAATCATAATAATAATAATAATAATAATAATAATAATAAGCAAAGAATTTAAAAAAAGCAGTTAAGTGGAATCCCAGGGCAAGACGCCACCAGCCGATTGGTTGAACCAGGCCTGTCCAACCTCCCGACTAGGTGAATTTGAGGCCAAAGTGGTGTGTTGCTGGGACCAGACCGCAGTCATAGCCTTCACTCAACCACCAGGACCCTCTCCTCCACCGACACGGGTCGCAACTCACGGCAAACGAGTTGTCCCTGTTAGTCGCCTCTTACGACATGCTGAGAAAGCAGCGGGCCAATTCTACATCCCCGGACCCGCAGGGGGGTTTGCTAACGCAAAGAACCAAAAATGTAGACTACAAGATTCTGGCGAAAGCCCTTTGTAACAGGCTAGGCACAGTTATGCCGGATCTTGTAGGGTCCTTTCAGACATGTGCGGTGCGGGGACACAGTATTCAGCAGAACCTCTGGTTGGTGCGGGACTTAGTTGAATACGTGTTGGACCGTGATCTTCCATGTGCGCTTGTCTCCCTCGATCAGAAGGCCTTCAACATGGTTGATCACGGATTCCTCTTTAAAATTTTACAGAAGTTCAGTTTGAATCCAGTTTTTGTTAAATGGACCTCCCTATTGTATAATAGCGTATACAGTCGGGTTATCGTCAATGGCCTACCGTCGGACCCCTTCAGAGTTCAACGTGGGGTGCGGCAGGGGTGCCCCCTATCACCTCTACTCTATGTATTGTTTAGTGAATCCCTTGCGAGTTGAGCCTTTGTTTCGACCATTTCACATACCTGGTGGTGCTGAAGTTAAGTGCCTTCAGTATGCTGACGATGTCACATGCGTAATCTCCGACCTAGCTTCCTTCAGGGCCCTTACTGGCACGTTGTCTAACTTTAAAAGAGCCACAGGTGCCAGTCCTGTGTAGGACGTTAAACTGCATCCGGTTGTGGAGCTTGTTAAAGCGTGGGGATAATGAGGTTACCCTTTGCCACAACTGCCTCCGGGACACCCTTGGGCAAGGTGCGCCTGTATTTTTGGCCCATTTTTGTTCAGTTTGGAGTCCCGGGGAGAGTGGACGTTCCCGAACCTTCGGCGGGCTCGTTCGATCTCTTCGGGACTGGTTTTGTTTTTGTGTAAATAGTGTATATAGTGTACATACTGTAAATAGTGTATATAGTGTACATACTGTAAATATAGCAGGTTGACTACGCTCGGACCCCTCGTGGCAGGTGGACCCCGCCCCGGACCCCTCGTGGCCCCTTGGGGCAGTTTGTGATGATTGTTTTGTCTGGTGTTTTGGTTTTTTGGTTGTTGTTGGGTGGTGGTGGTTTGGTCTGGTGTTGTCTTTCCTTGGCGGTGTGTAGTAATGTTGGTTTGGGATGGCCGGGGAGAGGTTGGTTTGTGGGGTTTTTGGGTTGTCAGTGTGTGTGTGGTTCTATTGTTGTAATGAACATAATTTTCTGTTTGATTTGGTGGTGTGTGGATAGTTTTGCCTTTATGTTCCTGTCCGATCCGGTTTGAGTTTTTGTTTTTTGTTTGTATGTGCCGTTTCGATGCACTTAAAAAGCCCCGCCAGACTGAACCCCACTAAGACCAAAGGACTCCGTCTGGGTAAGTGGCGGTCGAAAAAAACTGCCCTTCGCGGCATCATGGGTAGACGACGCCATAAAGATCAATGGCATATGGTTTGGTTATGGTTCACCCCAGTTACTTACCTGGAATGAGAAAGTGGACCTAGTGGAGGCTAGGTTGAAGGACTTCGGCGATCGCCACATTAGCCTGTTGGGAAAGGTAACAGTTATCAATCGTTTTATTTACCCTCTCTTGTGGTATCCGGGCACTGTTCTGGCTGCTCCAGAGGGTGTCTTGGTGCGACTCGAGAGGGCTGTGTTTAGTTTTTATGGTCAGGAGGGACGGGGCTGGTTAGAAGAGGGGTGGTATACCAGGATCTTAGGCGCGGAGGGTTGGGCCTTGTGCATTTTCCTTCCAAGCTCCGTTTTCTCCTGACCAAGTGTGTTTACAGTGCTGTGGACAGCAGAATGCGTTTTGCCTATTTTGTCCGTTATTGCGGGGGGGGGGGGGGGTATCATTCCGTCGGTTCTTTCCCTCCCTGTTTAGTAACAGTGAACCCCACAGCTGGAGACCCACGGGGGCATACAGTCAAATGAGGGAAACGCTCCGTATTATGTCAAGAGTGGGGGATGTTTCGCAGTCAAGTGCAAGGGACCTATATCGGGCTGTTTTTGATGAATTGATTGGCCAGGTCCAATCCAACCACTCTGCTTCAGGGCCGGAAGTGTGGCGTGTAGTCCACAGCAGATCATTAGATTACCGCAGGCGAGACCTGTTGTGGCGAATCGCACATGACGCCATTGTAACTAATCTCAAGCGCCTTCGGTGGCGTCTTGGAGATGGCATTTGCCCTCGCACTAGATGCACAAGTTAGTTAGTTAGATAGGGTTTAACGACACACCAACACGAATGTGTCACATGTGTTTTGTTACCTTTGTTTCGGCCTCCATAAAGCTGGCCTTATGGAGAGACCGATGTAACATTGTATTTAGGGGGTGGGGAGGCCTGCTGATTTCGTCCTGGCGTCGGTGAGGGCGGAGGTCAAGCTGAGGGTGGAGTCGGACTTCGTTCGTTTGCCAAGGTCGGCGTTCGGTAGGCGATGGGGTCCACTTGTTTCAGTGAGGGCGGACCGGGTGGTAGTCAACTTGTAAATATTGATTTTGTTTGTAAATATGGAACTACTGTAATTTTTAAATAGGACTGTGTTTGTACATAGGTGGCTTGTGAGGTACTTAGCTTTAAATATGTTGTAAATATGTATATCTGTATATATGTATATATGTATATGTACATATCTGTACATATACCACGAGAGAAAATTGAATCACACGAGGTATTTGTAGCCTGTTTGTCACTTCTGTGAATCACAAGCCAAAGTGTAGTGGTCACAGACTCTGCCCGGAAAGCGGAGGATGGCGGGTTCAAACCCTCGGTACGGCTCAATTTTTCTCTCTGGTATTTTCTCTGAACCTTTCCTGCTTTGATAAGGGCTATGCTCTATCTAGGATTGGTATAAAAATCCAAGATCGAATGTACTACTATTTACCTTTCTTAGGCGCGGAGGGTTGGGCCTTGTGCTTTTTCCTTCCAAGCTCCGTTTTCTCCTGACCAAGTGTGTTTACAGTGCTGTGGACAGCAGAATGCCTTTTGTCTATTTTGTCCGTTATTGGGGGGGATTATCATTCCGTCGGTTCTTTCCCTCCCTGTTTAGTAACAGTGAACCCCACAGCTGGAGACCCACGGGGGCATACAGTCAAATGAGGGAAACGCTCCGTATTATGTCAACAGTGGGGGATGTTTCACAGTCAAGTGCAAGGGACCTATACCGGGCTGTTTTTGATGAATTGGTTGGCCAGGTCCAACCCAACCACTTTGCTTCAGGGCCGGAAGTGTGGCGTGTAGTCCACAGCAGATCATTAGATTACCGCAGGCGAGACCTGTTGTGGCGAATCGCACATGACGCCATTGTAACTAATCTCAAGCGCCTTCGGTGGCGTCTTGGAGATGGTATTTGCCCCCGCACAAGATGCACAAAGTGGGAGAGTGTGTCACATGTGTTTTGGCAGTGTGACTATGTGGCTCTATTCTGGGAATGGTTTCAAGTCCTGACTGACCGCCTAACGTTGTGTAACACCTGGGCTGTCAGCCAGGACTATGCTTTGTATGGTCTTTCACCTCCGCCATGCAATACAAGTGTTCAGGACATACTTACCTTTGTTTCGGCCTCCATAAAGCTAGCCTTATGGAGAGACCGATGTAACATTGTTTTTAGGGGGGTGGGGAGCCTGCTGTTGCCGTCCGGGCGTCGGTGAGGGCGGAGGTTAAGCTGAGGGTGGAGTCGGACTTCGTCCGTTTGCCAAGATCGGCATTCGGTAGGCGGTGGGGTCCGCTTGTTTCGGTGAGGGCGGGCCGGGTGGTAGTCAACTTGTAAATAGTGATTTTGTTTGTAAATATGGAACTACTGTAATTTGTAAATGGGGCTGTGTTTGTATGTGGGTGGCTTGTGAGGTGCTTGGTTGTAAATATGTTGTAAATATGTATATATGTGTATGTAAGTATCTGTACATATAGTTCTATTACTGTAATGAACATAATTTTCTGTTTGATTTAGTTGTTTGTAAAAAGTTTGCGTTTATGTTTCTGCCCGATCCGGTTTGAGTTTTTGTTTTTGTTTGTATGTGCCGTTTCGATGCACTTAAAAAGCACACGTTCCGTATGTGCCGTTTTGATGCACTTAAAAAGCAGAAACAGTTCCGTATGGAACTGGTGAGGGACACAAAGCCAAGTCGGGCCCTGGGTATTGATTTTGTTTGTAAATATGGAACTACTGTAATTTGTAAATAGGACTGTGTTTGTACATATGTGGCTTGTGAGGTACTTAGTTGTAAATATGTAGATGTATATGTGTATGTAAATATCTGTACATAGGTACTCAGTTGTAAATATGTATATATGTGTATGTAAATATCTGTACATATAGTTCTATTACTGTAATGAACATAATTTTCTGTTTGATTTAGTTGTTTGTAAATAGTTTGCATTTATGTTTCTGCCCGACCGGTTTGAGTTTTTGTTTTTGTTTCTATGTGCCGTTTCGTTGCACTTAAAAAGCACACACGTCCTGGGTAGGACTTTAAACTGCATCCGGTTGTGGAGCTTGTTAAAGCGTGGGGATAATGAGGTTACCCTTTGCCACAACTGCCTCCGGGACACCCTTGGGCAAGGTGCGCCTGTATTTTTGGCCCAGTTTTGTTCAGTTTGGAGTCCCGGGGAGAGTGGACGTTCCCGAACCTTCGGCGGGCTCGTTCGATCTCTTCGGGACTGGTTTTGTTTTTGTGTAAATAGTGTATATAGTGTACATACTGTATATAGTGTACATACTGTAAATATAGCAAGTTGACTACGCTCGGACCCCTCGTGGCAGGTGGACCCCGCCCCGGACCCCTCGTGGCCCCTTGGGGCAGTTTGTTATGATTGTTTGGTCTGGTGTTTTGGTTTTTTGGTTGTTGGGTGGTGGTGGTTTGGTCTGGTGTTGTCTTTCCTTGGCGGTGTGTAGTAATGTTGGTTTGGGATGGCCGGGGGGAGGTTGGTTTGTGGGGTTTTTGGGTTGTCAGTGTGTGCGTGGTTCTATTGTTGTAATGAACATAATTTTCTGTTTGATTTGGTGGTGTGTGGATAGTTTTGCCTTTATGTTCCTGTTTCCGAGATTCCCGGTTTTGGGTTTTTGTTTTTTTTTTGTTTGATTATGTGCGCCTGTTTCTGAATGCACTTAAAAAGCACATCATCAACCGATTTGCAATAACCTCAGCACAGCGGATGAATTTTAAATTATGACTGCGTAAGTTCGATTTTAAATTTTACTTCCCACAAAATAAGTGGGACGTTAAACTGCATCCGGTTGTGGAGCTTGTTAAAGCGTGGGGATAATGAGGTTACCCTTTGCCACAACTGCCTCCGGGACACCCTTGGGCAAGGTGCGCCTGTATTTTTGGCCCAGTTTTGTTCAGTTTTTTTTGTTTTTGTGTAAATAGTGTACATAGTGTCTAATACTGTAAGATATAGCAAGTTGACTCCACCCACGGGACACCCCTCGTGGCAGGGTGGACCCCGCCCCGGACCCTTCCGTGGTCCCCTTGGGGGCAGTTTGTGATGATTGTTTGGTCTGTTGTTTTTGGTTTTTTTTTGGTTGTTGTTGGGGTGGTGGTTTTGGTCTGGTGTTGTCTTTCGTTGGCGGTATGGTAGTAATATTGGTTTTTAGGGTGGCCGGGGGGAGGTTGGTTTATGGGGTATTTGGGTTGTCAGTGTGTGTGGTTCTATTGTTGTAATGAACATAATTTTCTGTTTGATTTGGTGGTGTGTGGATGGTTTTGCCTTTGTGTTCCTGTCCGATCCGGTTTGAGTTTTTGTTTTTTGTTTGTATGTGCCGTTTCGATGCACTTAAAAAGCACACCTTTCGACCTACACATTCTGACTTCGATCTACCAACCTCGACCTATCTGTACATAAAGTTCTATTACTGTAATCAACATAATTTTCTGTTTTAGTTGTTTGTAAATAGTCTGCATTTATGTTTCTGCCCGATCCGGTTTGAGTTTTGGTTTTTGTTTGTATGTGCCGTTTCGGTGCACTTAAAAAGCACACTAGAGCTTGCATTGACCACACTTACCTTACCCATGCCTATTTACTCCACGGGGATGAGAGACTATATTGCATCCCCTGTGATTGTGCTGTCAACGTCAGTCACATTCTCGTTGACTGTTATGAATACTCCCATATTCCTCAGTTAGTTTGTTAGATGAGGTTTAACGTCCCAGTTTCCAACCAATTGGTTCAAGTCGAGACGACCACGGCCTTTTTTGCAGCTGTGGCTCACTGGCTTATTTCCCCTACTCCATTGCTTATGCTGGGCACTAAGCACAAAGGCAGTAGGTTCCATTTTTAAAGTCTTTGGTATGACCCGGCCAGGATTGGAACCCTAGACCTTCCGGCTGCAAGTCGGGTGCTCTAACCACTTGGCCACTGCAGTCGGTCCCCATATTCGTCAGAACTACTACACTGTACCAAACCTGAAGACATTTGAGCACACAGACCCTCCTCTCATTCTTGGCTCTCTGAAGGAAAGTGGCCTGTATAGAAATTTTTGACATGACTCCCGCATTTCCATTTACCTAGACTTTTTGTTGAATTCTACCCTATCTTTACTTTTTCAGTTGAATTTTAACTCCCCATTCTTGCTGATACTATAAAACAACGATTATGTGTAGGCTATGCGGCATTTACTTGCTGGCAAATCTGGGCTACTAAGGATCTCTTACCATTTCGTTTTAGGGATAAAAAAGTACTCTTGTTGTGTGATTCACGTGGCAGAATGCTAAAAGAACTATTCCAAGGTCTCTGGCCGGATGCAATCGTTGAAGTCAAATTCTATCCCGGGGATACATCTCAAATGCTGGATGAATAACTAAATCTTTATGACGCAAAACGTGATGTCGTAATCCCTGTTGGCACAAACAACGCGCAGAAAAAAGATGGTGCGCCAAAGCCAAGATATTGTTTGTGTACTTGACAGACTTTTTTCCCCTCGCTGTAAAAATAGGAAGACATTTTCTCTTCCCAGTGTGATTTTGTGTCCCCAGTGTTTCCTCGTGTTAACGTCAATTGGCACAATGACAGGATTAGGTATGTTAACGTAATGTTTAGGGGATTTCTCTTCCATAACCGTATAAAGTCAACGGAACGTTTTACAATGATGACGGACTCCACTTGTCACCGCTTGGTAAGCAGTATCTTGTGTGGGCATGGATAATTTGCTTAAAATGCTAACTGCCCAATCATGAATCCAACAGGACTACAATTCTACACCAGCTGCTGTTAAACCTGTCTCTTACATTGAAATATTGCGTGTTTTTCAATTTTAAGATTTTTTAACCAATATTTACATTTATAGAATGATAAATAGCCAGTTCACAGACGCGGATCCAAGGGGTGGGGGGGGAGGGGGCTTTCCCGGGCTCAGCTCCCTCTTTATCGCCACATAAATACTAACAAATACGCGAAAATTAGCATATTGTTATCTAGGAGAATATCCAAGGGGGATTTCAGCCCCCCTTTTCGAAATGTCTGGATCTGCGCCTGGTTCAGTAGCTTTCTCTCTGTGAAGTAATGTTCTCACAGTAGAATATTCAGTTATTTGCTGTTCAAAAACCAGAATGCAAAAATGCATTGAGGTTTCGATGATATATGTTCTATTCCAAATAAAGCCATGATGTCCCATATCTTTCAGTCAATGGTCAAATGCTATCTTACCATGTTGGAAAAATACAGTTTTGTATTCCTATTTAGTCTTGGGAATTCTCGGGAAATTTTGCTTTTTTTACTTCTGGTGACTCCAGCTGACCTTTGACCTCCACCAAAAACAATAGGGTCCATCTTTTCACCATAACACATCCACATACTAAGTATTAAAATCTATCCAACGCTTTCTCCCTTGAGAAAATTGTGTTTAAACAAGGTTTTCAGTGTTTGACACCCTGGCTGACCCTAGATGACCTTTCAACTCGACCAAAAAACAATGGGGTACAGCTTCTCACTGATAACACATCAATTTACCAAGTATGAAATCTATTCAAGCTTCCCTACTGGGAAGATATCGTCTTGACAAGGTTTTTCAGACATTTGAACCTCTGGTGACCCCAGATGACCTTTGACCCTCCACTCACAAACAATATAATTCGGTCTTCTCATCTATATACTGCATCTACATAATAAACGTATGAAAATTCTATCTAAGCTTCCTACCTGGAGATATTCGTGTTAACAAGAATTTTCAGAGTTTTAACCCCCCGTGACCCCAAATGAACTTTGACCTCCACCCAAAATGATAGGATTCTTCCTCTTACTATAAACACATCCACATACATAAGTATAAAAACTTATTCAAGCTTCCTACCTTGAGATATGTTTGTTAACCAGCGTGTTTTCAGGGTTTCAACACCCCAGTGACCCCAGAGTGGCCTTTGAGCCCCACCAAAAATAATAGGGTTCTTTCTGCTACCTATAAGGCATCTACAAACAAAGTATGAAATTTATCCAAGCTTCCTACCTGGAGATATCAGGGTTAAACAAGGTTTTCAGAATCTGACCCCTGGTGGACACCAAATGACCCTTTTGACCCTCCACCAAAAAAAATTGGGCTTCTTTCTCTTACCATAAACACCCCAAAATTTTACATACAAAGTATGAAATAATTCATCCAAGCTTTGTAACTCAAAGAGATTGTGTTAACAAGATTTTCAGGGTTGACCCCGGTGACCCCAGATGACATTTCACCTTCACCAAAAATGATAAGGGTTCTTCCTCATACCATAAACGCAATTCTTTCCTACAATTAAAAAGTATGAAAATTCATACGCAAGCTTCATACCTCAAGATATTGTGTTAACAAGGTTTTCAGATTTTGACCCCCGGTGACCCCAGGTGACCTTTGACCCCCACCAAAAACAATAGGGTTCTTCCTCTCAATATGGGGCATCTATGTACCAAGCTTGAGAACTGTCAGAGTTTCCCTTCTTGAGATGTGTTAACGAGCAGTGTCACAAACACACACACATACACACACATACACACCCACGCACATAAACACATACATACACACACACGCCATCATGAATGCATAGGTTTCTCTTATCATCGAAACCAAAAAGTTGACCCAAACTTTCAAAAATTCAAATGATGCAACTTCCAGAATGGTTGAAACAGCTTTACATTATCCCTGCCTTAACTTTAAAAACCAATAGTTAATTGATTTACCCAAACTGTGATGCACATCTCGTTTATTGTCAGTTTTATAGAATGAGATTCAGTTAAACCAAGCTTTTATTTATCATCCCCCTTATAAAAAAAAAAACTTAACGATGCTGCTATCCCGACTTCCCGGCATAGCAGCGAGTGAGTGTGGCACTAGGCCACGCAAACACAAGGAAACCCTCCGATGCCGAATGAAAAATAATGATGAAGGCTTGAGCAAAGGCCACATATCCCCATTCTATAATGGAAGAACCCGATATGGGAAGGATAGCCAACGTTTGGGATTTACAGTATGCGAACTTTCCCCACAATTATGTGGGAATTTTTCCCACATGCCCAAAAACCCACATAAATCCCACATGCTGATTTTTCTGTAGGAAATATGTGGGACTTTTTTATAAGGGCCCGTGATCTATATTTTTGTGTGATAACCAATCAGGCTTTAGACCTGAACTTTCCTGTGAAACCGCCTTCATAAATATGGTCGATACGTGATTAGAAAATATTGACAAAGGGTTATATACTGGAATTATACTTATAGACCATAGCAAAGCTTTTGATACAGTGAATCATGACATCCTACTTAATAAGCTCAAGGTGTACGGTTAGTCAAATCATGCGTTAACTTGGTTTACGTCATACTTGTCGGACAGGAAACAAAGTGTACAAATTAAGAATATGCTGTCTAAGTGTAGTGATATTAAAATTGGTGGTTTCACAAGGCTTGATCTTAGGACCATTATTATTCACACTTTATATAAATGACCTTCCAAAATACTTAGATATGGTCGAGTTGACCATGTATGCAGATGACATATTATCCGTAAGTGGTGGTAATATCAATGATATTGAGCGTAAACTAACGGTTGGTATGGCGGAAATTACGAAGTGGATTAATAAAAACAAACTGCACTTAATGAACCAAATGTATGTTATTGACAAGAAGTCAGAGACGAAGATTTCTAGACAGAGGAGGTGATTTACATATTGAGATTAATAATACGAGAATAGAATGTGTAGATAAATGTTTAGGTGTCATGATAGACAAAGACTTACTTTTATGAGCATGTCTCTCTGTGCCAGCAATGTTGAAGAAATTGGGTTGCTTAAAATATCCAGTAGCTTCTTAGACACACCATTCATTCATGCTATATAATGCGTTTATACTTCCACACCTAAATTTTTGTAGTACTGATAAACACAAAGGGGACACAAGTAAATCATCAATTCAAAGACGATGCGCGAGGATTATTAGCGGTGCCGAATGGGATACTCCATCTTCCAGAATTTTAAACGAACTACGTTGGAAACCGATAGCTGAACAATTTTTCTTTAATAGGAATGTTATGATGTACAAAATATTAAATGATATTTCCCCCACCTTATCTAAAACGTAACTTTACAAAACTTCAAAATGTTCATTCTTATTGCACACGCCGGGCTAAAAAAGACCTCGTATTGCCTCGATGACGCACGTCACTTTATGCAAAATCTTTTACGGTAAGAGGAACTACATCATGGAACAGCATTAATGACAAAATAAGACAGTAAATCAGTTGAAACGTCATGGCAAAGGCTACAGTGTAGGCTTAGTGGCCATGATCCAATATTTACTAGGCCTAGGTAAGCTTGGCCGTAATTATAATCAATCCTTTATCGACCAGATACAACAAAAAAAAAAGAAATAAAAAATGATCAGAGCTGAGAACAAGACTAACACTAGGCTAGGCTATTTACAAAGAGTTCCCAGTGGTCGAGTTGTCCGTTAGTTAGATGGGATTTAACGACACACCAACACAAATGTGTTATGTAGTGTCAGCTAGATAAGAAAGGTAAAGCTAAAAAAGAAAAAGATTGGGAAAAATTCTAAAATGTCTAGACAAAAGCAAATGCGGGAGTCATGTCAAAACTTCCTGAAAAGGTTACTTTCTTTGAGGAAGTCCAAAATGAGAAAGGGATCTACGTGCTCAAACAATGTCTTCAGGTCTGGCACAGTGTAATACTTCTGAGTGCTTGGTCAATTTCAAACGTTTACAATCACAAATGTTTTGCAATCCTGTAAGACTGTAAACCATGACAAGCTGTTTCGTAGTGTTCAGAGGGGAAGGTTTTTAACTAAAGCTACAGCCAATAGGCATAGGACTAGGCCTGAATGCGAATAAAGACTGAATTGCAAGAAAATTTGCTAAGCAAAGTATCGAATTCTGACGGACTCATCCTTTTGACTGGACTAAAACGTGACACTTCTGACATAAATATTTGATTGCTGGGGTGTACTTCTCTGTTGTCAAAAGAAGTAGAATATATCCCATGAGGAGGAGGTACATTTACAACCTGGGCGACTCATGTTCGGCATTGGCGAGCTGGTCTATAAGCTTGCACTGGCCTTTTACTTACGTATACGAATAAAAAGAGTGCAGGGTGGATCCGGGAAATTTCTCTTTGCCCTGGTGTCCGGAACCAAGGAAGTACCAATGCCACCTCCCTGCTGCAACGCACCCACCCGCCCATAGCTTACTACACAAATTACAAGAAAAAATCAGAAACAAAATGTTAAAAATTTTTGGTATCAATACATCAGATTTCATTCACTTGACGTCTCATTGCGGAACTGGTATTGCTTGTCTCATATAAAAAAAAATTCTTTCAATATTCCGCACCTTATAGGCACCGGTGATCCTGGCACTTTCCTCAATTTGGCAATGTAAACTTCTAAATAATGAAATCTCACGATTTAGATACAACGTAAGTATGTTACGGACAGGCCATGGAAGGTTCCCGGAGACCTGGAAAAGATTCTGGCGAAACATTTTCTGTCAGCTAGGCACCAATTGACGGGTCGGCTCCTCAAATATGCTAATTACATACTACCCGCCAATTGACGGATCACGCTCCTCAAATATACTGTTACATACTACCCGTCAACAACGATCTCAGTGATGGAAGGGGTAGGGTAAGTGGCTGTGTTCGGTGTTAAATTGGTTGGTAAGATAAACGTTGTCAAACAGAGACTTTTACGAGGAAATTGTTATACTTGAGGGAAAGACATGAGTGAAATTGGAGGGCAGGAACTTAAACGTTTGCAATGCAAAAGGGTATGTGACAAGGGCACTATCGATGTCAGCCACCATTGGCCCGCATGGTACCACAATCCCACATTTGGCACATTTGGCCCAATGAAATGCACTTGTGATATGTCTGTGCTTTGAAAACATAGCCTCAATGTATGCGTCGTCCATTTACGTTTCATATGGCGCTAATTGGATCCTTTGAAGTTGAAATCCATAACGATACCAGTTATAGTATACATGAAGGAAATAGAAATGCTAAGACATTCTTCGTGACTGATAAGCCAGAGGAAAGGAACAAGAATTCATGAAAGTTATTCTGTAAACCGTAAAAGTAACGTTTCGTGTATGCCTTCAGGGGAGGGCAAAAAATCAGTGTTCGTTTTGTATTATTGTAGAGTATACTTGATGTACGCTTTGTTTGTACTCCAGTCAAAACTTAAAATATAACAATCACTCTTAAACCTACATGTCTGATTATGGAGCTATTACAGATGGAGTAAAAGCAGAGAACCTCAAATGCAATAAAACACTTATCTAACCCTTTCAATCAAAGACAACCTCCCTCTCCCCAATCTCCTCGCCTTTCATAACTTTTGTTCACGTAAGCCGGTTTAATTACCCAAATCGTCTTTGGCATTTCCTTTGAAGAACCATCATGGGTTCCGACACTGAGCTGTGTTTATGACACTATACTTAAACAAACGGCTGTATTTACATTTTTAAACTCCATGAATATTCACTGCTGGAATCAAATTGTGTATGTGCAGTTGTTCATCTTCAGAGCTTCAGTTTTGAAGAAAATGTTCAGTTTTTGTCCAATTTAATATCATTTTAAAGGTGAAAACTTCGTCAAATTTGGTGTCGTCATTGGAAAATTAGCGCCCTTAGTTCAAAAAAAAAAATAGTTGTCTGAAAAATGTACCAGAATTTTTTCGAAAGACTATGGAGCCTTTCCGAAAGTTTCCTAAACACAGGAATTAATTGAACGAAAAGATAGTTGCTTCATCTTTACCACTGTGTGCCTCTTGAATGTGTGCGGGTGCGTACTTTTCTGACAATTTTTAAACTTTGTTACGTTTTTGCATTTTTGAAGGTTACAAGTTCTTATGCACTTCACAGTGTATTAAAGGTCCGGTGACATGAAAATTAGAGTTGGCTATTTCATGAAGGAAGCATTAAATATCCAGGAAATAGCCGCAATTTCCATTACAATTCATCACATGTTGATCATTTTAGAGGTTAATTTTTATGCAACACATGCATCATGAATAAACATAAGCGTATTATGCAAATATGTAACATCAAAAGATGGACATACCATATGTGGCTAATGTTAGCCTTTGTTTTTACAACCTTAATTTCAAGGACATTGGTAGCGTTGTTATTCCCTGAGGGGTTAATTATGAAAGTTAAAATTGTTTTCTTGAGAATTATTGATTTCACTCACCAAACTGTAAACCATCTGATTATTAAGGGATAATTTATGTAGGGTGAACAGAAGAAATCTTAACACTGTGCAACACTCCACATCGTTATCTTGCGTAGGTAATGAGTTACTTCAGAAACCATCAAATTTTGGAGACGTATAATTTGAGAACGGTAAATGGTTTTGAAATTATAATGAAACGGATTTATCTTTGGAGGATTAAATTCTCTCACTGGTGAGTGAAACAGCTCCTTTTGGTGGCATGTCACCTGACCTTTAACACATGCCATTCACATTGACTGTGAAGAGCTGTCTTTATCTATTATGCACTAATTGTTTGCAACTGTAAGTAAATCCTTGAGAGTATTCACAGCTCATTACCCGTGGAATGTCGGGACCCATGATTACTTCAAAGGAAGTTTCTCTGCTTTTACGCCATCCGTAATAGCTCCATGGGCTGATATCCCACCTGCAGGATAATACAAACTGAAAAACACCCCAACATAAACATTCGTTACCATGATAGTGCCTCTTCGAGGTGAACAGAACAGACGAAAAGTGATGAATACACCAGGGCAGTGTGGCCACTGATCTTTGTTTTGAATATCTTGTTAATTAGCCCCTGTCTTCAATTTTAAGACTTCGGTTTTCAGCCTTCGGTGTTCGTTTGCATACACGTCTCTAAATTCCACCTTTATTTTGTCCTCGTGACTAAGAAGAACTTCCTTAACTTATATGATGGGGCACTCGGAAACGGTCAAACAGTTTTTTTTTTAGCCATTATCAAATGTTTTACTGCAACTAACTGATGTGTTTGGTATCAAAATTGCAAGTCTTCCATAGACATGGTATGGTTTCAGACACTTTTCGTCGAAGGGTACATAGAAATTTTAAAATGACTTTCACAAGTAACACCGGCGGCTACACCCGCCTGTAGTCTGAGAGCATAAGTTTGAACTGCAGACATATCCGCTTAAAAATGATGTCGAAAAAAAAAGAACTGCAGTACGTTCAACCTCCCTTACAATGTGAAATGGCCCTTACTAAATGATGTCTCAGTTTTTATGAAACGTACCATTTTTAACACCCTTGCGTATTGACTTTAATGGAAGAGAAAAATTGCAAGGCAACTTTAATTTACAAATCTGAAGAACTTTTGATATATTTTAATATCTTCAAGGAGTCGTTACGTTTACTAGGAATGACTGTTATATCTTGTTGATGTAAATTATTCCATGAAAAAGGATCGACAGTTGTAGTGTGATATTAAATATTTGCTGAGTGAATGCTTGTCGACAATTGCGGAAATGGGTGTGATAGGAGTGGGATACAATAACATTGCAGTCGTATTTTCTTCTTAATCATATAAAATTACATCGCCCTGGTCAGATCTTTCGTGAGAAATTTGTGCTTTGGGGAGCAAATGCCTGCAATGTCGGTATGCCGGGTGTGTCATGCCAAATTTTCTAAGTAAAAGCAGCTCCAGTCCAGCGTGGTCCGCAGGTCAGTCAGCCTTAGTTCCGTGACAGCGCTTCTCTTTCAGAAACACCCTGCGGAAAATCCGGCATCCGCCCCATCGAAACATATCTTTGAAGTTACTGTTCTTTTTCGCAACACCCTTGTAAACAATGGTTACGCTTAAAAGCCCATGCAAGTTTCGCACATCCCAGGAAAATCAGCCTGAGGGTCTACTGTATGCATTGTGAAAAATTCGACGAAAGGGCGAATGCAAGTAGATTCCGTCATACAGGACCGGATTAAGACTTTTGTAAGCGTTGGGTACTCATTTTAGGGGGGCTTCACTAAGGTCGTAATTAAGGGCGCCAGGACGACCCCCTCCCGAAAAAAGGCACTCTAGAAATTTGCCATTATTGGCCTTAATACATTTTAGCACATCCTGTCCCCTTAAAGTATTTCGCCCTGAGGCTGTCTCGCCCTTTCAGTACCTTGTCTGGCTACAGGTCTGGGATTGACAGACCAAGTGACCATATCCCAGAGGACTTTGATCGTAAATAATTGAGTACGTTAGATTTCCCTTTGACCATGGGAATGAGCAATTTATTGAGTTGCTGAGTTACCCAAGGTTTATGGAAAAGTAAATTGTCGGTGAAGCGTAACCAATAAGGCTTAACAAAGACTGATAGGCTACCAAATAATCTGTTCAAAACTATAGGTAACGGGAAGAGTTCCACGTCCTTCTTTGTAAATGCAATGTTTTCTTGTTCGATAATTGTGTATAAGATAATAGGCATGATAACTGAATTTATCAGACAGACATAACGGCATCCTCTGCAGTATATAATTTGCAGGTTAAAGCCGAAGGTTTGATACTCCGTCCTACAAATTTAGACTTACATGATTTATCGAATACACAAATTAAAAAAAAGAAAGCTTCACCGAATGTATGTGCAGCAACACAAATCAGATGCAATTTCCACCTAATACTCATGACGGATTGGTCTCCTTGCAAATGAAAAACTATAACAATCTTCATTTTGTCAATGGGTGTACAGTTCAGATAAAGCAGTGAACTTGAAGACACAATTGATTCAGGGGTGGTGCCAGTATCTGCCCGACAGGAGGACCAAGCTCAACGATGGGGAGGGGGCCAGCAACCCAAAGTCCTGACAAAGGCGATGAGTTGCCAAAAAGATGTGGAAGGTAAACTTTTCGGAGCGCGCGTCGAAAATTTGGCTTTTTTTTACAAAGTTAACATTAAAAATTTGGGAGTTTCATTAAAGAAGTTTTGAAAATTTGGATATTTATGGACAAAAATCTGAAAACTTTGGATTTTTAAGGAAAATTGGAAAATTTAGGGTCTTTAGGTCTTTATTCAAGAATCTGCCCTTCCTATGAGCAAAATCAAGCAGATCATAGGGGCGACTGAAGGTCGTTGGGATTACATATTTTATTGGCCCCCGGCCCACCAGTCCTCAAGCTGGCGCCACCCCTGAATTGATTGACCCATATGTCTTCTACATAAATGTATTTAAAGCTCCTTCCATTCATAACGGTCTATTGGGTTGGTATCATGAGTTACAGCACTGAGGTATAGAAATGGAGTTTTAAATACGGATTTTTTCACACACTCAAGATCCTGCTTTCCGATATTTTCAAAGCGCACGTAATTTATGACAAATTATAAGGCAAATTGTTTAGACCAAAACAACCGTGTTCATGTTGTTGAAGAAAAAAAACCACAGATATTAGAACCCTCAGTATACTTCATTCCATCTCTCAAAGCTGAGATGATTTAAACATCTCTCAAAATAAAGTCATGTGTCTGGCGTAGGTACCCCCTTAGCATCGTTGATCCCCAGATTTTAATGATTATGGGCTCATGTGCAGTCAAAACTGCCACAATAACTGCACCAAGGTGGTCGAAACTGTGACCGGACTATCCCCCCTCCCACGATAAATCCTACCCAGGCGATTTCTCCCAGTACAACTGCCCCGACAATTCCTACGGGACGATTTCCACCCACGACCTTTATCCAAACAACTTCCCCCACCAAAAAATTGAAATTGACCTGACATTGTCTCGGGGGAATTCATCCGGGTGGAAATTGTCCGATTTTGGCATTGCCCTGGTAAATTGTCCCTGGGGAGTTGTACAGGGGTAATTGTACGGATGGGAATTGTACGGGGAAGGGGAGTTGTCCGGGAACAACTGAAATTCGATAAAAGTTTTGGCTATAATTTAGGAGACTGTGTAAAGGTATCACATACACTACTCTACAAGTTCATCTTCCGGTGCATTATCATTGAAATCTGGTCCACGGCTATCGCTGACAATGTAAGATTACTGAGGGAGCTGTCGCTTACCTGGTAAGGTAAATAACTCACGATATAGGCCTGTACAGACGTCGGCAGTATGTATAATGTATTATACACGCACTTGATATTTTCGTAGACCCTACCCCTGAAAGCTTCGCAGGCTCAAGAAATTTTCCTAAGGTCCCTTTCGTAGTGTTGAATTGGCCTATGGCATTTTCCGTCCCTGTATAGATAATAGGTATTGACTGGTCAAATATGGTGGTGACCATGTATTAACCATTATCGGGACTATCTCATTAGGTTTCATCCCGCTCCAACTCTTCGGGGAAGCTGCCACACCCTCGTCGGACACATCCTGACACCACGCTTACTGTAAAGGCTAAAACACAAACGTAAAAGGGTCAGACTATACGTTGTAACTCACGGTTGATTGGCCTCGGCCACGTAAGCTGTGGTCTCGGCTACAAAACGTTACAGTGGGTACGTCTGGACCGCCAGACGGTCTTTTCTGGTCCACGCGCAACGCCTCGGTGGGAAACAGAGGGCGAAACACTGAAAATTTCTAAGATATTTTGAGGCCAAAATTGTATTGGGAGCACGCTAAACAGACCACGAAAATCACGCTATGGTTATCTTCTTAACAACAAGACTTCAACCAACAGCCCGAAGATTTGATGATATAGGAAACCTTGTAAGTAGAATGCGTCAGTAATGTTAGGTATTTCACGTGGCTTGGAATATCAGTTCCATCATAATGGTTCTTACACGAAGCGCCAACGGGACAAGTGGGCTATCCATGGTAAGTACGCGACGTGAAATAGAATTTCGTCACACATTTTAGTGATGCTATATCTAGGACCTTTTGTAATAGATTCTCATTGCGGGACAGTGGGCCACCATGAAACTATCTAACCGAAGCGATACCAAGAGTAGTCGCGTTGCGTATTTAGAAAATGTACCCCTAAAAGGCCTCCAGGATTGCCAGAAATGGCATTCGAAGCCTTGTAAGTTCCATCCAACACACTTTCGCTTGGTTAAGAAGCTTACACTGAACAAATATTACTGTTCATTCTCCGTTTTATCATTTCTTCACAAAAGTATATAATTGAAGGCAATTATAATTATTTTGATAAAGGGTCTGAAGAAAGTAGGATTGAAGGGAGCTAATTTTTCAGGGCAAACACGTCACATAAATGTGCATATTGCGGGGGGGGGGGGTTCGGGGAGAGACCGAAAACTTTTTGGAGGAGAAGCAATTCGTAGGGACACAAGCTAATTAGCGCGATTTCAATTTGAACAGAGTCAACATTTGCCAGACAGAAAGGGGTAAGCTCTTTAATAGGAGTGCAGCTACCCAGAATCCGACACATTTGACCGAAAGGCTCGTTGCGAAAGGGAGGGACCGGAAAGGGTCTGGAAACCTTGGTCAGTTGGTATGACACAATTCCATGACAAAGTATATTATGCGCAACGTACGTGTATACTTTATTATCTTTCCAGAATTTTAAGAAACAGATGGACGAGTTCAAAACAATTGAGGGGCAAAATATATCGACTGGCAGGCCACTTGATCTCTGCCAGGGGTGACACGCATTGCATTGTATTAATATTACTGCTCAGTGTTCAACAACACGCTCTTTGGGAAAACTCAAGAACTTTAGCCTACAGGCCTCAGGTGTGTCCTATACATTAAGCAGTTATAATCAGTGGAGCCTGCTGTAAGCAGGCTATTGCTGAGTTGTATCATCTACAAGTACAATTCTTAGTATTTGCTTACCCTTATGTTAATGTACAGTATACAGACGAAGTTTAATACAATACAATAGCCTGCCAACTTTCTAGCCAATCTCATTTCCGAGACAAAAATAATTTCATGATAATTAATGCACACGTCATCAGCGTTGGTAAGGGGTGGAGTCAGCACGAGCGACCGGTTGCTTCGCTACAGCAGACACTTGTATACACGTTGTGCAGTGCAGTACGGCTATTACTGTATAGTCACTGGCTTAGCTGCTACCGTGTACATGTATACATATACAGCTAGCAAGGAACGTTGTCGTCTTGTCCATGCGAGGTCCTATATACAGGCCACTGTTGACGCCTAACGTTAGGCTTGACTTTCCACTGCAAGGATGAGCTCGATTTTTAGCCCATACATGATAATAACGTACCTTTGTAAGATGTCACCGATCTTCAGAAGTATTCGTATGTGCATCGTCGCAGACAGGCCGTTGATAAACATGAATAGTCAGTACCGTGAACACCATGTGACCTTATGAATAATAATTTATCCAGCATTTTGGGGATTCGCGTAAATGAAAACTGGACGAAGGTTTGCAGACTGTATAGAATATATACAGGTGGTGTATTATGATTTCTGAGAGAGCGCCATCTTTAACAGGCTGCTACAGAGTCTGCTCCGCAGGCTATAATCAGTGCAGCAATATCGTTTACTGGACATGGGGAGATCCAATATTTAAAGAAGCTCATTCGTCAGGACTATAGTTATCCATATAGAGCATCTATAGCGGGGTCTGGGGATTTACCGGGCATAATTCGGGGAAAGGGGGCCCTTGTATACAATTTCCAAGTTTCTTTCGACACTAAATGTTTTTGTTTCTTAAGGTGGCTTAGAGGCAAAACCGTGTTATCATTGGCAAAGCTTTGAACCTACTACGTGCATAGGAATCTCCATTATTGAATGATATTTTGGTTGTGGCATGGCGTCCCTCCAAGCATGGTACCTAAGACCGGCATATTACTTCCTGGAACCTGTGAGGACACTTGCATGGTGCTCTTGACTGACATCCAAATGACGGTACAGGGACCTCCCACACTTCACGAAACGTCAAAGTTTAGATATTGTATGTGAAAGTTGTACAAGCGACAAGCGAGTTTCTAAATCGGGGAGGGGCAGAGTAGTCCACGAGATAGCACGTCGTTCTGTCAGTCAGGAGTCCTTGACCATTCTAGACTGCTTTATTGGCGAAAATGTCGGCATCTCAATCCCTCTAGAATGCAGCAATTTCACTCTATAACAAAAGCTTGTTACCTACAGTTCCATGTAGCAAGCGGTGCCCCTCCTTTACCGCAAATATCAAAATGATCACATCAAACGACACTATTGTCCAGTCATGTAACTCTTTTCGTACACTTTAGCTTTTCCTCAATGTGTTCAGCTAGAAGCTGTACCCAACCCCTAACACAATATATTTTGAAGAATTACTAGAATGTTTTCCTTTTCTCTTTCCCCTTAGTCTTGTCTTTTTCCTTCTATAGTTTTTTTTTCCTTGCCAGGGGGCGGGGGAGTAACCAACTATCAGAAATTATTCTCGAAGCAGTAGGGACGGGGGGGGGGTCTTAAATTGTGCGACCTCGTCATCGTGGGCTACGTCAGATGTAAAGATGGCGTGGTCTAGTGTACAACTTAAAATCGTGACAATGATCTAAAACTAGGCATTATATTCTGGTTAATCTGCAATGTGCAAACTAAGCCATAGAGTGTTGGACTCGCTCAACCTGCTATGTGTAGGGAAGCTAAGGAAAGACTTTCAAAATTGTTCATGAGAGGGAGTTAGGTTGCAATGATTTCTCAAAAATCAAGGCACTGTAAAAGTGTTTGGCGTTTCTTGTCCACAGAAGGAATTCAAATTTTGATTAAGATTTTGGAGCCCCAGCTTCGTCACTGCATGTGGAGGCAACAACTCCGTGATGAAATAAGTTGCGTCTCTGTCGTATTTTAAGATCATGGTTACAGGCAATGCCATGTAATGCATACGGCAAAATGCTCCAAACAGTACACTTTCATTTTTTCTTAAGTCTAATCGACTCTCTGGCGAAGAGCCGAAGGGCGAAACCAAACATTACTCAAGAAGAAGTTCTGTTCCCCCAAAGGAGCTACGTCCACAAGGGGCAACTTTAACTTAACATGACTAACCTCATGATGTGAGGTGACACTTTTAAATATTGATAGGGCAAAAACGTTTAACAGCTACCGTATGCTTGCTGGAAAATACCTCTTTTAACTATAACTAATGGTACCTTAATATCCTTAGGTAAAATCATGATGACGTACGATGACGCCAAATTAACACCAAAACCTGGAAAGTATGTATTTTTTCGCCGTTTGGCGAAGAGCCAAACGGCGAAAAAGAATATTACTCCCTAAGGAGTTCTGCTTCCCGAAGGAGCTATTCCCCAAGGGACAACTTAGGCATAAACATGACCATCACGAAGCTTGACCTAGACCTCGTAAAAGTACATTTTTCTGCTAACATTAGGCTATTAGCTTATATATTATAGGTCCATTAGCAACTTACAATAAATTTATTACGAATAAAACATATTTCTTGAAGTATGTCGGAATTTGAAAACCAGATTACGTAATGCAACGTCATAAAGGCCTTATGGCACCATTTATACGTCATACAGCATTTGTAACCTTGTGATTTATTATTCGGCACCATATTTCTGCACGCTTAATAACAAGTTATGGGTGTAAACAAAACAGTTCTTAACCTATGGGTTCGCAAAGTTGTTATTGGTGGCTATTTTAAATTTATGCAAAATATACTGTTTGCGGGTTTCAGGTTTTGTTGAATTTTTGATCAACATTCTTTGGAGCAATCGTAATCCTTAAAAAAAGAAAACAAACTTCTGTTGTAATTTGTTTAGGTTTATTCATATCTTTACTGGCATAAAAGGTCCTCGACGAAAACGGAAGAATTTTCCGACGCTCGGCTAATCTTCACTTACGGTTTCGAATACCCCCTTCCGCATCTCCTCTGAACGTTATGTCGGTGTTACATAGCGATACCCTGTTCATTACAGACTATGTATAAACATAAAGACATAATGTGCTAATTTTCGCAAGGGTTTAATATATTTATTAACATATTTACACTCGTAGTAATAATATGCAACTGAAACAATTGAGGAACTTAGTTAAAAGGACTTGGTATTTTTGAATCATCATCATTCGCCGTGTAAGTAGACTAATCGTTTTAAATGACCCTGTAAAGGCTAGGGCCGTAGCTGACGAGGACTTTTAACTATGGAAAAGTTGGCCAGGCTCATTCCTGATCCGTTCTTGGCTGTGTCGCTGACGGAGTTGAGTCTGGCAATCCAACCAATTAACTATCACTTTTATAAATAAACAAAATCTTGTGCTCTACGTCTCTTTTGCTGTCTTATATTTCCTTATTTGAACAATGTAAGACTACGGCTTGAAACATGTCCCCATATATCTGACATGTCTGCAAACCGTTACAGCTGCTTTAGAAAGAAAAACTAAATTTCTCAAGTTTTACACTTTTATATCACACTTGTTCATAGGAACAGTTTCCCTTTCCTTTTGTCCTTTTCTTAACACCAAATTCATGATTAACTCAAGGTGACGTGGTCTAAAGGCACTTTTTCATTAAGGTTACGATAAGATACCTCCATGCCAATTGGCTAATGTTTTATTATTCACGTATGTATTTTTTGTTAATCACAAACCACTATTCGAATACCACCATACAAGCTTAGCAAGAATTAACCGAGCTAACAGAGACGGATATTGCTACGCTAAAGAGTGATGTTACTTACAGTTTATAAAGGTACCTTGGGAAAACATTTCGTGGTATCTGTGAAATACTGTTGTGGTCCAAGTTTCTGAAAGACCAAGCAAAAAGAGATCATGATAAAATTTATTTAATTTGCAACTTGGAAAGATTTTCAAGGTAATTTCTGTCTACGGTGGGGAACAATGCCAAATGTTCTAAAGAGAAAATGGTATTGAATAGAATTACATCGAAATGATTTATTTTATGGTAACCCGTTTGATCCACTTCAGTGAGTGGAAAACTCCTATACTGAGAGATCATTGGACTTACCGGCCCTGAACTTTTTATGTGATATTTAGGCTACTTCATCCGTACCTACTTCATCCTAACTGTAGGACTACAGGGACAAAGGTTTGGTGTCTCATTAGTTGTCGACGGTCGAGTGAATGACTCAAGTACAAGGCGACTGTTTATTTCACCCATAGAACCAAGAGATGCTCGCAGTAGACAAATACTACACAAATGAGTATAAAACGATAAACACTTAATATCACTTGTTAAGTTTTGTTAATTTTCGTATCGTCTCGTGAGTTGAAGAAACCGTACCCATATTGAGAATTTAAAGTAGGCACCAACTGGTAATTTGTTGAAAACCTCAAAAGGTGTCAAAAACCCCATATTAGTTTGCAACGGAAGCCACTGAAATTGAAGGGAAGCGGAAAAATCAAATGCGTTCTCAAAGACTAAGTGAAACACTGTTCGTGTATCACGGTGCCGTGACCCAGTTTATTTGTCAATATAGATTAAGATTATTGAAATTTTGAACGCAACATAAAAAGATATTGTCGGCTACCAGTAGAGATCAAAGATTTTTTCTCTGATGAAGGTGCAGCTACAATCCCATCCCTGTTGCATTTATTAACTTAAAAATAATGACTGACATACGTAATAGTTATTAAACTGTAATTAAATATCACAAAAAGTTCCGACGGAGGCATTATCGCACCCAAAGTACATGTATGGCTACAAGTGCATACATATGGTCCTTGTCATCTCGCATTAAATCACATTCTTGCCTCCATCATTTCTCGCAGGGTACTGAAATTGTTGCATGACGTCATACTTTATAACGTCATTATTCATACTTTACTCGATTTGTTTCCAGGTTACCTATAGAAAATTATTAATTTGACCGTCCGTACTGCATCAGTCATGCTCAATTGCTCCAACAAAACGTTTGTAACACATGCTTTAGAGTGTCAGCAACAAGATATTTGAAAGGTGGACATGCATAGTACTGATATTGCAGGGAACTGGTAAAAGGTGCAGTTGTATGTATGAAAATTCTTGGCACATTAGGAGGCGCTGACAATATCCGTTTTCGTGTTCTTCTAAATTTACTAAACTTTTAAGTTGTTCACATAGGGTCATATCTGAAGCCTGTTGAGAGCACATAGTAAATAAAAACAGTACTCGGCCATGCGGTCATGGTGATTAGTATCGGCCTAACGTACTTCACTGGGACTAGGCTACCTCTATAAATTTTGATAACCTTACGCCTTAGACCAGGGAGTAGTTACGTAACTACGTGCTTAGACTATCTGTATTGAATGCGCACACGTGTTGCATAAATCGAAAACACAATATTACCTTCTAAATTCCTGTGTATACAGAACGAAGACCAAATACCTAAAAAACAAAGACTTAAAAGGGAAGACTTAATAATCAAAATGCAAAACATTCACACTCTCGAATGTATTTTGCAAAACTATTGAAGAAACGTGACAGAAAAAGATTGGGATGTAATGAAAAGAAAATGTCTGTTAGATTTGTTGTCTAGAGGCTAGAGCGATATGCGGTCCGCGTGTCAGCATGTTAAGTTGCCTCGTGTGGTGTAGGCCTACTCTTCATATTACCCAAATTCCACATGCGGACCGTCAACATTTACTTCCAGCAGGCCCATCTGTCTATGAGTTATGGTATGAATATGAAACAAGAAACAGAAGACAATAATGGTTGACAAAAATTGGAAGGAAAAACTTACTCTGAATTAGAACTGATTGGGGCGGGGTTCAACAGTCGCTATACCGCAGTGAAGTGAGACGAGGAATTTCTTGTCACAATACTATGTATTCCGTGATGTTCTTTTAAATTACAATGAACTCGCTGCAGCCTTCACGCATGCCTGTTTTAAGGTGACTTAAATGAGCATTGCTTAAAAATGTATCAGAGTCATGCTACCGCTTATGAAGGAATTAATTCTGTTCTCTATTTGGAATCGTGCAAAAGTTGAGCCCTCACTTTTTGGTGGTCACAATTTAGAGGGACGGCCTTCACCTTAGTAGAATAACGATCCCAGATGCAGTGGCTTAAATAGACTGGTGTACAGGAGGTAACATACAGACCAGGTAGCATTACAGTGACATGTAAAATGCTGTTTAAATTAAAGCTGTGAGAGTCAGGATCGAGTGAGGTCTCGTTCATCGATCAGATCCTTGCTGTATGCATATGCATTTGCTGTCACGTATACATCGCTTACAGGTATAGGACAACCTAGTTTTGCACGTACTATTCCTGGGCGAAATCATGTTTCTGTGACTGATATTATCCCAGTTTAACAGTCAGTCTTTTCATGTTTGCACTGCATCCTTTGGAACTAGTTGATCAATATCATTGTTCAGATATTTTTTATCCAAATATTACGGATAGGGGAAAGTGACAAGGAATGTGCTTGGAACACAAATCTATCCAAAGGTAAGAGTTGACTGGGCATCGTAAGAGTTAGACTTAGTCGCTTAGGAACAAATCATGACTAATTTTTTCCCTTCAGATTGTTACCAATCCCCTATTTTGACATTCACCTTACATGTAATATTAAAATGAAAAATTATAGTGTTGTATAACAAGTATAAATAGGATAACACAATGGAAATGTCAACACATGGGAGTTGAAGACTCTGGCAAGTCTAAAATACGACAGATATATTTTGATATTGGCTCGTAACATCGAAGACATAAAAACCAAGGCTTCAATGCGGAGACTTAAAAACAAACATTTGAAAACGAAAAAATTTAAAAACGTTTAACACTCATTTGATACACTGTGGAAATGGCTGGCGCAGACGAAAAGGTAAGACGGCACTTTTACTCCAAAGGGCATCGCAGAGTGGTTTTGAAATATAGATTAATTAATACAATATGGGTGGGATGAGGTATCTTTCCGCTTGAATGATTGTCTATTTCAAACGTTTTCTATCACAAATCTTTCGCAATCCAATAAAATTATAAACCACGTCAAGCTGTTTCGTAGTGTTGAACGGGAAGGATTTTCAAATATGGCTACAACCATTGAGCATATGACTAGGCGTGAAAACGAAGGAGACTGAATTGCAAGAAAGTTTGCTAAGCACGGTATCGAATTCTGACTCCTCCTTGTGTTTGGACTAAAACTTACGAAGGTACGATGACACTTTTGACTTGAATGTTTGATAGCCGGAAAGTGCTTCTCTGTCCCAAAATGAAGTGGAAAATATTCCAGGGGAAGGGGAGGCTTTTCAATTTGTGCTGGAGAGAAGGGGGGGGTCGATAGGCTTGCACTGACCTTGTACTTACGTATATTTATAAAAAATAGTGCGGGCGGATTTGGGATGTACTGGGCGTCTGGAAGCAGGGAAGATGATAGGCCACTTGGAGACGGTCAAACAGGAACGACTTTTTTAGACATTTTCAAATCGAAATCATCTCTGTAATTTTTCACGCAATTACCTAATGTGTTTGGTAACAAAGTTCTATGAAGTAAATCTTCCATATACGAATGATGTGGTTTCAGATACGTTTCGTGTGAGGATATATAATGTGTATAGGTTGATTAAGACAAGACACACATGCGGATATATCCGCCTTTCCTGAAAACATAATCTTGCACTGCAGATATATCCTAGCTCCTAAAGATAATGTAGAAAACGATATGAAAAATTACTGCAGTACGTTTAACTTTTCTCATAAAGTGCCACATTTCGGCATTGGCCTTAACTTAAGACACATATTGCAAGGCGAGCTTTCTTTGTGTAGTGACTCACAGTAATTTGTTTCTTTCGGCGCTCCAAGAAGAGAGAGGGCGTACACTCATTGCAATTTGCCGCTCAATTCGGCACATAGACACTACACGCTGTACTGTCGTTGCTGTATGAACGAAGTTATCGCAACTCTGTTTCCTTGTGTAAATTCACCGTTTTCGTGAATTGGTTGTGAACTCTATGCGAGATATGTGACAGGTAAATATTAAATGACACAGATGGCTTATCACTAGTCGCAGTGCGGGTCAGAATAATGAGAATGAGGACGAGTTGTGGCCCTCGTACGGCCTCTCCTTCTCAGTTAGGCATAGTGTTGTGTTGTAGCTCCGTGGTTTAACATTGGAATGTAACAGACCCAGCATGTATTAAACCGCCTTAACAGCGGTAGGCTACGTAGGTTTTGGAAATCTAAGAACGTTAGTAGAGTGTATTTCATGCATTGTATTGAGTGATTCAGAGTTCTTTATATCTTATTATATCTTCTTAAGTTTCATGAAGCAAGTGATCTGTGAAATTTTCATATTGTTGTTGCGAGATGATTATTGCTGACTTTAGCATAGGCTGAACATGTGTTCCTGTCAAGTTGCATGACTATGGTGGAAGAGCGCCATCTCAAAACAAACAAGATGTCTGCGCCCATAGTATTCGTTAGCATATGAGGCCTTTATGTACAGTGCATGAAAGTATTTCAGCTTTTGAGAAGTTTTTCACTTTTTATACCTATCCAGTTGTTATTATGTTATATCCTTAGGTCCATGTTTGTTATCTGAACCAGAGTGAGAACAATTTCATCTCTGTGATAGTAGCTTTCTGAGTAAATTCCTCCCGTTGTGGTAAACCACACATATTGCTAATATTGTTATGGAGTTTAGGCCTACTCCTCTGTGTAAGAACTGGTTGAGCTGAGGTTGACTGTAGTATTGTATTGTGGTGAATATACATAAACCACCTATTGTCCCAAATTGGACAGAGGTTGTAAGGCAGATGTGCCATGAGACTTAAATGTCGCATTCTCAATTTATTAATACTGTTGTGATGTCAAGCCTAGTCAATCATGTTGCGGTGCTTTGGTTATATTGTGGGTATATATGTAGCAATGAGGAGAAGCTCACTTAAATGTGTCACAGAGAAACGTCAAGTTCAGTATTCAAGAGGGTTCCCATGGGTATAGTATTTTCATGTTATTCCTTTTTTTTCTTTCAGTATTCGCATCTCACGTATGGAGTGGGCTCCACCATCCTTTTTTTGTTGTATTATGTGTACCATGCACATGCTAGAGAGGGTGAAAACAAATAAATTCATCACAGCCACCAGAACAAGCAGGTGGTAGAACCAGAAGCACTCTCCAGCCTCATCTTTAATTCCCGTGTCTCTACATTTGGCAAATCCGAAGAACTTTCGATACGATAATATTTTAATGTATTAAAGGGGTCTTTACATTTACTACAAATGGCCGTCTCTTATGTCTCGCTGAAGTGAATCCTTCCATCTGTCCATGGAATAGGATCGACAGTTTTGTGCGATGTCAAATAATTACTCAGTGAATGTTTTTCTGCAATTGCGGAAATGGGTGTAATTGGAATAACGAATAACGTTCATTTTCATTTTTGCCTTTGACTTGACCTGAAGGAAATGACTTGCGACTTTACATAAAGAAAATCTTTTGTTTATGAGTAACTATAGGGAAGTGGGGGAAAAGGATGGCTAAATGGCAAAGTTGCCTCAGACAACTGTTCCATCTACCGACAATTAATTTTTCAATTGAGACAGCAAATCTTCCGTGAAAAGTTGAGCACTTCAACAATTCAATTTGCATAAAGTTGGAAAACTTTTGATGACAATTAACTTGTCCTTGAGAAGAGGGCGACCAACTGACGACAGACAGTAGATACCTGATGAAGGCATGAAGGTCGACCAAGGAATTTTCACAGGGGGGAAGAATGGGGTTTCCAGACTTCGAACAGGACCTTGTGTAATCTGTGGGAAATTCAGACACCTGTTCGCCTTCAAAGGTGAGCTGGGACAGGTCCTAAAAAAGGTCATATCATGCGGGGCTTCCCGGCACTGATGACCCAATGCTAGTAGGTAAAAATCTCGCGCGAGGTACAGTGGCAGTGCTAGAGGCCCCCAGGCTAGGTTTCTCTTTGGGTGCGATTTACTACACCCTATGCTGTTAAGGATTTAAAATGTAAGGGGAACCTTGAGAGAATGGGCAAAGAATGGTGTCCAACTCTCTTTAGTCATTTACGCATTGTGCAAGTGTAAGACGTTCTTCTTATAAGTTAGCCTTTCTAGACTCTTTAGGAATTAGCAGTCTTTTTTTATTTATTTCACAGTGTTTCTGGCTTTATTGTTGGTAAAAACCTTCGGATCAAAACATTGTTCCTCCCAATCTTATTCATAGGTATAGGTAGGTGTAGTAAGATTTATTTGGGTGTCGTGTATCAATTGAAAAGGATCAGACAAAAGAAGTGTATACCCTAAGCTCTAATAATTACTCATGAATTGAAACTATGCAAATTATGAGGTGGATCTAATTAGATTACCATAAATTAAAGTTTCCGATGTATCCCCTTCTAAATAACAACTCCCTGTGTAAACCATTTCAAATTACATATTGTTATTATTTTGAAGATCATGCATCCCCCGTGTCCCTATATGGTTAGCCACTAATGCTATAGATGTTTCTTTTTTTCTTTTTCTTCTTTACTTTTGTATTGCTGCTATCCTCCTTGGTTTAGAATGAGGTTACTCCGATTATCGACTGATGCCATCTTATTTATTTTCATGCTGTTTCAGCATACATTAAATTTATGTAACTGCTTTTCTCTATACAGCTACATATCAGGGACCTTACGTCGTGACGTTAAGAATGAAGAGCTTTGTAGAGATATGGGCCAAAGCCAAAACTACCGTAAGTGCGAGGGACTGAATTTGGAGCATGCTTTTTACTGTTTTTAGCTTCATTGTTGCTGAGTAATAAAATATCAATGTTTGATTTTATAAAGAGACTGAGACTAACAAACAACAAAATCATGTAATCTTAAGATATCTAAGATTTAGCATGTTGCCATAACAACAAATATAAGTTGGCACAAGGGATGGAATGGAAAAACTTTGGTGTCCATGCTTATCAAACATTTCTTTTGTTATTATCAAATTTAGTGGGTGCTGAAATTCATTTACAACATGTATAACAACTTCAATTACCTTTGTGATACTGACTGAAAGGGGTTTTAAAAATCTCAATGCTAGCATAGGGTATGATGCAATTTTGAAAAAAAAAGGAAGTGCGAGAGACGGAATGCGAGGGACAGAATTTTTGTCCATGCTAATGGAATGTAGATCAAGCTGTTTGAATTCCTCGTTTTTATTACAAATCTCCCATTTTTCTTAAATTCTCAGTCAAAAAAGAAGAATCAACATTTTGTAAGCCAGTTCAGATATATAGATAACTTGGGGAGGGCAGGGTGGATGGGAGGGGCTGGGGGATTAGAGGGAGTATATACACACTAGTTAAAGCTTGCATCCTATGGTTGTACTGTAGATGCACGTGGGAAGGGAGAGATTGACCAATTATAATCTTGTTCTTTAATCGCACCTCAGGTAACTAATACAAACAAAAATTATCTCACATTGCCCCATAAAAGAAAGAACCATTGAACCCACATCCTGTACATATTCAATCCAGATGCTACCCCCATCCTTGCAGTATATGGGTGCAATGTGAGAATAAATTGAACAAAGTTAACCTTGATTTGTTAATCAATTAGCCCTGCTTACCTCACTTATCACTACCTACAGCTATGAAGTATCACTGTCTTTATAAACCCACTAGGGACTGTCTTTTTTACCTCACAAAATACTTGTGTAACGCAAGTAGAAACGATATTCTTTCCGAGAAGTGGCGCCATGTAGAAAAAGAATAGAAAGAAGTCTTCCCGCGCGTCCACTAGTCACGTGATTTCCCGCCAGGCGGTACCAAGGTGTGTACGTGCGAAGCGAAAACTCTGGTGAGTTGGAGCTACAAGAGAGAAGACGTAGAACCGCGTGCGAGAGAAATTGTGCTGAACCGTCTGCAGTCAAGGGAAAGTTTGATGAGAAATTTGTGACTGGTTTGATAAGGGATAAATCGGGAATCATTTTATGATAATTTAGATAGAAACTTAAGCTGTAAAATCTGTAAATCTTAGGCTGTTGTCGTTACTATTATCTTGCGCTAACAGGTTAGTGCAAGCCTCGAGCAGCCTAAGCCATAAGATAGATATTAGGAATCATCGAAGAGAAAGAGGTGCCCTCCCCCATTTTCTTTCCAGATGTACTTCTGTCACCTGGCCTTGGATTAAACGCCGTGTATTTTGAGCTAGCATATGATCTAATTAATTTGAAGACTGGCCTGGGTCACCCAACTGTTTAGCAGAGAGACCTTACTACCGAGGCCCCTCTGGTTATTCGTACTATTAAGGAACTATAACTAAATTTATAGGATATCCTTCAGAGAACTGATTGTTAATTTGTAGTTCCTGCCCCCCCCCCCCCTCCCCCTTCTTCGAGCACGAAGATATTATTCCCCATAGCCGTCTGAGTGTGTCAGAGCTCTGAGAAGAGAAGCAGTTCAGCGTTCTGAGGTTCAGCCGTCTGAGTGTGTCAGAGCTCTGAGAAGAGAAGCAGTTCAGCGTTCTGAGGTTCAGCCGTCTGAGTGTGTCAGAGCTCTGAGAAGAGAAGCAGTTCAGCGTTCTGAGGTTCAGCCGTCTGAGTGTGTCAGAGCTCTGAGAAGAGAAGCAGTTCAGCGTTCTGAGGTTCAGCCGTCTGAGTGTATCAGAGCTCTGAGAAGAGAAGCAGTTCAGCGTTCTGAGGTTCAGCCGCCTGAGTGTATCAGAGCTCTGAGAAGAGAAGCAGTTCAGCGTTCCGAGGTTCAGCCGACCCAAGGCGTCTGCATCCAAGGTTCATAGGGCGAGCGCTGCCCAGGTTGGAGAGGTGAACCGCCTGATCAGTTACCCAGTTCAATCGTTTTGACAAAATCATATTAGTCATTTGTACATTCATAATTTCGAGATGTAATTTTCGCAAGGGGCAAACAGATTTACTTTTGTACCTTAAATTTCCTTGTTTTCTCTTTTATTTGCGCTTTGTGTCCACCAATCACCTTTTCTCAGTTGTGCTTAGAATTCTCCCAGCAAAATAAGCCTATCCCCTTGAACTCAAAGCAGGGCGCTCGTTACAACTGGTGGCAGCGGTGGGATAGGCTTATTACAGAAAGGGGAAAAAAGGGTTAGTTCTAAAACCCCCACGATCCCCACGACCCACGACCCACAACCCACAACCCACGACCCTGAAGGTCGACATCCTCTTGGTCGTGGGTCGTGGGGGTTTTAGAAATGCTATATATGGTCATTACTAAAAACCCCACAACCCACAACCTCCATAATTTATCTGACTTCACATTAGGGAAGAAGTCGTGGGTCGTGGGGGTTTTAGAAATGCTATATATGGTCATTACTAAAAACCCCACAACCCACAACCTCGATAACTTATCTGACTTCACATTAGGGAAGAAGTCGTGGGTTGTGGGGGTTTTAGAAATGCTATATATGGTCATTACTAAAAACCCCACAACCCACAACCTCCATAATTTATCTGACTTCACATTAGGGAAGAAGTCGTGGGTTGTGGGGGTTTTAGAAATGCTATATATGGTCATTACTAAAAACCCCACAACCCACAACCTCGATAACTTATCTGACTTCACATTAGGGAAGAAGTCGTGGGTTGTGGGGGTTTTAGAAATGCTATATATGGTCATTACTAAAAACCCCACAACCCACAACCTCCATAATTTATCTGACTTCACATTAGGGAAGAAGTCGTGGGTCGTGGGGGTTTTAGAAATGCTATATATGGTCATTACTAAAAACCCCACAACCCACAACCTCGATAACTTATCTGACTTCACATTAGGGAAGAAGTCGTGGGTTGTGGGGGTTTTAGAAATGCTATATATGGTCATTACTAAAAACCCCACAACCCACAACCTCGATAACTTATCTGACTTCACATTAGGGAAGAAGTCGTGGGTTGTGGGGGTTTTAGAAATGCTATATATGGTCATTACTAAAAACCCCACAACCCACAACCTCGATAACTTATCTGACTTCACATTAGGGAAGAAGTCGTGGGTTGTGGGGGTTTTAGAAATGCTATATATGGTCATTACTAAAAACCCCACAACCCACAACCTCGATAACTTATCTGACTTCACATTAGGGAAGAAGTCGTGGGTTGTGGGGGTTTTAGAAATGCTATATATGGTCATTACTAAAAACCCCACAACCCACAACCTCGATAACTTATCTGACTTCACATTAGGGAAGAAGTCGTGGGTTGTGGGGGTTTTAGAAATGCTATATATGGTTATTACTAAAAACCCCACAACCCACAACCTCAGTAATTTATCCGACTTCTCACTAGGGAAGAAGTCGTGGGTCGTGGGGGTTTTAGAAATGCTATATATGGTCATTACTAAAAACCCCACAACCCACAACAGTTTTTGGAAAGGTACATCTTCAACCTCTGTTGGCTCCTTACATCAAAATGCGATCTTTGCCTAATCTAGCTTGTGACATGATGTGAATTGAAGATGAAGTGCGTATTTTGCCATTTTACATTTTCAAAACTGTAAAAGTAAGACCTAAGATCTAAGACGTGTAAAACTTAGACCTGTAAAATTAAGACCTGTAAAACTAAGATCTAGAAGTTTGTTGGAGAAAAAATTTTTTTTAGTGTGAAATAAAAACTTTGAGAGAACAATACAACCAGTGCATTGAGGCAATTGCATCATGAACCCAAAATATGTAAAACTATTACGGAGAGAGTTTGACATCATGGAGAAACAGTGGTGTGGGAATCAAAAAGTTCACCCGACTATATAAAGCCGGATTATACGTCGCGCATAGTTTTACCAAGGCGGTTCTTCAAGGACAGTGAGGCTAGCTTTATGCATTCTTGTCAATATTGTCTTTAGAATCAAATACTGTAGTATAAACATGGAAGTACTACCTAGGTAGTACTTCCATGATATAAAGAATGTGATGGTTTATCATACCATGGACAATGATTCAAAATCTAAGATGATGGTAGGCAAGTTTTTTGGTAGAGGGGATCTTGTATACTGTCGTCCTGGAGAGGTTCAAAGGGATGGGCCCTCTTACATGCATTTAGTACAGTGGCGGATCCAGGATTTGGCAAAAGAGGGGCCCAGGTCATAGTGGTTTGTATAAAAGTCCTATCTGGGGGAGGGGTCTAAGGAGAGGGTGTCCCCGGGGGAAGTGCAAGGGTATTTTGGTAGGGGGCAAAGCATGTGATGAGTAATCGCCGTCCTGGGGAGGGGTCTAAGGGGAGGGGGTGTCTCCCTCCCCTTTGAGAAATTTTTGTTAATTTAAGGTTGCTCAGATGCAAAATGGTGATTTCTGTGGTGTATATTTTGAACTGATCATCTATGGCTGGAAAGCGTTCATAATTCAGTGATTTTAATTTTTGGTTTGGTGAAAGATGCTTTTCTGGGGAGGGGTCTAAGGGGAGGGCGTCCCCTTCCCTTTGAGAAATTTTTGTTAATTTAAGATTGCTTCGATGCAAAATGGTGATGCCTTTAGTATATTTTGAACTGATCATATATCGCTGAAAAATGTTCATAATTCAGTGAATTTTAAATTTTATCCTAAATTCACAGTGCATTTCATTAAAATAAATTACAAGGCTTAAATAAGACACTACAGGATAATATTGCAGCAAGTTATAGTTAAAAGCCTGATGTTGTTGAAAATATTCCTCTAAATATTAAAGAATTCTGAAATTCCCTTGAAAGTAGAAGCAGTGCTCCCAATGTTTTAGGCCTGGCCGGTAATAGACTGTAGTTAGCAATCCATTAATACAGCGCTCATGAGTAACTCCTTGCAATGCCCATAGAAAGTTACTGAGGCCAATATAAGCCAAAATGTTATCAGTTGAAAGTCAGTAGCAGAGTTATTAACATAACACTTATTTTCTGAGGTAGAAAATAATGAACAAGTCTGAGTTTCACTCTGACACATCTCATAGGCCTATTTCATTGGAGTAGGGCCTTTTCCTTTGTTATTGAAGTGGAAAAACCTTAAAAAATTTTTGGAAGGGGGCCCGGGCCCCCTGGGCCCCCCTAAATCCACCACTGTAGTATATGCAATTTCATGCTATGGTTTGTACATAATAAACGTACATTTATTTGATATTTTATTAATTACATTTATTTGATATTTTATTAATAAGATTTGATAAATTTCGCTCATTAAACAAATAAGGGCTTGTCATCACTAAACTTAATGCCAAAAATGGTTTATCATCCACAGGACTTTCTCACCTTTTCAAAAGAGCAATTTATTGTATTTGAAACACAGCCTACATGTAGGTGAAATTAGGGAAATTTCCAAAAATTAACTCAAAAGAAAAAGTGTTTTCACCTACAGTAGTATGTGTCGACATTTCTATGTTCCATCACACGTCCATGCTATGGCACCATATACGTGAACTCCCTGGTGAGACTGGTGATTTTGAACAGGGAGCTGGTCTTCCAGTTCCCTGTTTTGAATAACAAGTCAATACTCCTGCTTTCGTTTTAAAACGGTATTGAGAACAACTGACCAATTAAAACCAATCAGAAAGCTTAAGTTCTAATTTAATCCTTATCCTTACACATCCAGGGTGTCGGAACATCACGAAATCGGAATAAAGAAATGTCAGAACCAATAGTTATTAGGACTATGTCAAGAGTAAAAGTCCATGAAACTTCATAACAGTTGAAATACATAGTGCCACTTTCATTGAGATCTACAGCATATACACTGAAACCCTTCAAATGTCGAGCTGAGAAGAAACCGTTAAACCAGAGTGAACTTTGACAAGGTAGTACATTTCTACTGTAGCAATTGTAGCTGGCAGAGAGGGGGTGGGGTACCATGATATAGCAGTTCATAGGTAACCACCGGATGCAAATGGTAATAAGCAGGCAAGGGACTGTTTGATATACCATGTAACCACTGTGCAGAAGACCATTGTATTGTTTAACATGGTATATAGTGGTACAGTAGCTGGGTAGGCTATACTCGAGATATTGGTTTAGGCAAGGCAGTAAGAACTTACAGTAATCGATCGTGATTTTCCCATATTGCTGACACAGGAAGTGTTAATAAAGGGTAGACTGTACAACGTATTTTTAGGGGCAGGGTTTGTGTTTTTCCAGGTATAGTGTTTAACTCTCCCAACTGTGTGGAGGGGAGGGGTGTCCCACCCGGTAAGTACACCACTATGGGGTTCACAGAATCCTCGCTCACTGACAGATATTGTTTAATAATCAGTCGCGATGGCTAGTCACTAACAGAAATATATTAATGTTATATTCAGAGAGGATATCAAGTACCTTTCTTGCAAGACCAGGTCAAGCCACAAGTCATTACCTGCAAGTCCAAATCAAGTGAAAACTTCTTTCCATTCAGTGACACTCAAGTCACAACTCATCACAAGTCAAGTCACAAATTTTTACAAGTCAAGTCACAAGTCATTTGGTTCCAGAACAAATCAGGACACAAACCCTGTGCACAGGTAGAAGTGAAGTACAAAAATCAGTCCAACTTGAACCGTTACAGTATAAGTTATTACGAGTCACATTATGTCTGCAGCAAATTTGCTCTTCGAAATTGGTCAAAGCTAAATAAAAGTGACACCTTTGAGACAAATTTCATAACTTTTTTTCTTTTTTAATTTGGTGCAGTAGTTCTTATTTGAGGTTAGGTTCCTAAACTCTAAACACTTTTAGCAAACTAAAAAGATGAGCTGTGCAAATGGAAAACTAAACTTGTTTCCAGTATACGGTAATTTGATTTTTATCAGAAAACGCTGTAGAATTTGGAGACATAAATGAACAGTAATTAGTTTTGCTGATGGTGAAGTGAGTTTGTGAAATTTGTGACCAATGGTCTGAGCACAGCATGTGATCCTTGAAGTTTGCTTTTCCTTGCTCTGTCACACTGGAAACATAAAGATAAAGAAATAGATGCACTGAAGATGTTTGATATACGGAAAGTAATAATTGAAAGAAAAGTTGTTCATGTCACCGTGCATGACATGTACCACTGCTTTTTTAGGAGACGGCGAGAAAATCTAAGGAGAGGGCCAACATCAATTGCTACATGTGTATAGCCTACCCAAGAAAGCTTCAAAATATATTACCCATATAATGCTGGTACTCAGGATTTTGTCAAGGGAGGGGAGGATTCAGGTGTGAATACGGAGACTCTCACAATGGTATGGTAGCAGAGTGTGTTAGGTTTCAGGGGCAACATCTCAGTGGGGGCCAGGGGCAAACTGGCCCCCAGAAGCTCTGGGGTACTTAAATGTGGGCATTAAAATGATGCACTTTTAAGCCTCTTCAAAAGTATTTTTTTGAGTGGGTACAAGCAGGCCTAATTTTCACAGTTTTACATTTTTAATACTAACTTACTCCATCCTACTAACAGCCAACCGGGATTGACAATGTATAGGGCAAGAGGATGTCAGGGAAAGTTGGATGATGGTGATTGCATTACTCTCTAAATGTAAAAGAGTGAATTTCACTCTTCGACGATTGCCTACAGTGACCACTCTTTCTTCGAGTGAAAATTTCACTCTGCTGGGAGTGGTAATTCACTCCAAATGAGTGAATTACCTACCACTCTGGGCAGACTGAAATTCCACTCGAAACAGAGAGTGGTCACTGTAGGCAATCGTCGAAGAGTGAAATTCACTCTCTTACATTTAGAGAGTAGAATAACAGTTTCACCAAACTTGTCCAACATGGAGGAAATAGTAATGGGAAAACAAGCACTTGAGATGGGTGAGAGAGATGCACACGGAGAAAAAGACATTTAAGTGACATTTTAAGCGATATCAGTAGTAGAAAATATGTGCGCACAATAAACTCAAGAAGGATTTGAATCCCTTATCCCTCATCTTCTTTGCTACGCATGTCTTATACTGCAGAAAATGCCACTTTACATGCCTTTTAAGTTGTATCTATTCAATCTCTATTTTAATACCTGCAAAGTTTACACTGCAGAGATTTGAAAAGTTGCTTTGAAAATTCAGGGGCAAGCATCTGATGCCTCCACTGTGTACAAATATGTAAGTTGCCATGTAGAGGGTAGCCTGAGAGAAGTAGCTTTGAAACCAGGCCTGCTTTGCCGGAACAATTAAAGGGGATCATTTTTTACATGAAAAGATGTTTGCATTCATGTTTAACTGGATAGCACAATGTAACCATACTTTGCCCTGTGAGGGTCTAAGCTTAAATCAAGTTTTGATATGTTAGCCTATATGGGGACTTATTCTATGCATTCTGGTGGAATTTGCATTGAAATCTGATGTGGTTTTTGGCTTTGGATTATTAGATTGGCCGAACTGAACATTATATCCAAAATCACACAAAATCTGACAACAGGAAATGGGTAATTAAGTTGCATAAATTCAAAATGGCCGCAATTAACAACTTTAAAGCCCTATATACTGTATCGAAAATGGTTGCTATTATACCACCAAAATGTATTATGAGTGTATAGGAATATGGTACCAGAGAATTAAATGACCTTGTTGAAAATGTTTCATGACGTACTAATGACGTCACAAGACCAATTTGACGTTGTATTACGTCACTGCACTTAAAATGGCGACATAATCAGGAGCGTATCCGGGGGGCACTGATAGCACGTGCCCCAGGTATGACGGGAGGAGAAAAAAATGAGAGAGAAAAGGAGAAGAAAAAGAAAAAGAATAGGAAAGAAGAGAAATAAGGAGAGGCGAGGAGGAAAGGAGAAAAAGGAAGAACAGAAAGAAGAAAGAGAGGGAAAATAAAAAAGATAAGGGAATGGAAATGACGCGTTTGATGAAATGGTAGCAGCGGCATAGCTAGGTGCATTACTGGACTGCCTCTGGATGTTCCCGACTAGCTTATTTAGACCGTCAAGTGATTCGTGGAGGATGCAATTGTCAGCAACCCATGTGATGTAAGCCTTAATTTCCCCTTCTGAGAGGTCCCAGTGGGAGGTGGACATTTTTTTATCACTTATGAACATTATTAGCACAAAAGCACCAGTGAACTTTTCTAGCATAAACAAGGTGTAATCTAATACTTAATCATCCCCGGGACCAAGTTATGGTAGCCCATAGCAGCATGGTCCCCTCATCGTCCGAAAAGCACCCAACTCTTCATGTACACTTCCGGAACTGAAGAAGCACCATCATAGCCATAGCCATGGTCCATTCACTTGTGAAACTTTCCACACATTCCACGTCTCTGCATTGCAAGAGAAGGGGGAGCTACCGTCAGGAAAGGGGAACTTCGCGCACTTAAGGCGCACGCTCATACGTAGACCCGGTTTCTATCAGTGTTGATCCGGGTACGGTTTGAGATATCATCCCCTGTGCTTCCCGCAAACTGCCATCATCTGTTGACACCATTAGCTACACACATAATCTTCTTCAGTGACCAACTTTGCCTTTATAACGGAGCCCCCTATGTCAGAACCTCTGGCCACGAGCCTTCTCTTTATCAGGTTTTACCAGGTTCAATGGCAACATAGCCCCCCTCCCCCCTAAAAATGTCTCTTCAACAGCACCTACACGGCAGCAAAAGTTGAAAGCTGTTCACAAATTACCAGGTAAAAGACCGGCTTTTTGACTGGCATGTAGGTTTGTTGGGCAATCTGAATGCAGGTTTTTCATGGAAATCTTATTTAATGAAAAAGAAAATTCGGTACGGTTTGCACTCCATCTCATGACCATTATTAACTTGTTAATTATACATGGAACTATTCTGATCAAACACTTTCCGAAAAACAGATACATATAGCCAAACATCTGTAGGGATATCGCATCAATATGAGATCTTTCAATCTAATTTGTAGCATCATGTGGAACTTAAGTACTTATTTGCCGTTTCACATTTTTCAATTGTTTTTTTACGGAGCGCTTCGCATGCAGCCGTTATCTGTATAGATGTTTTTTAATACACTTACCACGAAAAAGCATTCTGAAACGCACTCGTTAGTCCTTCACCCCTTTTGCCATACCTATCAGGGAGGTCTAATATCATCTTCCTGCACCTGCCCATTCCCCATTGCAGGAAACTGTTCGCCTGGATTTTCGTTTAAGTTAGTAAACATAGGATAAACGTAGAAAAGTGCTTGGCGTCATACTCTATATCAGGGGTTCTTAATTATTTTTGTTGGCGGGCCACATATTTTATCAGAAAATCTTGCGGGCCACAAATAGGCCCTTAAGTTTGTCCGTGAGGTGAAGTCCCATTTTGACATGTCTAAACGACACCACCGGAACGCGAAGCCCCCCACTTAACAGTGTGGTGTCTAGGGGTCCTTCGAAGAGCGCCCAGAGAGGTCCAGGACAACACTCCTGTGACACAACGGGGCCAAGCCCCAGAAGCTCTCTTGTATTAGTGGAACATTGTATGGCTGAAACCTATAATTATCCCTTAATTCCATTTGAGTATCACAATTTGACCATTACTTTGGGCAATAACGAAAATCCTGGGCCATGGATAATAAACTCATTCTAGATTCAGTGGTGAATATCCAACTTGAAAAGAATGTGTTTGGGTGGGGACAGGGAACTTTATCATGACACTTGCTGACCAGAGGGTCACCATCGGTTGGTACGTGTAGCGTGCCAAGAATGTATTTGTTAAAAATATCTTCCAGATTTTTTGGAAGCGGCTACCACCAAGCCTTGTAAGATGTATCTAAGCAATCGTTCAATTCGAGATCTCATAATTTAGAAAAAAACCACTTCAAATAAGAAAAGCAAATTAGAGGCAACTTTTAGGCCTATTTTCCTTCTGTCAAGAAGCATGTCCCTCATAATTTGTAAGCCCATGAAACTTGGTCTCACAGACTTTCCCTTACCCAACCCTTGCTAATCTGGCCACCTTATGTCGGAAAAACTGCCCATCGTTTTGATTACACAGTTGGCTTGTGGATAGGTAAGTTGCTTATTGACGGTAACTTTCTAAATTGAACTTAAACATTGAAAGCACGCCAAGCGCGCAAAAATTTTTGGTAGTTTGCGATGATTTTTGGTACAAAAAATTAAAAGATCAATCATTCGAAAAGATATCCTGGCCACCTTACCCCTAGTGCTCCCGTGATAAATTGTGGGCCTCCATCAGCTATGCCCTGATCACTCGTACCATCCAGTGAGGTTCATGTTAGGCAAAAAATGACCCAACATGACTAAAAAGGGAAACACGGTCGCACGTACTGTATGCACGCTTTTTATGATTTCAGTGGTAGGAATTTTCATTTTACTGACCTGAACATCGGATTATTGTCTTACAGGAATCTGCGAATTGGCCTATACCAGAAAATGTAGAGTGCCGGAGTTGAAATTCCCGAATCTCACACCCCAATTTTCCAAGGTTTGTTTATTTTACCAAGATGAGTGGGGAACCCTTAGCCACGTTCCTGATTGCATATAGTTTTGGAACAGTAACTGCACCGAAGCTGTCCTTTATGAAGCATTCAGTGAAATAAATGATAATTACAGGTGCGTCCGTTCGAAGCGCTCCGAAAAACGGTGTTTCGGCACATTTTAGTTATGCTTTTCTTTTTTTTGAGTAACAAGGCGAGTCTTACACACAAAAATATATCTCGAAAAGATACGTGATTATTGAAGGCGCATTTGTTTTTTCCAAGCTCATTTTTTTTTTGTTTTAAACCTCAATATCTTCGTGGGCCGGATTGGATCGCCTCGCGGGACGGATGTGGCCCGCAGGCCGCCACTTAAGAACCCAGGCTCTATATTATCATTTGGATGATGCAACTGCTCCATTTTAAATAATTGATCAAGAGCTTCCAGGAGGCCTTATACAGGTATCTGCCAGCCTTAGATGCCCTTATATAATGCACAATGAAGGAACAGAAAATTTTCATAATAGTTCAAGAATGTTTCTGTTGACTCTACGTGCGTATTTTTGGGTAAAAACTTTCTCTGAATTAGAAGGCAGTAAAGTAGCCAAAAGGGGGACTTCAGGAGGTTTGTTTACAACGTTATTTTCTCTTGAACAAATACTTTCTTCTTTCACCTAACCAAAAATTAAAATTCACTAAATTATGGACATTTTCCAGCCATACAGGATCAGCCCCCCAAAATATCCCAAAGATAGCACTGTTTTGCATCAAAGCGACGTTATAATAACAAAAATTCCAAAAAGGGGACGGGCCACCCCCTCCCCTTGATCCCCTCCCCAGGATGGCACCTTTATGTAGTGAAAAAGGAAGGATCCCCACTGGTGTATACAAAATGCAGGGCAGGGCAGGGCGCAGGGGAATTTTTTGACAACGTGTTTTTCTCTTAAACAACATACTCTCCTCTTTCACTTAACCAAAAATTAAAATTCACTAAATTATGGACATTTTCCAGCCATATATGATCAGCTCCAAAAATATCCCAAAGATAGCACCGTTTTGCACCTAAGCAACGTTAAATTAACGAAAACCTCTCCCCCAGGACGGCACCTTTATGTAGTGACAAGGAAGGATCCAGACTGCTGTATACAAACGCAGGGTGCATGAAAAAAGTGCAATTCACGTGCCACCACTCAGTTGGAAAAAAAATCCAGCCAATCGAAATTTGGGACCTTCACAGCCCCAAACATATGACCCTAGCTAAGGCCCTGCATGGGAAGGCCATTTCCGGTCATCTGGGTGGTACGACAAACGGAATTTCTCGGTACGTTCCACGCCAACCTATGGTGGCGTTCCGCTTAGATGATTGGCCCAAGTCGTGCCCCCGTGGTACACTAATTCCTGCATACGAGCCTGAAATGTGTTTGCCACAATGGTAAGGCTGAAGAAAGAATCTTCCAAAAGATAGGAACAAGAGATTAGAACTTCACAACGATGCATTTTCCTGTTTCTCTATAGAAGCACGAATACATGCAATAACAATACTTGTGGAACCGTTAGCATCGAATAATTCAAATATGTTTGAAATGACAGGTGTTATGGCTAGATAGAACTGTGAATATCTATATCTCTACCACTACTAGCCTATGTAAAATTTGGTGCAATTTTGAGGGCTAGGAAAAATTTGGGGGCTAAAGCCCATCATCTAAAGTCCCCCCTCCCTCGTAGAACTGTGCTTGCTGCATTGTGGAACATGTGAGGTGTAGTGCTACTCTAGAACTGAAGCGGCACCACCCAACGTAAAGTATTTAGCCTATGCCAGATAAATGGTAGATAAAATGATTTAAACTGAATTTCAAGTGTTACCGAAATTACTTTCATGAATTGCCTTGCGGGTCGGGAAACACGGTCTCGCGGGCAGGAGGTTCTCAAGCCTTGATAAAAAAATTGTTGCAACTCGGTCAAAAATTCTTGCAAAACACGACTTTTGTCCCTGGGAGTTCTCCCATGCATTGTTTCTACTGTATTAAAGGTCAGAAGCAGTCGCCCCAAAATTATTTTGAAACAATAGCTAAATGTCACAGATTTCTTCTTATTTCGCTTCCAAGTATCTTTTGTGATATTTTAGAAGATAAATATTGCATATTCAAGGTAAATAAAGCAGTTGCTCCTTGTAAATTTTACAATTGAGTGAGAAAAATACTGTCACATGATTCTCAAGAGCCATTCAGGAAATAGGATAGTCTACTATACAATTGTTTTTTGGAGTGACTGCATTCTCCCTTTAAATTGAACACAGGCTGGGTATGCCTTCAGAGCTTTCAGCCAAATCATGTTTGATTAGACACTGAAACAGCTTCGAAGGTAAAAATTATCGCATTTTACATTTATTTAATCCTCACACATGCTGCATGGGTAGTGTAATAAGAAGACCAGACTTTAGCGACTTTTGCGATCATCGGTGGTTAAGACTTCTGTGAGTTTACCAAATAAACGAATTCCCTATTCATCCTTTTTAAAAAGTTAAAATTTTTGATACATGAAAAAACCATGAAGCAAATGTCATGGAGCAACTTACTTTCCCGGCAATATATTAAGGACTCATTTTTAGCAAAAGAAAGTTCTTCGTACTCTAAGCGCCAACTGATAATGGCAGTGTGACATTTTACAATTAGAATCTCCCCCATTGAGGTATAGGAGCATGAGCCTGAAAAAAATTAAAACCATGACGCCTCACGTAGTATGAATTGGCCATGACCAGTGGTCGAATTACCCAGTAAACCTAGGTTGAATTTTGAAATTATCAAGAAATAAAAGCTTGACAGTCATGGAGAAAATTTGCAATAGTATACATGCAACTTCATAAACAATATATGACAGTTATGACATAGAACGGATGGTTTGGTCCAAATTAAGAATTCTTATTATTGATACCATCTCGAATAACATGTTATTTTTTGGAAGAATGAAAACCGTGCTTTGCAAACTTTTTCGGGGGGGGGGGGTTCCCCCGTTCACCTATGAAAAGCCGTTTATAGGTATAGGAGGCACAGGGGTGGACAGAGCTAAAGCACATTCCCCTGCCTGGCTACAGATCTGGGTGTACGGACCTGGGCGCTATTCATAACCGGACGGAAAAGGGGCTCGTTGTTCATAATCAAGAATAAGGTTCGCTATTCATAATCCAGTCTCTTTGAAAGGCCAATTACAGCCAATCTAAATAGATCATATAAAACCGCAGTCAACTTGTTGTAGACGACACATTGGCCTATCATCTCTGCGAGTTTTAAAGGTGTGCCCCCTTCCACGAGATACAGGAAGCCTTTAAAGCTGTAAAAACGCATTTTCCCATATTTTGAATATTAAAACCCTTTTCCTATTATGACTATGGGACCTTTTTTCCAATTATGAATAACGAAGCTTTTTTCCTATTATGAATAACGAACCTTTTTTCTATTATGAATGGCGAACCTTATGAACGACGAACCATTTTTACGATTATGAATAAAGACCGACATGAATAATGAACCTTATGAATAAAGAACCTTATGAACATTGACCCTTACGAATAAAAACCTTCTGAATATCAGGTAGACCCCAACATTTTTGCGTGTCTTGTGAAGGGATTAACAAAATTTTAATAGTTTTATAACTATCTGTGAAAGAAAATGATCAAAACAGCTCCACCATTCAGTCAAAGACGCACCTCTTCTGACCCCCTATGGAAATCTATGGATTAAACACCTTTTGCACTCATTATAAAATGGGGAACTTTTAGAAGTAGATTAGGGATGTATCCACCTCCCCTCTGTACTGCCGCCACGTCTCTACCCTATGAGATAATCTTTACACAAACAGAATGTGTGCAGCTAGTGCCCTACTGTACATTCTGTACTTTGAACAGGGGATCAAAATGACGTAACAGGTAGAGACTCAGTATTACTGAGGTTGTTTATATGTCAACTGTACTGCAGTATTAGCCCTGGGGCAGGCAGTCTGGTGAAACTCACTGCAATAACCATGGGAAGGGAAGTTTTATTATGCTCCTATTGACTAATGTCTTTATTGACAAAAGTCCTCAATAAAAGCATTCACAAGAGGCACACTGGCAACCTCCAAAGCCAATTAAGTGGTAACAGATATGGTAACCAGTAGTTTCAAGGCTGAATTCCTTCCTGTATGGACATTGTGAAGGTCAGCACTGAAGGAACCATGGCCAGGGTTCTCATGTCTTGGTGACAGATTGAAGAGTATGATGGATGCAACATGAAAGGAAGTGGTTACTGTAGAAAAAGGCAATCTTAGATCATATGCGATATATCATGTTGTTCAGAAAATAAGGTCACATATATAACATTAGTGTTCTCCATAGATTTTCAAGAAAGGGGGCGGCCACGTGCAAAGCGCATACACGATTGCTAATCACATTGATCCAAAGACAAATATATGATTGTTCCCTGCCAAAAGGAAAAAAATGTATGTTATGTTTTGCCTCCAGTATGATAGCAGTGGTTTTTGAGGGAAGGGTTGCTTTTTAAGGGGGTGGTCACTTTTTCAGGGGGCTGCAATTTTTATTCGGGGCTGGCCGCCCCCTCCTAAAGCCCCTCGTGGAGAGCACTGGACATGGTTGTGTGCTTCCTTATCTAGTCACAAACCCTTTCGCATTCTCCCCTAGATTTAAAGTGATATTGCTCTGGTATGAAATAATAGGCATCACAAACATGGAACGGGAGGCCTCACCCTCGGTAAAAATGTGGAGGGATAAAGCACACTTCCCCAATGCACAGATTAAGGACAAAAGGCTTTGTACCCACTGTAAAAATTCAAAACATGGCATTAATTTTCCTTTGAATTTGCATTACATATCGCACGAAATTACATTGCTGGGATCTTTCAATATTCAACAATCTTTCAAATGGGGCGTACCCCTCAGACCCCTTTACCAGGCCTTCCATCACCCCCCTTTAAGATGAGAACATATATAGCTTTCTATCCCTATGCTTGGCCTAAACAGTCTTAGTTTTACAGGACTTAGTTTTACAGGCCTTAGTTTTACAGGTCTTAGATCTTAGGTGTTACTTTAACAGACACCCAGCACGAAATAAAAGTTTTGAAAATGTAAAATGAAAAAATACGCACTTCATCTTTCACATCATATCACAAGCTAGATTAGGCAAAGATCGCATTTTGATGTGAGGAGCCAGCTAAGGTTGAAAATGTGAAGTCAGATAAGTTATCTAGGTTGTGGGTTGTGGGGTTTTTAGTAATGACCATATATAGCATTTCTAAAACCCCCACAACCCACGACTTCTTCCCTAATGTGAAGTCAGATAAGTTATCGAGGTTGTGGGTTGTGGGGTTTTTAGTAATGACCATATATAGCATTTCTAAAACCCCCACAACCCACGACTTCTTCCCTAATGTGAAGTCAGATAAGTTATCGAGGTTGTGGGTTGTGGGGTTTTTAGTAATGACCATATATAGCATTTCTAAAACCCCCACAACCCACGACTTCTTCCCTAATGTGAAGTCAGATAAGTTATCGAGGTTGTGGGTTGTGGGGTTTTTAGTAATGACCATATATAGCATTTCTAAAACCCCCACAACCCACGACTTCTTCCCTAATGTGAAGTCAGATAAATTATCGAGGTTGTGGGTTGTGGGGTTTTTAGTAATGACCATATATAGCATTTCTAAAACCCCCACAACCCACGACTTCTTCCCTAATGTGAAGTCAGATAAGTTATCGAGGTTGTGGGTTGTGGGGTTTTTAGTAATGACCATATATAGCATTTCTAAAACCCCCACGACCCACGACTTCTTCCCTAATGTGAAGTCAGATAAATTATGGAGGTTGTGGGTTGTGGGGTTTTAGTAATGACCATATATAGCATTTCTAAAACCCCCACGACCCACGACCAAGAGGATGTCGACCTTCAGGGTCGTGGGTTGTGGGTTGTGGGTCGTGGGTCGTGGGTGTTGTGGGGGTTTTAGAACTAACCGTAAAAAAGCTTATAACCGCCGCTTTATTCGATGTTATGATGTGTTTAACGGAATATTGAAAATGATATAAGCACACTTGACATCAGTATAGCAGTTCATTTAATGTGGTTTTTAGCGCTCCAATACGTGTTAATTATAACTAGTGGACGTGCCTGAAGTTATATCGTAATCATTACTTAAATATCTAGATACAACAGCGCACTTGGGCATTCTAAAGGTAGCCGAGGCATATGGTAACTGTAGGCTATATACTGGTATGATCAAGAAAGTCCATACCGCGAATTTCACCTTTTGGCACAGGAACATTACTTGTAGTCATGTTAATACAAAGGATTCAAATGAAATGTGAAACTATAAAAAATAAACAGAATACATTCAGTTGCAGAGCTAGGGGTTTGGTCAGGAAGGGCGAGAATGGTATTCAGGGGAAATTTGTAGCAAGTAGATGCCTAATGGTTCGACAGTACTAGGACAGTGTTTCTCAAATTACATTGTCTTTGTGATTCACCTATTCAAATATTTTTATGAAAACTTGACAATGTATTTTTTCAAACGTTTTCTTCCCAACATAAGAAAGAAGACGACATTTCAGTTCACTTAATGTTCTGGTAATCTGATTGGAGCAAGTCCACGATTCGCACGAAAAAACCCTTGGCACTGATGGGGGCTTACTTTGTGAAAGTAAAGATGACTGTCAAGAAGCCCCGAAGGAGAGCTGTGGCTTCCCCGACATATGTTGATGTAAACCAATATTAGATACGAATTCCTGACATTTGGCAATCACGATAATTACACAAAGAAACTTATGAAAACGTATTATTGTGCTGTGGGACCACCCTTCAGTTTTAGCAGGCCCTTCATTAAGAAGATAGGGGCGCGGCCCCAAGGAAGTTTTGTCCCGAGAAAGAATATTCAACAAAAATTAATATTGCTGTACACGTCTTATCATACCTCGCCTCTGAAAAAATGTCACCCCGTGGAAGGTCTTTAGTCACTAATCAACACCTTTGGCATATGCTTGCCAGTATATCTATGATCACATAGTAATCAAAATGACAAAGCCGGAAGGTGTTAGGCCCTCTCCTAAGAACATTTTGAAATTAAAGACTGGTAGCAGGATTTTATTCCTTATGAAAATTAAGGTAATTACTCCAAAAGCATCTTAACGCACTTTTAATTATTTGGAATTGTCGAGTGACTATAGACATTGACCGTAAACACGTGTCAAAATGAATAAGATAAAAAGAACGATCGGAATCCAGTACTCCTAACACATTCTCACCCATCCGCTTTTCTCCTCAATTCACCTTGAGGTTTTGGGGACCCGACTGAGAACACTGATCCAAGCGGATCGCAACCATGGCAAATTTTGGGCTATAAGTAGCCCCTTCCAGTGAGTTACTACTCTAGTAGAAACTCTCTCCTCCTACGTCGTCAGAAAGCATGAGAAAAAATTGAACTACTATTTGTACCTTCCTACCATCCACCTGATGGTGACCTATTTTCGCCTTGTGGTTTCACCAGAAATAGCAGTGTTGACATTTCTTTACCCTCAAGTTTAACCACATCCAGTGGGTGATGTTCAGAAAACGCTGTCTTTTACAAGTTTATTCTTGAAACCACAAGACCAAATTCCCGAGATTTGTCATTTCAAGTATCATTCATTGTGTGTTGGAACACACTGGTTTGTTAACGTACATTGCTGGATTGAACAGTAGGCCTAGTGGTGGCTATTGCCACAAAGTTTCTTCAAGACAAGCAACACCAAGAAATCATATAAGCGGAGAGTTTGTTGGATTAGCCGGGTGCAGCAGATTTGAAGGCTCAAAGAGTGCTACAGTGACGGAATGAGAAAGACTGTGGTTGCAATTGTTTTAAGTATCGATGATAGCCACAATTGTCAGAACTGCACTATTTTATGTGAAATTTTTAATAGTTTAGTGGTAAATCCTAGACGTATATGCGGTACCTCCCTGAGTCTCGAACGGCTTTTTGATGCACAGGGCTGGAAAAAGTATCTGGAAGATTCTTTCCTGGCTGTGAGAAGCCTACCCCATATACGTCCCATATATGCTGAAGAAATTTGAGTATTTGCAGTGACTGCCACTTGCAGAAGAATTTTGTTGCTCATAAAGAGAAATTTGCCCAACAGAATACTGAAAGAACCTACTCAAAAATATGTGACGGAAATAAGAAAAGTAGTTCAATACATCGGCTCTGTGCTAACCATACTTGTTTATATCAATACAAACAGTGAAAGATAAACAGAGATTGACTAATCAGGTCTATTATACAAACGGTCCCATGGGGGACAGAGCTGGGACATGTCCAATAATTTTAAAAGATCGTCGCCCCTGAACGACCTGTTAAAGGTTGAGGGGTCACTCTGCAAATTTTGTATTCTAAATGAATTGTTCCAAGTTGCATGCAGGCTCTGGACAAGTACCTTTCAATTTGTTCGTAGGAAGGTCTGCCTACAAATAAGGCCGTCTGGAATGTACTAAAGATTTCATTTTTAACTGAGTTTGAAGGCATGCATAGCCCTAACTCTCACTGACAGGCCCAAACGAGTTTTTTTTTCAACAAGAACTTAGTCTTATATTGAATTTTATCGGTAGCCTATAGAAATAATAACAATTATAATTGAAAGACATAATTACGTGGACAAAAATGTCAGCATACAGGCCCTTTAAGTGGGTCTAAAGACAAAACAGGTCTATTCGCAATAACGCCTTGTGTGACTTGTGCGATTTTCCACAGACATAGTCGGCGGCCTCCAACTAATCACGAGGGAGCGGTGTTTGCAATATGATTGCAATCCCGAATCAAGGTTTTACATAAAAGGGGGATGGGGGAGGGAAAACGAAGTTACGTACGGTTACCTGTCCCCAAGGATTTGAAGCTGCAAATATTGCTACCTGTCTTAAGATTGTTGGGCAATCAGCCAGACAAGAATGTGGGGAAAGTGCTTGCAGGCAGCGGCGTCGTAGCCACTGGGGACGTAGCCGGGCGGCAACCCCATGAAAGCTTGTCGTCCCCCCGTGTATATTGTTTTATACAAAACTACAACATAGTCACTCACTGCACTACTCACATGCACAGTCCAGTCGGCAATAACATTGTAATCGGTAGTGCTGTTACACTATCATGGCACCTACATGCAACAAAATTATTTGACTCCCACAATCCAAAATTCAAGGTTAGCTTTGGATTTCCAGTCCAGTTCATTTTTGCTCGGCCCATTGTAATTAAGTAATTGCTCTGCGTATTTGGACTACATTGGTGTGTTATATGGCTAAAGGCCCAGTCATTCTTTAACTTTCCACACGCAACTTGCAGATTCAGTGGCGTCAGCGATTTCCGAAAATTTCTGGGAAAATTTGAGCCACACAGGATTTTAAGCTATAGATTTCTGTAGGGGTATAGAGTGAGGTGTGTTTTTGACCTAACAATGAATCTTTATTAATCACTTTTTATTAATCACTTTTATCACAAGTCGTTGTCATACTGTCAAAACTCTCTCAAATCCTTCTCAAAGTATCAAAATGTCCGCGCGGTCCGCACCTCACCGCATCATTCTGCGTCTACATCAATACCGTCTTAAACATGTTTGCATTACTCAATGACGAGGGTTCTAAACTTTGTCTGATTGTTCTTCTGTACTTAAGTCATCATGAAAGAGTAGGCATTGCAAAAAATGCAAAGTAGTGGAATTCAGAGGAAGACATCATTTTTATGAAAATTAAAGTTTGTGAGAATTACTAGAAGAAGACTCGCCCTCTAATCAGTGGATGTATTTGTTAGGAATCTGAGCTGTCTCAGTGTAAAGTCTGTCCACAACTTTTGTTATGGAAATGATTTTCAATTCAAACTTTCCGAGCCCTTCGCGTTCATATGTCACATTACACACTCCATATCTTATAACTATTACTGGGGCAAACTTGTCAGCCCTTTTACGACAAAAGTACATCTTTGACCTCTGCAGCCTGCAGGGACCTCGCATCAGTAGAAAATCTTAGAGCAATGTAATGGCACGAGTAGCATACACGGTACCGTAACATTTGTAGCATGTTGTTACACATTTTTATAACGAGTGCCATACCACACCAAAATAACTCAAAATAGCGATAATTTCTAAGAATCTACTTTAACTGAAAATTCGACAAAGATACTTGCATTTGGAATCTAAGCTGCCTTACCTTAACAAGATTTTCTCTGGGATGGGGGAGGGGGAGATACCCTTCCACTTAGACAACACAGCTTTCCTTTACAATCAATCAGAAGTCTGAATTCAGTTAATTGCGAAAGTTTTCCAGTATATGATCAGTTCGTATATAATCAGTTTGAAATTTGTCAAAGATAGCACCATTTTGCGTCTAAGTCATCTTAAATGAACAAAATTTCTCAAAGGGGAGGGGGACACCCAGGACATCACCTGCACAAGGTGAAAAGGGAAGACATCGCTCCGGGCTCAAACTACCCCAAACGTGAATATGCACAATTTTACACCGGTCCACTGGGTGTATCTGCAGTGGGCTTAAAGCATCAGCATCTATACCCCCCCCCCCCATAACTAACCTCTGCGCAGCGCCAATGCGCAAATATGTCGGCAAATGTCAATGCCGGCGTCAAACTCACAAAAGATATGCCATGATATTTAAAAGTAACTTACACTGTAGGCCCACCAGACTGTTTTTTCTTTTTGTATTTCAGTAAACTATTTGATGACCATAATCAAGACATAATCTCAAAATGAAGGATGTACAAAAAAAAAACGTTAGAAAAACTTCTTAGCTAAAATTTCAGGGAGGGGGGGGGGGTTGCGCCCTAACCAATGGTGGCGTTTCGCTTAGACAGGAACAAAGATATTATGATATCTATGGATAGTAACTAGGCGCCCTCCCATGAAATGGTAAAGCCCCCCCCCCCCCCATTAAAAAGATCCTGGCGACGCCACAGTTTGCAGATGGTGAAATATTTTCTTGGGGGTGAGACGTACTAGAGTGCATTAAGGCAATGATAATTTTTAATTTTCTAGGGGGTCGAAAAACTTTTAAGGAGCCCAAGCCGTCCTCTTCCTGGCTACTGGCTTAAGAAAATAACAGACATTTGTCTGGCCCAGACCTGTTAAGGACGAAACCAAAATTTATGATGCTGGCAATAACATCTCGTGACGTTTACTGGTTTACATCATGTGTCGAAGCAAGAATCGACAACCGTTTCATTTGACAAGGATACAGATTAATTAAGGAACTTATATAAGTCCCGAGGTTTAAAAGAGGACCTAAGATGAGCATCCTAATCAGAAATGGCATGGTTAAGTTATAGGCTCCTTCATATCCCCTTCTCAGCAACCCCGCGACATAGTGGATATCAGAACTTGGGGTCGCTGGTATACAGTCCGGTCCCTGCTGGGAAAATTCTGTTGGTACTTGACGGTCGGTTAACTTATTTCGGCTTTCAAAAGGGTGGTTTCTGCGATAAAACCCAAACTTTTTGGAACGCTTTGCCCACTCTTACTTAGGCTATAGCTACAAACATAGTACAAACCCTTTCTACCTCTCCAAGTAACTTGACCAAACAAGTAGAGTATATGGATTTATGTAAAAGTCGGGAATTTCATCTCATTTCGCTAAACCCAGGTAATGTTCTATTGTGTTTGTCGTATATTGTACGGCTACCAGGGACGGCGCCACAGGGGGGGCAGGGCAGACATTTGCCCCCCTATGGTTTTTGACCCAAAAAATAAAATCGTCTAAATAACGTTTTAAGACACATAATTTTGTAGGGGGTGGGGTGAGGTGTAACAGTATCGTGGAATAAAGTATTGTGATACATTATCCGTCGCATATAGGACATTTTCGGTGTAAATCCTCGAAAATTTTGGGCGCTTCGCGCGCGTTGTATTCTCTAACTCATTGTACATCAGCCCGTTACTGCATCCACCGCAGAGCTTACACTTAGGCCCCTTCTACATCCCAGAAGAACCATTGATGAATTTCACTCTTGAGTTTTTTTTTTTTTTTTTTTTGTCGTTTAAGGGTTAATACCTAGTAGGGTAAACACTAGGGGGGCCAAAAATACAGTATATCCCCTAGTGAGATTCTGTGAAAATTGCTGTCTATTTGAAAACAAGCAAAACATAGTATTCAACACTAAACTGACTGATTTGAGTGATTAAAAGTTAATTCAAATCCGTATTTGACTGACGTATTTATCAATATTCTGTAAATTCTCGGACTACGCGCGAATGTGGTACCGTATCTATTTTGAATTCCATGGCTACTTTCACGACCGTCGCTCACGGAGAAGTAGGCCTACATCATATTTTAGTGTGTAAATCCAGTACGCATGGACCTACCAGCTCTACTTGTACACTTGCCCTACACATGCAGTGACATGTCTGTAGTGCAGTATCGTATCCAATCAGTGGAGGAGGGGGGAGGTAGGATTTCACTTCCGTGTACATTGTTCAATCATGTCACAACAATCACAAAATGGTTAAATTGGTACGCAGGGAAGGTTATACCAGAGGAAGCAGTTCCCTGAAAGTGGGAAAATATATATGAGGCGTTTAACATATCTAGATGTCTTCATTGCAATTTGAAAGATCTGGGAAGGGTCATTTCTTGCGATCTGGGAGCTGTTTTGGCAAAAATTTTATCGGCGCAGTCCGCGCCAGCCAACAGAAATCATGCCACATATCAAGATGGCTTCAGTGCAATTTGAAAGGTCTGAGAAGGACCATTTAATTGCGATATAGAAGCTATTTTGGCAACATTTTAAAAACGTTAGTGGAGCTCCGCTTCTATACCAACGCAACCAAACCCGTTCACACGCTCATGCCTGTCAGTCGTCACTTATCAAGTATCGTACGGTTCAAAACTGCCTCCAAGATCCCGAGAAGTGCCATTTCATGCAGTCTGGGGGTCTGTAGGGCGAAAATTCTCTTGTACGCTTCACACAAAATAATGATGGCTCCGTTTCGATGGCAACTTCCATTCTGCGCCCCTCCCCCAATAGCCAACACAAATCGCCGTCCTTGCCCGTTTGTTATGTAATCGTCGACAATAAGTGCAACAAAGTTGGAAAACTGCAGTCGGCCAAAAGTAAAGAACGTTGGATTACCTACCTAGAAACTAGATTTCTCGAGAAAAAATATGACTTCAAAAGATGCAAAATATTGTACCAGATTGCGTCTAAGGCTTCCCGGTAGTCGAAAAATCTTTCACACCCACCCCCTTAACCCCTCCCTCAGAACCGCGATTACTCATCTCATGCCTGGGGCGGATGCAGGGAGAAGGAATCAGTCGCACCCAAAAAATTCAAGACAAAACGGCAAAAACGTTTGTTAAGCTATAGTATGAGGAGGGGACAGGATGTAAGTACGCTGCAACTTCGGTCTATGTCCGTCCCCCCTATACGTTTCTTTGCCTGTGTTTTTTAGTTTCTTCAGTTAAACGTACGTTACCTATCCGGCCATTGTCAGTTCTATTCCTTTATGCTTCCGTTACTTATGCGTTAGTATCCGTCGAACATTCGGTACAGGTACTGTACTTTTACGTTTCATCCGTTTGTTGTCCGTTAATAATCCGGTGAGCAATAGCAATCACTGGAGACGAACGGATACTAACGGAGAAGTCCAGTATGAGAAACGCACGAGAAAATGATAAAACGGAAGCTTAGCGGATAAGTAACGAATACGTAAGAGGGACCTTTTTCGGTCGACGTCTGGTCCAAGTTTTGTGCATGTTCAAAATCTCTCGCCGTTCATACCGGACGTTCCAGGTCATGAAACGAAGTCGGCGGAGGAGAAAAGGAGACTAAACGGATACTAACGTACATCAACGGAATGACATTTTGGGTCTTCGTTTCCTCTCCGTTATTGCAATCCGGTGAGGTGTGACAGGCGCTTAAAAACTGACGTGTGTTATTGTACGGTATCTCCCTCCCTCCTCCCTCTCCCTCCCTGGTGACGCCATCCCAACCAATTATTTATACCTCTGCCTGTGAATTCATTCTTAACTGCTTAAGATTTAAGTCCAAATTTTACATAAATAATACTGCAATAAAACAAATTGCAATCAGTTTTGTCTCTTATCCCATACATGCACGTTTCATTTTAGGAGTTTAAAGTGGACCTAAAGTGTAGAATTATAAGAATATATATTTTAGACGTTGGAAACGAATTTTACTCATCCAACTCTCATTTTCATAGCTCACCCTGTGGCTGAGATATGAAAAGTTAAAATTTATTCATTTTATTTGAAATAGTCGATTGCGCAATAATTTGCGATGATCTTCTTGTAAAACTCACATTACTTGCTTTTGTTTCCTTTTGAAATTGAAATGTTTATATAACCTTGCAAAAATTACTGTTGTACGGTGAGGTTTTGTATAGTCAAGTCACCCTGTAACAGTGAGAAAGTGATCACATTTTGGCACAAGGTGCAGAGGCTTTCGAAAAAATAAAGAAAACAAAGAATGTAATTTGAGAAGTACAAGAATGACATTACAAATTATTGCGCCATCTACCATTTTAAATTGAATAAGCACCAACAGTTTATATATCTTAGCTCAGGAATTCCTGTAAAGATGGTAGTTAGACCATTTGGATTCATTTTTCAAGCTTTGTAACATATGTTTTTGAATTTTTAGCCTTTAGGTACACTTTAAATTTAGCTAAAATTTGGCAGTTCTTTGTAGACCACAAAAATGCATTTTCCATGTGCGTTTCTTTCAACATAAAAAGTTGATTTAACTGTTTTTTCAAAGCAAAGTGAACTCAAAGCAAGCTGGAGCGATTTCACATTCTCACATTGATGAGCAGTTCTCACTTTTCTGTGCCTTTCAATCGTTTTGGCTTACAGACCCTTAAGGGTGCAATTTGCAAAATTTCAATATCTCCTATGCATATTACGTAATGATACCATACGATTATGAAGGACACTAAATCTGATTTAAATTTAACGATACACATAATTCAGTCTATTAATGTGAGGAAATGACGTCACTCCTGTTTGCGTAAAGTTTACTTTAGCTTACAAATTTGGTTACATCATTGGTTCAAAAACTCGAAAAACTATAGGTAAAAATTTAATGTTATCTCATAAGAGTTATGATTCCTCTCCCTTTTATAAAATTCAATTTTGCGTATAACTCTTCCTCAGTGATTCTGCTTTTCTATAAGCAAGAAAAAAATCACATAATGAGGATTAATTTTTTCTCATTAATTAAGAAATTGCAGACATGAGATCCATATTTCAAGGATGAATACATACAGTTTAGAACACTTGGGAAGTGCCGTTTCCGGCCATCCGGAGGGTTTGCAAAGTCAAAAATTTTCTTGACCGCTCCGCGCCAACTGATGGTGGCGCTCCGCTTAGAAATATGTATTACCATTTTTCATAGATTTATTTTTTTCTCCTTAATTGAGAAATTGCAGACATATGATCCATATTCCAAGGCTGGGTACATGCAGCTTAGAACACTCGGGAAGTACCATTTCCGGCCATCTGGAGGGTTTGTAAAGCCCAAAATTTTCTGGTACGCTCCGCGACAACCGATGGTGGCGCTCCGCTTAGATAGTCTTGCTGCACTCAGCCCCCCCCCCCCCCCAATATTTTTATCGTTCCGCCGCGCCTGCTGCATAGTTGAAGCGTCTCATTCAGTGAGGGCCCGATTTTTACTGACAGACAAACAACCCTTCTCACAGTTCGTATTTATTTCAGACAAAAAAGTTTTTTTTAGAGAAAAATAAAGTCCAAGAATATGAAAGCGCCCAAACGCAGGTTCTGACACGTGAAAGGGTAGGGGGGGGGGGTAGGATGAGGCTCGGCCGGAAGTCTTCAATGCCTGCACCCCGAAACAATAAAGCTGGGTCCGACCCAGCATGCTTTGCCACCCCTATCGAAAAACCCTGGCGCCGCCCCTGACGGCTACTGACTTGAAGAGAGAAGTACAATGTAAGTTATGCCTGATAGCCTGGGGCCCAACAGCCCTTTGTAATTTCACAGTTTAAATTCCAGGAAAAAACATTAAATCAGCGCGGAACAGTGTTCCTCTAGTATAAATTTTATGCAATATATGCCCCACAATGGCATGGTACAGAACACAGGTTTTCTTCAAATAACCCATCACCAACCCCTCGACGGCATCGGGGCTGTCGAGGCAAATCCTCGCACCACCACTGGTGCTATCTTCTCTTGTTATTATCTCAAAAACCGCATGGAATTGAATGACATTTCTGATAAGGATACTCATTTTAGTTCCTCTTTTAAACCTCGGGACTTATAAAAGTTACTTAATTATTCTGTGTCCTTGTCAAATGAAACGGTTGTCGATTCTTGATTCGACAAATGATGTAAACCAGTAAACGTCACGAGATGTTATTGCCAGCATCATAAATTTTGGTTTCGTCCTTAACAGGTCTGGGCCAGACAAATGTCTGTTATTTCCTTAAGCCAGTAGCCAGGAAGAGAACGGTTTTGGCCTCTTAAAGGTTTTTTGACCCCCTAGAAAATTAAAAATTATCATTGCCTTAATGCACTCTAGTACGTCTCACCCCCAAGAAAATATTTCACCATCTGCAAGCTGTGGCGTAGCCAGGATCTTTTTAATTGGGGGGGGGGGGGAGGGGAGGGTTGACCATTTCATGGGAGGGCGCCTAGTTACTATCCAAAGATATCATAATATCTTTGCTCCTTTCTAAGTGAAACGCCACCATTGGTTAGCACGCAACCCTCCCCCTCCCTGAAATTTTAGCTAAGAAGTTTTTCTAAAGATTTTTTTGTACATCTTTCATTTTGAGATCATGTCTTGATTATGGTCATGAAGTAGTTTACTGAAATACAAAAGAAAAAACAGTCTGATGGGCCTACAGTGTAAGTTACTTTTAAATATCATGGCATATCTTTTATGAGTTTGACTCCGGCATTGGCATTTGCCGACATATTTGCGCACTGGCGCTGCGCATAGGTTAGTGATGGGGAAGGGGGGTGTACAGATGATGATGCTTTAAGCCCACTGCAGATACACCCAGTGGACCGGTGTAAAATTGTGCATATTCACGTTTGGGGTAGTTTGAGCCTGGAGCGATGTCTTCCCTTTTCACCTTGTGCAGGTGATGTCCTGGGTGTCCCCCTCCCCTTTGAGAAATTTTGGTTCATTTAAGATGGCTTAGACGCAAAATGGTGCTATCTTTGACAAATTTTAAACTGATCATATAAGAACTGATCATATACTGGAAAACTTTCGCAATTAAGTGAATTTAGACTTTTGATTGATTGTAAAGGAAAGCTGTGTTGTCTAAGTGGAAGAGTAACTCCCCCCACCCCCTTGAAAAACTCTTGTTAAGGTAAGGCAGCTTAGATGCCAAATGCAAGTATCTTTGTCAAATTTTCAGTTAAGTAGATTGTTAGAAATTATAGCTATTTTGAGTTATTTTGGTGTGGTATGGCACTCGTTATAAAAATGTGTAACAACAAGTACATGCCACGAATGTTACGGTACCGTGTGTGCTACTCGTGCCATTACATTGCTTTAAGATTTTCTACTGATGCGAGGTCCCTGCAGGCTGCAGAGGTCAAAGATTTACTTTTGTCGTAAAGGGTTTTGGTCACAAGTTTGCCCCAGTAATAGTTATAAGATTTGGAGTGTGTAATGTGACAAATGCACCCGAAGGGCTCGGAAAGTTTGCATTGAAAATCATTTCCATAACAAAAGTTGTGGGTAGACTTTGCACTGAGACAGCCCAGATTCCTAACAAAATACATCCACTGATTAGAGGGCGAGTCTTTTAGTAATTCTCACAAACTTTAAATTTTAATAAAAATGATGTCTTCCCCTGAATTCCACTACTTTGCATTTTTGCAATGCCTACTCTTTCATGATGACTTAAGTGCAGACGAAGGACAATCACACAAAGTTTAGAACCCTCGTCAAATGCAAACATGTTTAAGACAGTATTGATGTAGACGCAGCTATGTGGTGAGGTTGCGGACTGCGCGGACATTTTGATAGGCTACTTTGAGAAGGATTTGAGAGAGTTTTGACAGTTTGACAACGATTTGTGATAAAAGTGATTAATAAAAAGTGATTAATAAAGATTCATTGTTCGGCCAAAAACACACCTCACCCTATACCCCCTACAGAAATCTATAGCTTAAATCACTGCTAACACAAAAGGCTTTTAAAATGTGTAATGTGGTGCTAAAGAAGGCATTATAACACCACTTGACACGTTTTGAAAACGTTTTGTGCTAGCGGGGATACCTCTATGGCTCAAATTTCGCAGAAATTTTCGGAAATCGCTGACGCAACTGAATCTGCAAGTTGCGTGTGGAAAGTTAAAGAATGACTGGGCCTTTAGCCATGCATGTAACACACCAATGTAGTCCAAATACGGCCGAGCAATTACTAACTTACAATAGGCCGAGCAAAAATGAACTGGACTGGAAATCCAAAGCTAACCTTGAATTTTGGATTGTGGGAGTAAAATAATTTTGTTGCATGTAGGTGCCATGATAGTGTAACAGCACGGCCGATTACAATGTTATAGCCGACTGGACTGTGCATGTGAGTAGTGCAGTGAGTGACTGTGTTGTAGTTTTGTATAAAACAATATACACGGGGGGGACGACAAGCTTTCATGGGGTTGCCGCCCGGCTGCGTCCCCAGTGGCTACGATGCCGCTGCCTGCAAGCACTTTCCCCACAATCTTGTCTGGCTGATTGCCCAACAATCTTAAGACAGGTAGCACTTTTTGCAGCTTCAAATCCGTGGGGACAGGTAACCGTAACTTCGTTTCCCCTCCCGGCATCCCCTTTTTATGTAAAACCTTGATTCGGATTGCCCTCATATTGCAAACGCCGCTCCCTCGTGGTTAGTTGGAGGCCGTCGACTATTTCTGTGGAAAATCGCAAAAGTCACACGAGGCGTTGTTGTGAATAGACCTGTTTTGTCTTTAGACCCACTTAAAGGGCTTGTAGGCCCAGGCGCGGATCCAGAAATTTTGAGGGGGGGGTGCCCAAGATGGAAATTCCCATGTGCACCGAAGGTGCACCACGAGCGCGAAGCGCGAGTCCCTACGCGTTGGGTCCAGCGGCCCGCGTTAGGGCCCCTGGTCGGGTCAAGGGTCATTTTTAAGAGCACAGAAATCGGCTCCAGTTCTTATGTCAGTGAAATTTTATACCTTTTCATGTTGCATGGAATTTGATGTGTATGGCTCAGTATAAGTTACTATATGTACCTGCAGAAGTTCCGGAGAATCTAAGTTACCGGTATCTTAAAACGTGAACTTGAAATGATTTTTGCCATAATGAGTGTTTTATTTTCGTTATACGGTATTCGGGTATAGGAAGTCAGATGAAACAATTGCGCGCGAAGCGCGCCGAAAATTTGAATTTACATTTAAAACCATTACCATGGCTAAAGGTGTCAATTCCCTTTTGTGATCAATTTGAAGGTGTGTTCGATACTAAGTTTTCAGTTCGCATAAGAAGAGGAGGTGAAAAAATTTTCAATTTCAAATGAATATCAGTTGCTTCACATCCTTACAATACTGGCTCCTCTGAAATCACGTTTGTGCACACGAATAATTGGCTTATGGCAGAACCCCACCGATGAGTAATGCGAATACGTTTGGGACCTTATTGATAGTAAAAGAAGCAATTCAAGGCTAAAAGTGCGCAGATCAAGCGAAAATCAAGAAATATTGAGAAGACTTTGCAAAAATCGTGAAAGATTTCAAATGACTTTTGGTAAAAAGTGATCAAAATAAATCCATCACTCAATACAAACGTACCTTTCTCCGTAAGCGTAAACAATTGCGCGCGAAGCGCGCCGAAAATTTTCGGTATAGAGCCTCCCGAGAGCTCTGCATTAATTGAACACTGAAAAGGTGGGCCAACAGGACTCTCACAACCTAACATCCATATGGTGGGCGAGATGATTTATTACCTTTTTTATGAATTACTGAAGAGTAGACCCTTCAGAAATCTATGAACGATGGTGCCGGCGGGAGTGGGTAATTGGGGGAACCGCAGATAACTGCTAAACCGTGCCTTTTTAGGCAGTGGGATTTTGTATACGCTATATATATACAAGAGTGGGAGAGCCTTTTCTTGTTAGTACATGAGAGTGCAATCCCAGGAAGGGGTTTAACCCCCCCTTTGAAAATTTTTTGTTAATTTTAAGGGGTCTTTATGCAAAATGGTAGTATCTTTGGCTCATTCTAAAGTGATTGTTTGTTTAAAAAATGTCCACAGTTTTAGTGAATCCTAACTTTTGTTCGGGTGAAAAAGGGAAGTAAGAGACGGTCAATATATTGTCTTCAAACCTTAAGTCCCAGGAAAAATCATGGGCGTGGATCCATCTCCAAAAGTTGGAGGGGGGGGGGGGACTTTTTCACATTTGTGAATCGCCGTCCTGGTGGAAAAAGCAGTGGTGGTAGCCATAATTTGCTCGTCACGGGGAGGCAATACGTTTTGTGATCGTCGGCGTGGGGGAGGGGTCTAAGGAAAATTTTTCTAGAACTGAATGCCCTCAGATGCGATTTGGTGCAACAAAAGTGTAGGATTTTTAGGTTATTTTCCTTCTAAAAAATTTCCCTCTTCAATCATTTTTCAAAAAGTGAGGGGAACTTTTTGACGATGTCCCCCTTCCAAAAAAGTGAGGGGGACGCGTCCCCCGTCCCTCCATGAACCACGCCCATGGGAAAATTGTACACGCAATTATACCTGCTTGGAGTCCACGAAAACATTCTTGGACTATAATAAAATATTTCCTTTACACTTTTAAAGGATATCCAAGGTTGACAGAGAACAGTATAGCGCCTCCCGGGAGCTCTGAATTAGTTACAGTATACAAAAGAGGAACCAACGGGATTCTCACTGTCTACCCGACATCCATATGGGAGGAGATATGATGTATCACCTTTTTAGGTATAGTAAGAGGGATGGTGGACAGGCAAAATTCGTTTCAGAAAAGATTTTCGTCGTTATTGAACGTCGCGGTAAAATATTTGGAAAATAAGCAACGGCAATTACGTACTTTCAATCTTTCAAATCATGTGCTAGACTAGATTAGTCAAAGATCCCATAATGATGAGAACCCTGCAGAGAAGGAGATGTACGTTTTAGAGAAAAATGTTTGCATTGGAATAACGTCTTGCGTCATAGCTTTGTCAATGGTATATGAAATCGGGTGTAAACCCTTTCGTATGCGCGCGAAGCGCGCCGAAATTTTGAATAAAATATTAGTCCATGACAAAACCTGCTATTCAGAGACAAATCTTCTGACTGAGAATTCTTAAAAGGCACTTTTGCTCCTTTGTTCCCCCGTGAGTAGTTACCGAAAGCTATTGATAATAAGGACAACTCTGACACAAGGCTTGACGCTAGCGGCGTGTGCGAAAATTTGGAATTTGTCAAGAATTTCCAAAGCTTGTGATAGTTTGAGAACAGTATGTGAAAGAAAATGGTTAGAACAAATGAACCAGTCATCAAAAATGCATCTCACCCTACACCCCACAGAAATCTGTAGCTTAAACGACTTTTGGGACCATTTAAAAAAATTCAAGAATCGATGGGGGAGGGGGACACGCGTCACCCATTGCCCACTGTGCCGACGCAACTGTCTGTAGCGTAGAAGCCTTTTGAGTTGATTTTTAAACTTTTCAGAGTTTCGAAATCGAATAGGCTGATAGGGTATGTACGCCGTTACTTTGCCTGCAACAGCTGGTGCCACTGTGCACAATAGCACGTCACCTGACAGCTTGTCTTCTGTATTCATTCTGCAAGGTCTGTATGGAGAAAACTTTGCCTCTCAATCCCTCTAGATTACAAAAATTTCACTCTTTAACACAAAATTGTTACTAAATTTCAGTGCAGCTAGCCGGGCCCATACTGCATATGTCACGATGTTTACTTATTTAGATCTTAATTCAAGGATCATTACTCAGCTATTCACCTGTTTTCGAACATTGTAGCTCTCCTTACGTCGCCAACCGCTTTGAAAGATATCTAAAGAGATAATCCAGCTATAGCTCCACCCAACCCCTACAGAATTATATACTTTGAATACGTTCTTAGACTCTTTTATTCATTTTTTGCTCTTAATTTTCTTTCTCCTTTTCTTTTTTTTTCTTTTTCTTCCTTTTTTCTCCTTTCGTTTTTTTTTTCGTGGCGAGGGGGGGGCCTGGGCCCCCCAGGCCCCCCCTGGATCCGCGCCTGTGTAGGCCTATGCTGACATTTTTGTCCACGTATTTATGTCTTTCAATTATAATTGTTATTATTTCTATAGGCTACCGATAAAATTTAATATAAGACTAAGTTCTTGTTGAAAAAAAATACTCATTTGGGCCTGTCAGGGAGAGCTGGGGCTATGCATGGCATGCCTTCAAACTCAGTTAAAAATGAAATCTTTAGTACCTTCCAGACGGCCTTATTTGTAGGCAAAACTTCCTACGAACAAATTGAAAGGTACTTGTCCAGAGCCTGCATGCAACTTGGAACAATTCATTTAGAATACAAAATTTGCAGAGTGACCCCTCAACCTTTAACAGGTCGTCCAGGGGCGACGATCTTTTAAAATTATTGGACATGTCCCAGCTCTGTCCCCCATGGGACCTCTTGTATAATAGGCCTAATTAGTCAATCTCTGTTTATCTTTCACTGTTTGTATTGATATAAAACAAGTACGGTTAGCACAGAGCCTATGTATTGTACTACTTTTCTAATTTCCGTCACATATATTTGAGTAGGTTCTTTCAGTATTCTGTTGGGTAAATTTCTCTTTATGAGCAACAAAATTCTTCTGCAAGTGGCAGTCACTGCAAATACTCAAATTTTTTTCAGCATATGTGGGACGTACTGTAGGCTTTTTACAGCCAGGAAAGAATCTTCCAGATACTTTTTCCAGCCCTGTGCATCAAAAAGCCGTTCGAGACTCAGGGAGGTACTGCATATATACGTCTAGGATTTACCACTAAACTATTAAAAATTCCACATAAAATAGTGCATTTCTGACAATTGTGGCTATCATTGATACCTAAAACAATTGACACCACAGTCTTTCTCATTCCGTCATTGTAGCACTCTTTGAGCCTTCAATTCTGCTGTAGCCGGCTAACACATCCAACAAACTCTCCACTTATATGATTTCTTTGTGTTGCTTGTCTTGAAGAAACTTTGTGGCAATAGCCACCACTACTGTTCAATCCAACAATGTACGTTAACAAACCAGTGTGTTCCAACACACAATGAGTGATACTTGAAATGACAACTCTCTCGGGGAATTTGGTCTTGTGTTTTCAAGAATAAACTTGTAAAAGACAGCGTTTTCTGAACCTCACTCACTGGATGTGGTTAAACTCGAGGGTAAAGAAATGTCAACACTGCTACCTCTGGTGAAACCACAAGGCGAAAATAGGTCACCATCAGGTGGATGGTAGGAAGGTACAAATAGTAGTTCAATTTTTTCTCATGGTACTGCCGAGTACTTACTTCCCGAATACCAAGTACCAGGGACCTAGTACAGCTTTTGTAATCCGAGTACCGAGTGCGAGTAACCTACTGTTTTACCCGAGTACTTTTTATGTACTTTTATTTATTCAATGGACAATACATATTCATTATATAAGGCTTGTCCCTTGTTATATATTAATTAGTTTAGGTCCAATATCTTACCTCTATAGCTTTCAGTCAATTTGATCCGACTTTTCCTTTAATTACCCAATTTCTTCTTGTCTCATAACTCGACTTAAAAAAAGAAGAAAAAAAATGAGAAAAAGAATAAAATTGACATCATAAAGAATACCTCGTCAAACAGTTTGGCACGTGCGAAAAGTTCCTAACCATGTGGAATAACGACGGCGTCATATTCATAGCGAGAAATCACAGTGACCTTCAGTATCTGCTGTTTCTTGTCAAAAAGATCACAATCGTATTCACATTAAACGGCAACGAAGTCATCAAACTGTTTATCGTCAAACTGTCGCCGAGATCCGGTCTACAAAAGTCAGCAAACTTTGGAAATGCACGTGCTTCCGTGCTGTAGACAGACATTCGAAAACAAGTTATTAAGATGACTCGACCACTCACACGCCGTATATAGAGTGATGTGATAACTAAAGCGTGATCGTGACGATCTACCGGCTGGTTTGTGATCCAGGGAGCACATCTTTATGACAAAGCCATTCACATGAAAAATTTGATCACGATCTGATAAGGGGGTTATTATCTTATGACGCGCATGTTTCCTATGTGAACGCACGACAAGTCTGCATGGTAACAAACATAGCTTTGTAAATATAGACATACCCTTGTTAATCTGTGAGGTTAAGGCCTCACAGTCCCAAGTAAACTATTAGTATGCACACTTGAAAAGGTATGTCTGAGCAGGGCCTTCTGTACAGTAAAATGAGAGATTCGGTTGTTCCCACATTGACCAGTACAGTTAATGCCTACATGCAGTGACATACATTCTAAAAAACCATTGCCCAACCTGGGCAAAAATTTACCCAGCCGTTGGTTCCGTATGCCTCCACCCCAAAAATGGGTAGAAAGTGCCCAACTCAGTTGGTTAACGGTTTTACTCATTAGTTGGGCAAAACATTTGCCCAACCACTTTACCCAACCAATCGAGCAAAAAAGTTTGCCCAGCTATTTGGGCAAAATTATGCCCAACTTTTTGCAAAACATTTAACCAACCAAGCTGGGTAATTTATTACCCAATATATGGAGTGGAGGCATACACAACCAATGGCTGGATAATCTAAGTTACGAGTTAATTTCATCAGAAAAATATTAATTGTTTCATATTTCTCGGTCATTTGGCTGTTACTTTGCTTTGACTGGTGAATAATCGGTCATTTGCAGGTTTTCAAACTTAGAATGTGTTCGATCTTCTAACGACCAAGGCTTGGCTTAGGCCTACAGCACAAATAACACACAGTAGGGTATGTGGCCGGTGCGTAATGTTGTATATTGTGGGCCAATTGCTCCGGCGAAGTCTTTGGGGCGTAGCTCGTTGCCGGAATCCAAAAATAGAAGAGAATTCTGTTGTAATTGTTCCTTATTTATTCCGGTGATTATTCTCCTCTCACATTATATACCAGTGATTATCGATGATGAATTACTAACAATTATGCTGGAATCATGTTGGCTGGATTAGAAATATAATGATTTCAAGCTACATGCTCCTAGAATGATTTTAGAGCTACATGCTCCTAGAAAACTAGTGACGATGCATGCTTACATTTCGAGGTCTCCAGCAAGAGTGTCATGGGACTGAGGCCTCCGACTTAAGGCAGGAAGTAACTATAATGGGATAAGCTTGTAATTGGCTGAAAGTGGCAGCCTATAAATAAATGACCAATCACAGAGGAGACGGGAAACCAGACGGACTAGGTGCAGTAAGCATTGTCTCAATTTTATGCAAACAAGGTGTTGCACCATAAATCTGCAATTCTGTAAACAAATTTGCGGACCTAGAGCTGATAAGCCTGATATATTTACTTCATTACATCCCCTTATGACTTTTAAAAATTTTAAAATGCAGTTTGAAAAATTTTACTCCCCTAAATATGCGCCATGTGAGTAAATGAAACATGACATGATATAACACACATCAAATTATATTTCAAAAAAGCAGGATGGTTTGAGGAAATACGGGGAGGGAATTGAGGGAGGGTCATCCCTGAATGGAGAAAACACCAAAAAATGTGGTTCCAAAACTCAGCTCATCCTAAAGGTTCATACATTCATCAAATGATATCATACTTGACTGACTGTCATGGTAAAATACGCGAAATGCACTCTCAAATTCATTGCCTAAACTGGGCATAAAGTTACCCAACCATTGGTTCCGTATGCCTCCACCCCAAAATGGGTAAAAAGTGCCCAATTCAGTTGGTTAACAGTTTTACTCATTATTTGGGCAAAAACTTTGCCCAACCACTTTACCCATCCAATCGAGCAAAAAAGGTTATTTATTACCCATATACGGAGCAGTGGCGTGTGCAGGATTTTGGAGGTGGGGGGGGGGGGGGCACAACCTGTGATTCCCCCGACTGACATGGAGGAGTGTCACAAGTGCACTGAAGGTGCACCACGAGCGCGAAGCTCGAATTTGCACGTGTGGGGTCCAGGGGACTGCGCTAGGGCACCTGGCGGGGTCCAGGGGGCAAAGCCCCGGGAGCTCCTGCAATAATGATAGTAGGCCTACCTGCACCATGGGCCAGATATTACTATTGATAGCATCCTGTTTGATTATTCACTGAAGGCAGGGATGGAGAAACAGGGGGCTGAGGGGTTACAACCCCCCACTTTCAAAGAAATCCCTAGTTGACTTTTTCACACAGTAATTTTTTTGAAAGATCGTCAACCCCCCCCCCCCCACTGTTGAGAAGAAATCTCTCCGCCTGACTGAAGGGCGATTGGAAGAGCTCTATCCTCTGGTACACGACCAAATAATGAAAAAAAAATCTCTCCTAATCTTATTCTGTAAGCTACTTCTAAGTTTTGAGTGCCAGGGATGGCACCAGGATTTTTCCCGAGGGGTGACCAGACGGGCGGAGGCAGCGACCCGAAGCCCCGACAGCCCCGATGCCGTCAAAGGAATGTTGGGGGAGGGATCTGAAGAAAACCTGTGTACTAAACCATGCCATTGTAGGGCATGTATTTCATTAAATGTGCATATACTTGAGGAACGTAGTTTCGGCGCTGCTTTGCTGTTTTCCCCAGAATCTAAAGTGTGAAATTGCAAAGGGAGCGAAAAAAATTTGGGTTACCCTACACTAAAAAGAATCAGTACTTATTAAAGGTTATAAAGGTCAATTGTCCTGGCAGTTGGTCCCTATGGGGCATAACTTACATTGCGTGACCGGACAACTCCCACTCGGACAATTCCCACCCGGACAACTCCCACCCGGACAATTCCCACCTGGACAATTCCCCCCGGACAACTGGCAACCCGGACAATTCCCACCCAGGCAATCCTTACCCGGACAGTTCCCACTCCGGACAATTTCCACCCGGATGATTCCCACCCGGATGATTCCCACCCGGACAACTCCCACTCCGGACAATTGCCACTCCAGACAATTCCCATCTGGACAATTTCCATCCGGACAATTCCCACTCCGGACAATTGCCAACCCGGACAATTGCCACCCGAACAATTCCCAATCCGGACAATTGCCACCCGGACAATTCCCAATCCGGACAATTGCCACCCGGACAATTCTCACTCCGGACAATTGCCAACCAGGACAATTCCCTACCAGACAATTCACACAATTCCCCATCCCGAATGGCTCCCAACCATGTCAATTGCCCCTACCAAGGCTCAGGAAAGTTCACCCTATAACATTGCACCTTCCTATGTGACATGAAATGCAGGCTACAACATTCTGATAAAAACTGAAAATGGCAACCAAAGATAAGTTTAAGGCACTGTAACTCATAAGCGATTGTTCTAGACACTCTTTAAAATGGTGGGTTGCTTTGCCGAACACAAGCCCATGCCAAGGGGAAGGGAGAGAGGGGTTGTAGTGTTTCAGACGAACCCTCCCACCTTTGAAAACGAACCTCCTTTGGAATCAACCACATTTTGAACTATGTGGGTGGTACGTCTTGTATTTCCCTACCCTTAGGAATGCAGATACTGTCTGCAAATTTAGCATAAGCTTATTCCATTGCAAATTTATTTTATTTTATCATAGTACGTATAATTACGTCATGCTCAATACCAGAAATCGCTCGCTTCTTGAGCGATGTTACTGACCTGGGTTCCCTCGATGAACAAGGTTACGTTATACATTTGTACATTTGCTCTTTTTTGTACACCTTGACTTATTAATTATGGTAGCCTGTAGGATCATTGGGGAAGCTGCCCCCTGAATTTCCACACCCCAAATGAAAATTGGTCTTCTTGAAAAGTAATGAAAAAATCACCATACCCTGATTGAAATTTGAAAGTCCTCAGAACCTGGAAAATCACACAAAAGGTATTTTTTTTCTGAATTTAACCTCCACCAAACACAGGCTCTTATACAGTGGCCCGTCCTAACGAATGACTAACCCCACTTTAAAAGACTGCATGGAACCCGACTACATAAGGGAAAAAGTGTGGTTATGCGTGGTGACACATGTGGAATTGGAACCAATCTGACACACAGGACCACGCTTTTCCCTGCATGATTGCCACACCTTGAAATCTGGGTCAAAGTGGGGAAAGCTGTCTCAAGTTGACACATGTGGCAAACCAGGGCAAAGTGTGGCACACAAGGCCAGTGAACGAAATCGAACTATTGAATTTACTTTACTCAGCATCACACTTCTTCACACATATCCACACTTTGCCTACTTTACCCCAGTTTGCCTCCTTTTACATGTGTCAAAGCGTGATTTTCAGTTTTCCACACATTGCCTCATGTTAAACTGTGAAAATGCTGGTCAATGCATGGCACTTTGGAAAAGTGTGTCAACTGTTTATTAATGACACACATTGTCACGCAAAACATCACAGAAATTTCGCTCATCTCCACACCGCACCTTAGTTTTGCACAGTTCGACACAGTATTTCAGGTGTGGTATTGGAACTTTTACCACACAATTTTTTTTGTAAGGGTATTGGGCTGATACCCAGGGGAGTCACCACCTCAAGATATTTTCAAAGTTTGGTCTGTCGGAAAAATTTTGCAGTCCGCCGGGAAAAATTGCCACTTTCTTTTGCAATTTATTTACATTGTCAGAAGAAAAATCTTTTATTTGAGTTTACAGAAATGTCGAGAAATTTTGATCACAATGCTTAACGTAATAAATGAACTACTGTCCCGTGGATATATTATTTTGGATACATTTAACCAGAGACGTAACCCCTCTTAGGTTTAACTACACTATTCTGTTTGTCGGGGAATTGTTACATATTTTTAGGAAATTTACCACATGTCGATGGTTCCATATCAGTGATCCCTACTTCACTCTTCGGGAAGCCATTGCCCTTTAACGAAAGCCAGACTGTCGGGAACATAGTAGTACCGTATTTAATTGCATATAATTCTCTGCTATGAAGTTGATACCATGTCTGGCACTGTGATGTAATAGTCTTTCGGAAAATGATTCAACTCAACCTGACTGCTCGTCGGTGATAAGTTGTAGGCGTTTGTGGTCAGTTGCATAGGGTGGCAGTCTGATTGTAGGTTTGCCACGCAGATCAATGTCGGGATTTATACCAGTGTATCCACTTTTCATCAATCACACATGAAGACGAGCATACTGACTTTCTGCAACCGTCGACTGATTTCACAAATCCTTCTGTATTGGCTCTCCCCTCCCCCATAGGTTGTCGTTGGGGCGACGAAAGCTGCACACTACCACGACTTTACTCAATTGCGAAGCGGCTCCTACCCCCGCCCTCGAATCCAATACGAATATCAAACAGTTTGATATTTATCATGTTGTCTTGATGTAGACTGTCGGATCGCAATCGGGACCGAAAGACTGGTATAAAGCAAAACATGGACCACAATAAACCTACCCTTCTGCAACGTACGAGAATGGTTTTCGCTGGGTATGCGACCGGTTGTAGTTGGGTCGGTGAAGTGTGGGTTGGCTTTCCACGTACTCAAATCGTGGAGTCGGAGCGCTTTTGTGTTTGCTTTCAAACAATTTAAAGTGCATACGCTATGTATTGCTGCGTTTGCGAAAGAGGCTGGCTTTCCCATACCCCTTCTGTAGATGGAGTGCCTAAAACGTTTATAAAATCCTTTAAAACCCTATTTTCGGCGCGCTCGCACTTATCCTTTATATCCGCTAATTGTGCAATTAATAATTTAAGAAGAATGGAGCGTTCCTTGGATTATTGCAAAACTCCGTGCAACCTCCGTGATTGCCCATCCTAGCTCCCAACCCTAAAACCTCTGTCACTAAAGAAATGGAATGGTAGAGTCCTGGCTATTATGAAGCAAAGGGGATTATTACATTTTTAGGACTGTAAAGTGCGTATTCAGCTGCCATTCCTAGATAGTTAATTGCTTGTAAAATGAAGACAAACATTACTAAAATGTCCGCAGAAATGTTATTTTTTCGGTGCGCTGATGGAAATTGCAGCTATTTTTATCATTTCGAATGATCTTTACACCAAATAGGCAGTCATCACATGTCCACAGACCTTTTAGGTCGTGGAAGGCGGGAGCATAGAGGAGGCTGCCTTCTAAATTTCCACGCCCTAAATGAAAGTAGGCTTCCTTTGAAAATGCTGAAAACGATGAAAATATCCTGATGGTAATATGAAGGTCCTCAGAATCTGAAAAATCACACGTAGGGGATTTTTCTCCGGAATTTGGTCGAGAAAGTCCTTTCACCTCCACCAAAGACAGCGAGAATGTAGGGACCTTTCCCGAAAAATGAAGTACCTTACTTCAAAAGACTGGACACTCTCGACTGAAAACAGATGTTGTTGCCCCAACTACATGATACACTTGACACCTGACACCCCAGAATTGAGGTTCGACCCTGTAGCCGTGTTCCAAACCTGAACTTAAATTACAATCGAAGCTATTGAGCGTACTGTCATCATACGTCTTTCCTACAGTCCAAAACACGGCCCGCAATTGGTATGCTAGACTGGGGTAGGGAAAAGCTAGGTATAAGAGGTTGTATGTGTAGGTTTTCCGTTTTTTGGTCCTTCCCTATTTGAAGTGTGTATTTCTAAATCAAGACATCTCGAAATGAAAAAAAAAATATTTAGATACAACTTACTAGGCTTGGCAAGTGCCATTTCCGACAATCTCGGAGATACTTTAGCAAAAATATTATTGGCATGCCACGTACCAACAGATGATTACGCTTCGGTCAGGCAGTGTCATGATAACACCCCCCTCCCCGTCCCGTCTCCACCCACACACTATTTTACAACAAATGTTCACCACTGACTATGGCATGAGTTTATTACCCGCAAGACCCAGGAGTTCATGCTACTACAAAATATAAAGTTCAAATTGTGTTACCTTGATCATCTTTTCAGGTCGCTCTAATTGGAATGGACAGATAATTATTTTCTGTTTAAAATTCAATATTTAGTTTATACCCAAGAGCTTCTGTGGCTTTTTCCAGTTGTTCTACAGGAACGTTCCTCTGGATCCTACAGGGGCTCTTGAAAGGCGTCTAAGACACAGTGGTCGAGTGGAACGCTTTGCGTTTCCGTTGCATCTTCTAGTTATTTCAAAATGAGGCCCCTTTAGGCTGCTACGACAAAAGGACATGCTTGTCTATGGCCCGGGAGATTTTCGTGGTTACAGATGTGACACGCCAACAAATTAAATTCAGAAGCCCTGGTATAGGCCATAATGTATTTTTGCCAGTGCATGATTATCTATTAGTTGCATGCTAGAATCAATTAGCTTATAAAGAAGCCCTAACGTTAAATCACGAAGAGAGTTACTGAAATTGCATTGAATAAAATTTGTCTAGCTTTTTGTCTGCAAATCTAAATTTGTTAAGCATGAAACTACAAAATACTAGAGTGGCTCGTGTTTCGATATACCTTGCAACTGTAAAGGTCTGCACAGTACATTTTGCGGCAATCTGGGAGGCGCGTTTAACAAATTTTGCCAGGTTCGCTAAGCGCCAAATGATGGTAACGCTCTGCTTGGATTATGTAATGACCCTCCCTGGCCCCGTTCCACAGAGATTTTGTCCAGGATATGACCCTCTCCTTCTCTTCATTGTACTAACTTATCTGATTCTGACTGATGCAAAGTACAAAATACGAATGTCATGGTCGCAATAATACTGCAGATCTGTGGCCCATAAAGTGAACGAGAGCAGTCGCCACATGACCGCTGATGTCGGTTGGGCATCCTATTATGGCTTGCCACTCGTAGTGAACAGTTTGTTTATCCCACCCCCACCCCGCATACTTTCTTACACAATGATGAGTGCATGGAAGACGAGGAACTTTAATAACAAAAGTCGTGTTTTAGAATGAGGTTTACTGCAATTAATACAGACGTGAGACCTCTCAGGGAATTTGAACCATTCGGCAGTAACCTTTTCCGGAAATACGTAATCTACGAGAGGGTCAGCTTTTTACGTGCTTGGAGACGGACACGAAGGGGACAAAGTCCCAAACAAATTCCGGAACTGACGTTAAACACAAAGACAAAAAGTGTTTACAGAATTTACAAACATTACACAATTTTCAAACAACTATTTACATCTCGGGTCGGATGGTAGTGACACCCCCAGCACCAGGCAGCCTCCTCGACCACGGCTGGCCTCCGCGATCACGGACACTCCTTCGCCAGGTAAGTTAGACTACACCCATTACTAGACAAATTCTTGATATTAGTGCGAAACATTATGCTGTAGTCATGTATTGACCGGGAGGGAATTGCCCGAAATTGGGTTGTTGTGGGGGTCATTGACTAGGTGAAAGTTCTCCGGGAGCAGCTTTGTCAGCATCTGTTTGGTCAACAGTTTGAGTGGAACCAAACGTGAATATTTAAGAAAGGGACGATAATGGTAATAAATGAGAAGAAAGAAGACATGATGCAGTACGTACACAAGCTAAGGTTGACAGCACGTTTTGTATAAGGACGCGTCGATTACAGACGTCTAGGTAGTTGAACGTTTACTGGGGTACAGAGTAGATGACCGGTGTATACTGTTTTCAAAATAAAATTATTGACTTTTTGTGAGCGAAAATGGACTTTTGTCAAAGTTCGTATAGGGCTAGGGTGGGTGTCCGAAGAAAAAGAACATTATGAAAGCTCTTGACAGTAATGTGAAAATGGACTATCCCGTAATGGGTACAAATATAGGGGGCAGGAAGTAAACCGGAAACGAGCCAGTCTGCAAAGGATTTGAAGGTCTGTCACTTTGAACAGATATTGCAGTTGTGCATACCACACACAAGTAGATTTTTATACACTAGTTGGAAGCATAAATAAATTCTGCTGTGACTGTTTTTAATCGTACAAATGAGCACACCCATCCTCCCGACCCAGAGAAAATTGAAGCGGAAAAGGCAAGAGTTGCGATGAAAAGGAGAGCCGTCGATACCGAGGTAACCGTGAAAACATGTATACGCTTATATCAAGCTTACTAAGCAGGTTTCACTAGGTCGAACGTTTACTAGACGATTAGATCCCAACTAGGCGGTAGCCTGCAGGGGGAGAGAGGGTGGCACCCCTGACATTTCCAACCCCTTAAATGAAATATAACCTGCTTGAAAAGTAATGAAAACGATAAAAACCCCATTTCCCTGATTATATTTTTAAAGCCCTCAGTACCATTAAGAAGGTCCCTCCCCCCCCCTTTTTTCAGGGAGGTCCCCGGATAACTGCCGCGGACGGGCTCTATGCAGATAACTCACTGAATCATAGGCCTATGCTAGGAAGGATCATTCCACATTCAAGGACAATGATGTTTTGAATCTTCACGGAGGGTCACGTGATGTAAGTTACCTTATTCAAGTCGGTTCACCACAGTATAACCAGGGACCGCGGAGCCAATTTTGAAGTGGGGGCCAATCATTGAAGCGGCCCAATATGTTCAATAAAATAAAGGCCACTTTAAGGCGGTCCAAAATGCCCACGGCAGAAAAAGTGTTAGGGGTAAGGCCCCCGTAGCCGCCCCCCCCCCCAGGCTCCATGGTCCCTGATAACAACTGTAGTCTTGACAACCATGTACTTGGTACGGTCGTCAAGATTTCATGTTGCAGGCCTACGTTATAGCCAGTCAGTTGAAGAAATGTGATTCAAGATGTCGAATATCTCCGGCGAATTTGTAGAAGAAACACCCCATGAATATATTTCTCACAAGGCCAGCCTAGAAATTGATGCAGGCTAGCCAAGCATTGTATACATGGAACCTGTTGTGGCGCAGGCGACTGCATAGTATGTGATGTCCATCACGTATGTATGTACTGTAAAGGCAATGCAATGCAGATTACAATAGCAGAAAACACATAAAAAGTTGAGATCAGCTGATCGAAATTACGGTGCTATATGACAGCAGAATCGACTTGAGAAAGCAAACATACAACACGTGCTCCCCATGTCGGCCTCAGTTTCGAGACATATTTCATATTGACTTGCGTCCTCCAATTATATAGCTCAGCAAAGGGTAATTCACACTGAAGAATGAATCTCCATCCTCATGTGTTACGTTACAGCATAGCTTAAATTCATATTGTATTGTTTCTCACTGGGTGCAATAGCATGCTTACCAGGTCTATAAAATAGCCTACGATTGTCTTGTCAAATCCAATGAGCTTGTACAATAATTTGTGTCCTATTGTTTACTGCAGAGTAATTTTACTGAATCCGTTTTTCAAGCTAAACTTTTCTTCTTGAATTCTTAGTTTCTAAAACATGAAGTCTAGAGAATATTTAGATGCAACTTTGCAGCTCTAGAAAGTGTCATTTCCGCCAATCAGAGAGGCACTTTAAGGCCGTAGCCTGCGAGGTGAGGGGAACGTTGAGGCGGGGAGGCAACTGCCCCTGAGATTTCCAAATCGTAAATGAAAGTTGTCCTACTTGAGAAAAAATGCTGAAATGCTGAATATTTCGCTGTCAAAATTATAATTCGAGGCCCCCTAAAACTGAAATTTTGCATATAAGTGTACCTTTTCTTCCCAAATTTTCCCGGGGAGGTCCCGGTTCCCTGCCGTGGATGCGTTATTTTGAGGGTTTCTCCTCCTGACGAATGAAGCAATCCCCTCCTACAAGGTGCACCACTTGAATTCACCAGCATGTACGGTGGCTAAAGATAAGATAGCCTCTGATTACCTTTAATTATTAGCTAAACTCACTGAGCTAGTGAAGCTAAATCCACAATATCCTCTTATTTTACTTTAAGTATCTTTCTTGATATATTAGAACATAAATATTGCATATTCAAGGTAAACCAAGGAGTTCGTATATACTTGTCCTTTCATAACTCAGTGAAAAACATGTTGTGGCGTGGATCCATCTCCAAAGGCACGGGGTGGGGGGACTTTTCACCATCGCCGAATCGCCGTCCTGGGAGAAGGGTCTAAGGGGAGGGGTGTTCCCCTCCCCTTTAAAAAAAGAAATTAGAAGGTGTCTTTATGGCAAATGGTGCCATATTTGGGCGCAATTCAGCTTTTAAAATGTAGTGTCTATTTGTAATCTATGTTATAATACAATTCATCGCAGTTTTAGTTTTCATCATTTTGAAAAAGTGGGGGGAGGGGGAATTTTTGGAGATGTCCCCCCTTCCAAAAAATTGAGGGGGACGTGCCCCCCATGATCCACGCATATGTTGTAACGTAATCCTCAAAAGTCATTCATGAAATAGGATACCCTTGTACACTCATTCAAACTGAAATCTTCATTTGTTTCTAAAACAAAATATAAAAGTAAATAATGTTTAATGCAACTTTAAGTACCCGAATTGTAGCTGCCATGCCATGCCGCAGCCGAAAAATTTAGTAAATATTTAAAATTGCAGATCATGTTATCACAGCTTTACCACAGATTACACCATTTTAGATCTAGGAAAATTTAGAACAAGAAAATTTCTCAAGGAGTTGAGGTGCCATCCCTCTCCGGAAGCCAACATCCCCTTCCATTACACCACACAAAAATAGAAGAAAAAAAATGACGAAATGATGAGGATTCCTAAAATATGTCAACTGTAAAGGCATAGAGCTAGACGAATACCCTTTAAATCAGAAACAGTTTACGATTCGATACAGTCGATTTTGGATTAGTGAAGCGTTTAGAACAAAATGTTTCTACGTGCTCCCCCAACAATCACAGATGTTAGTATCGCCAGGGAGGTGAAATGAGTCTTAACAAGTCCCTGCTCACAGTACTTAGAAACCCTTAGAACCCGCTTGTAAGGAACTGATCATAATAAGGACCAACATAATTCTAAAGAAGACCTCTAATGAGTCTTGTGCCCAAGGCTTAGATGCCGACACGACTGTTGTTCTAAATATTTAGGCCTACCCCAAATTAACTACACGAAAATTCGTTGCGTGTGACGCTCTTCGAAATATTGTAGTGAGTGTTTTGATTGCATATGCTGGAACATTTCTTTGAAGAGTTACAGACCAAAAATAAAGAAATACGTTAAAAATGCAGAAAAGGTGCTGTTCATTTTTTTTTTTTCAACACGTCCCCCTCAACTTTTTTTATTAGTTTGTAAAATGATGTAGTGTTCATTTTGAAGGTTAAAGAGCATATGATATTTTAAAAAAATCAGTGAAATGCTTTACGGTTGGACTTTTCTTGGAAATGGCCAAACGCATTGGTAGTTAAGGTGGTAGGGAATTAATTTTCATTGAAGGCTGTATATTGAGAAGTTGTGGCCGGCGAATCCTTTAACTGAGATCGCCAAAGGCTCAAAGCCCTATGTGGACTGAGGGTCCTCCCCGAATAATTGTTATTAAATTTTACTGCTTTTACGGTCGTTCTGGACCATTTATTGAGATAATCCTGCATCCCCAACTGCCCAAGGTGTTATTTTAAATGCCCATGGAATAGTTTCCTTGTAATGATCGCAAATTTAAGATAGTAACCGTCAGTCAATTTGCTAAGGATGGTGGTAGTTGGTAAGAAAAGTAAACAGGGAGAGGTGTCACGATAGAGGGTTTGAGAATAGGTAATCAAGAGGCATATTCCAAAGTTTTCCTACGTACAGCAGTACAGCAGTACCAATGAGACATCAATCTATATTAGGCTCATACGAAGCGCGCCAGAACATTTATCGAGAATTGCGGTTCCCTCCACATGGGTAGGGTTTGGGATTTTGTTTGCGAGGGCCATGGTGTTTTTGATTACGTACCTTAGTACTTTCAGTTACCCTTATTTCAGAGCTTCAAGTCACGATAGTGTGGCGCGTAGCAGACGCCCATGTTTTGAAAGAAAATTAGTCGGTTTTCTCTGAGGGTGCACGTGAAGCGAGCCGAGAAAAATCTTCCTAGCCTTTGTATGGTATTTAATTATTAATGTTTTCCTCCATTTAATATTGCAAAATTTAATCATATAGGCTATTGAAAATTCTCTTGTAATTTCTCTGTCTCGCCTCCTTCGCTCATTTCTTTTTGTTTTTATTTTTAAGCTCTGAAAAATAGGGTGGCAAGTGCCCCCTTGCCTATCCGTAATCCCGCTTATGCATTCCATGAGTGTGCCGGGTATCTAAAAGCGCGTTTGGAATGTGAAAGTCTTTCTCTGCCATTTGCACAGGTGATTAAATTAATTTTACATATTAAGAAATCAGGAAGCAGGCTTCAGTTACTCTTTTAATGATATGCGATATTGTCTGTGTAAAGGTATTTACAAGGGCATCTGGTGAGTTACGGGGCGAACTTTACATTTGGAAGCTGGCATGAAGCGCGAACTTAACGTGAAAGTTTTGTGAGAGAAGCAATTAAAGCACAATCATTCATCCCTATAAACATTTCATCCTATCTTCTGCAGAAATATTTTTGGGCACTTCTGTTGGATCATGAAGTGTCGATGAAAAACCGTCAGGCGTGTACTCGCCCCAAAGGAATAACACAAAGTTGTTACTACAGGTCAATGCATTAAGCCGTGTCCTACCCCTCGCAGATGAGGATCCAGACATTTCGAGGGAGCCATGATGGTTAATCTTTAGAGCACCAAAGGAAGGTCTCACAATATGACATACTTGCCAAATCGGGGGAGGGGCAGCGAACTCCGTACGATATCACGTCTTTTATGTCAGCCTGGTGTCTTTGATCATCCTAGACTGCCTTTATGGCTAAAAATGTCAGCATCCAAATCTCTAGATTGCAGCAATTTCACTCTATAACACAAGTTTGCTACTGCAGTTTAATGTAGCAAGCGGCGGCCTCTCCTCTACCGGGAATATCAAAATGATCACATCAAACGATTTGTAGACTACCACTATTTCTCAGTAATTTAGCTGTTTTCGCACACTATAGCCCTTCCTGAACCACTTCAATGAATTTTAAGTAGGGATGATTTCACCTATAGAAGCTGTACCTAACCCTAAAGAAAGCTATATTTTGAACAAGTTTATCGAAAGTTTTGTTTATCTTTTACCCTTTTGTTTTCCCCTTACTGTTTTCCTTTCCCCTTATTTCTCCCTTCATATTTTTCGCGACAAGGGTGTCGGGGAGGGTGAAGCTGGGCTCTTAAAGCTCACCTTGAATACCCGCCTGTTGTTTATGCAATCAGTTGTCAGAAATGGTTCTCGAAGCAGTAGGAGGGTTTTCAAATAGTGCGACCTCGCCAACTTGGGCTTACGTCAGTCGTAAAGATGGCGTGGTCTACTGTAAGTTGAAACCGTGACGAAGATTCAAAACTAGGTAACTATATTCTAGTTGAGTTGCAATATGCAAAGTCAAATATTGTAGGACTCCCTTGCACAGAGAGTAAGACGCCGAAATTTCTCACAAATCAGGTCTGTTGAACACAGTTAAGTGTTTGTCGTTGCTTGTCTACAGATTTTTTTCACCCAGTTTTTGAACTGCAGCCCTTTCACTGCATCTGGAGGGAACAATTCCATGATGAATTGCCTCTGTGTCGTATTTTAGATCATGGTGACAGGCGTTGCGATGACATGTATAGGGAAAAATGCTCAGAACAGTGCACCATTTACATAAAGATAACTTAAAAGGCAAAAACCGTTTAACAGCAACTGTGAACGTAGTAGAAAGTATTTCGTTAATATTTTAAATAATGGCGTACCAAAATATCCTTAGTAACATCATGATGACGTGAGACGTCACCGAATGAACAGCAAAACGTAAAAAGTACGTTTTACTGCTTCTTGTGTATAGGCTTCTATCGTTATATATCGTTCGTCACAAAGCTACTCAAAATAAAGTTATTACAAACAACACACTTTCTTCATGTATGATGAAATTTCAAAACCGATGACTTAATATAACAATATAAAGTCCTTCTGACCATATATACAAAACAAAACATTTTCAATCTTGTGATTTGATTATTCGACACCATATTTCTGTACACTTGATACAATTCTTGGGTTAACAGAGCCATAACGACCTATGGGTCCACACAGTTGTCATTGATTACTATTTTGTAGTTACGCAATTTAACCTGTTTTTTAGTGCCAGTGGCTAATTTTGATACAATACATTTTGGGGGCAATCCTAGCCCTTTAAAGCAAAACATAAATCTGTTGCTCTGTTAGTAAGGTTTACTCATATCTTAATTAGCCTAAAAGGTCCCCAACGAAAATAAAAGGAGACCCCGACTCGCGGCTAGTCTTCGCTGAAGGGTTCGATGGCCTCCCTTGGCATCTCCCCTGGACGTTTTCGGTGTTATATAGCACCACCCTGATTATCACACATTCACTGAATACATTACATGCAATATTACAGTGTTCGAACACGGAATAATTCATTTTTGCAGATTGTGAATAAACTTGAAGGCCAGATGTGATAATTCTTGCGAGTTTTTATTTTTAACATATATTTGCACTTATAACAATAATAATTTTGTAACTGAAAAAATATTCATTAACCAATAAAGTTAAAAGGACTTGGCATTTTTAAATCATCAACATTCGCGGTGTCAGTAGGCTAGTTGGTTTTTTTTACATTGTTAGAGCTACGGTTCTAGCTGGCAAGGGCCTCAAACCATAGCAAAGTTGACCGGGACCCTTCTAAATCCTTCCTCGGCTGTGTCGCTGACGGAGTATCGTTGGCAATTCAACCGATTAATGATCACTTTTATAAATAAAGAAAATCTTGTGCTCCTACGATGAGCCGATGCGAACTCTCTAAGAAGAATTTTTATGACTGGCTGACGCTAACCCTAATCCCTAACCAATCCCTAACCGTAACAAAGGATACAATCGATACAATACAATAGCATGTAGCCAATCCAAAAATACCTTACGAGACAGTGCGCATCAGCCGCCTACGATTGTTACCTCTTTTGATGTTTTCTGTCTAATAATTACTGATTGAATATTGTAAGACGGCAGTGTAAAACGTGCCCCCCCCCCCACCCATATCTGACATGTCTGCCAACCGTTACAGCTGCTTTCGTAAGAAAATATAAATTTTCGTATATGTAAAATTTTAAATCACACTTGTCCATAGGAATATTTTTCCCTTCCTTCTGTCCTTTTCTTAATAACAAAATAAGATTGAAGTCCGGTGACTTGATCAAAAGTCAAATTTTAATGAAGGCGAGGATAACATAACTCTAACTAGTCCGAAAACCGTCCTGTTTGAAGGAACATTTTGTGACACGTTTACTGCAAACGCCTTAACATATTGAATGCAATCATTTCAATAGGACGCCAAAGGTAAATGTATGTCTGTCTATCACAAGCTACCATTCGAATACCATCACATCAGCTTAACAAGGAATAAGTAGTCAGGCAGAGACTGATATTGATACGATAAAGAGTGATGATACTTACAGTACCCAAAGTCCTGACGGGAAATCAGTCGGTTGTATCTGTGAAATATTGTTGTGGTTCAAGGATCTGAAAGACCAAATGAAAGAGACTATGATAAAGATTTATTGCAAGTTGGGTGTCTACAATGGGAAGCAATACAACATGTTCTAAAGAAAAAAAATGTTGTGGATGGATTTACATCGAAATGTTAATTCTTTTTAAGTCAATTCATTGGGTGCAGAAAATCCTATAATGAGGGATCAATGGACTTATCGGCACTGGACTTTTTAAGAGATATCTAGGCTACCTCATCCGTACTTACTTCATCCAAACCAAAGGACTACAGGGAAAAATCTTTGGTGTCTAAAGCCGAGTGCACACGGGTATCAAAAACACGAACCAAGTTTGTTTCCCACTTGCTTTGTATTTTCGTTGCTGGGCCTGCACACGGTGAAAGTTAACGCCCACACGAAAACAAAAAGAAAGCCCGAAACAAATTTCGGCTGTACAGAAAGTAACTTTTTGGCTGTCCTAGCCGTTGCTTGTCGTAATCTTCATGGTAGGTAGCTTACAAGCTCCAGACGCTCCCACGGCCGGGGTGTCGCTAGAAAGGAGCAGGCCAGGGACCATGCCTCCCGTCGGCGAGGGTCCCCCTCCTCGTTGGGGATTTTTTTCACTTTGAGGGCCTACGTCGGTACGACAAAGCATTTAGTCCCTGACGGTGACGAGTGGAACCGACTGTCAAGCTGCTTTTGCTCTCAGCTGCTCATTATAAGACAGTTTCTTCCATGTGAACCCCAAATTTTCAGTTTCTTTCGTAGTTCCTTCCATGTAGCTTAATAGTGCAAGTCTTTTTCAATATTTGATTAGTTCGAAAATTTACCAAAGAGTGACGCCATTTCCTTTCTGAGCCACCCTGGATGAATACAAATTTCTTAGAGGCGAGGCTGGTCGGGGGACCTGCACAAAGTGACAACGGAAGGATCGGCCCGGGATGCAACGATCATGATATGCACACATTATATGGACGTTCTTGGTTTACCTATGGTGGGTTTACGACATCATCTCTCTGTAACCCCTCCCCCCCCCACGCAATATCCTCTAGCGGTCTAACGTGCCCGCAATTGTTGGATTGGAATACATTCCGATAACACTGGATTGAGGGGGAGAAAATTGGTAAAGTGAAGTTTAAAGTAAAATAAAAGAAAGCTAAATAATGTAAGGTTATGATGAATGCTTACAATAAGTACCCCTCTAACATATCAGAATTTGATTTAAGCCTCAAAGCTCCATCTCCATTGCGATTGAGAATTAGTGACAGGGGCGAATGCAGGTTTTGACTAAAGGGGGGGGGGGGAGTTGCGATACACTTACTATCTTAGCGGAGCTCCACCATGAGTTGGCGCGAAGCGTACAGAGAAAATTTTTGGTCCAGAAGCCCCCAGATTGCAGGAAATGGCATTTCCCACGCGTTTCCTAGGCTCTTTAATCCGTATAAAAACCATGGGCGTGGCTCCATCTCCAAAGGTGGGGGGGGGGACTTTTCAACACTTGTGAACCGCCGTCCTGGGGGAGGGGTCTAAGGTAGGGGTTCCCTCTCCCCTTTGAAATCTTTTGACGTCATATTTTTCCTTCAGTTTCCAGGTAAGTAATTCAACATCTTTTTACTTACGGGCGACGACAGTTTTTTTTTTCTTAAAAGGAAAAAGGAATTGGAAGATGTCAATGTGGCAAATGGTGTCATATTTGGGCGCAATTTAGCTTTTAAATGTAGTATCAATTCGTAATCTATGTTATATTATTTACACCCTTTAGGGGAAAATTTTTGCCCCTGTCATCGTCAAGTTCCAAACCAAAATCAGAGATCTTTTTGGATGGGGAGGGGGTTTAAGGGGAAGTGTGAAAAAAAGGAGATTGCAAGGTGTCTATATGACAAATGGTGCCATATTTGGGCGCAATTTAGCTTCTATAATGTAGTGACAATTCGTAATCTATGTTATATTTATTTATTCCTTTTACGTAAAACGTTGGGACCATGTCACCGTCATGTCTCAATCCAAAATCAGAGATCGTATTGGCTGATGTTCAGTAAGTATTGTCAAAACGTACGATCATGAAAAATCCCATGAAAATCATCATTTTTGGCGGTGTTAAACCTAATAAATACCACGTTATTTTTTCATATGCTCTTAGATACTCCTCTGATCGAAAAACATTTGTTAATACTATCAAAATGTGCCTAAAAATATTGATTGGTGAGATCATTTAGCTCCAAGCCGCACGGGGTGCACAGAAATGTCACAATCTGTTCCCTTTTTGCTACTCGTACTACGATCAAATCGCTCTATTTTTGTACCCTCACAGTCTTAGTTTTCATCAATTTGCAAAATTGGGGGACTTTTTGGAAATCCCCCCCCGTTCCAAAAAAGTGAGGGGATGCGTCCCCGTCCCCCCATGATCCACGCCTCACTGAAAGTTGCTCGCTTGTGCTGAATGAAGAGAATGTGGTTTCTCTTTTTGAAATCTACTGCAAGTATTTTGGTATTGGTAATTCAACTGGTAGGTTTGATCACATGCATGGGATTTTTTATTGTCTCGTTATCTACTGAAGCGGAGCGCGACCATCGGTTGGCGCGCCGTGAACCAAAAAAATGACCCTTCTCAGACCTTACAACCTATACTTAGGCCATCTTCATGTTTCATGTTTTGTATGTTTGTCATTTCCATGGAAACATTACGTTTTTTGGTACCCTCCCTTGCTGTACATACAACCATGTCGTCTAGAGGCACGAAGGAAAATATACTAAAATACCGCCTACAGGTCACTGGCACTCCCCATGTGCAAGAAACTCCAGGCAAACACCCACTGTTCTCTATGGAATAATGTTTAAACGTGACCTTGGTCATAACATAATCTTGGATAAAAAAGGAATATATCTTGTGTATTAATAGTGGCGACACAGTAGTTACAGTACGCACGTGCTAGAGCTAGGTCCCGGGTTTGAGTCCTGACTCAATCACGGTACCCAAGGCTCTCTCACTGTTCCCCAGCAATGAAAGGGGACCCAGGATATAAGCAAATTTTGGATAACAATATCTTTTAGAACAATGGTACTCTTTCGATATATGATCCCACTGAAAAGTCTAGTTTTGCCTGAAAGTCTTTACATCCAACGGATGTCCAAAGTATAATTAGTCCTCTCGATTTCTGATAATATTACGTGATTCCAATTCAACGACAACTACTACCAGTCAACACAATATTTGAATTTTTCAGCGGGAGTACAAGCGAAAAGCTGGAGTCGCGTCCCCATTTTTTACAACAAATTCAGGCACTACTGGATGCGATTTCATGGCATATGGGAACCAAGATTAGGTAAACAAAAAGCGTTAATCATACTTAGTGGTACTCGACCGTGACGTAGCTGTGCGGTGGTAGTACATTGCCACGGTTGGTGAAATGTTTCAATGTGGTTGAAATAATAATGATTTGCAGTGGAGCCGTCTAGAATGCACCTGCAAGAAACGTTTCATTATGGCTAGTGTGTCTATTCGTTTGTGTCTCTGTAATGAACAGCTAGAGCTGTAAGCAATCACTTGAAGTGTGTAATTGACCTGAACTTGGTGAGCTTATCATAGAGCTGGACCTGCTCTTGAAGAACTCACTGACTCTATAATGATTTTGAATGACAGAGAATGAGGACGCTAGAAGGAAAAATAAGCTGTCGGTAAACTTATTATGGCATGTTAAGTGCATTCTGGTAACTGAAAATAACCTTCAAATCATACCGGGGAAAATAAACAATATATTGAACAAAATAAAAAAAAAAATCCTCGAAAATCAAAGGGAGGGGTTTAAACCCCTAAACCCCCCTTGGATCCGCCCCTGTGTGAAACATGTTCCCTGACGTCGAGGGGTAAGTGACTGTGTTGATGTATGTCACTTATGGCGTGGACTCCTTACTTTTCAAATCGCTACTCCAGTCTCGTCACCTAAAATCAACATATTTTTTTCAAGAGATTGTCGTTTGCCTGCTATAATAAGGCATCGTTTAAGTTATTTTCTCGATGCAAGCAAACTTAAAAAACTTAAGAAAAAATATCTCACGTTGCCATCTTGTTCTATCGTGGTCAGTCTTGTATAACTTAGGAAATGTTATTGTACCTCCGTGGTACGTCTGTGTGAAATTAAAAATATTTCCCTGGGTTTCCTTGGCTTCACAGTGTAAGGTTTTTACAGAAAGACAGCCCTGCATGGTCAGCACGAGAATAATTGGATCTTAATATCTTTTGAATTTTTAAATTGAGCAGTATTCATAACCCTGTAAAAATAAAGTATAATATTTTAGAGAAGTAGGGCTATTATCAGAGGTTATCGGTGAGACTGGAAATATTACATCGGCATTTGCTTTCTTTGACATTTTGATGTAATGGAGAGTCCGTATCTTCCTCTTAAGATGAGCAAGAAATTATTTCTTTGCTGAATTTTTGTTGAATAACAGGTAACTTTTGTAAGGACAAAAAAGTTTTTAAGATTTGTAGGAATCGGGGAAGGAGAGGGGTTCTAAAGCATGCTTTTGCCCCATATTCAAGGACGGATACCCCTTACTTGTCCATTCTTTACAATCTGTTAGACTTTGTTCAATAAAATATAAATTTTAAATGTACTAAAAAAACTGCCTAGAATGTAGCATCAAATTGCATCTCGGAACACTTACACATTAATGTTTCCGAAGAAGAGGGTTTGCCTCCCCCCCCCCCTTTAAATCCATCCCCAGGACGGCAATCTGCAATGTCCAGCTAATAACAGCTTCCTCCGTCTTTAAGTGACACTTTACCATATGACAAAGAAAAGGGCCACTGGTGATACTGATCTCGTTCAAATTTTGGTGCGATTCGTCATACAAAAAGTGTGAAAATTTAAACGTTTGTCTTTATTGGTCAAATTAACCTCATTTGAGTAAATTCCATTTAAGAATTTTCTGGGGTTTTAGCATATTTTTTGACTGTTGGAAGTAAGGCAAATATTTGTCAAAACATAGAAAGTGTTTAATGGCTTGACTATTGTTTCAAACAGACAACATTAAAATCGGCACAAAACAATTTTTCGTGAAAAGGACCTCTGGTCCTTTAGATGTTTTATTTAGGATTTTAAAAGGATTTCATAAAATTTCTATTTTGAAGTTAAATTTTGATAAGTATCATCTTATCTGGGTAGGCTCCAAAAAACTTTCAACAGAAAGGATTGGTAATGATTTTGGTTTTAGTTGGAATGATGGGCATCGTTTTACTCACGTAGGTATAACTTCTAATCTTTTTGGATGAAATAATTACTCTAAACTAAAGCAAGCATTTGGATGACATTACAAATTTGATTTAAGTGTGGTCTAAAAGGCAGTTAACTGTTCTTAGCAAAGAAGTTGTTGTAAAAGCACTGTTTCTTTCAAAGTTGTCTTATGTGGCGATGGATTTACCGAGCCCAGATATAGCCTTTACAGGTCTTAGATCGGCTTTACACACTTACATCTGGGGTTCGAGAGATAGAGTCAAAAGAAACCAGTAAATTCAAAACTACAAACAGGAGGGTCTGAAAACGATTCATGTTCATAATTATTTTAGATCACTTAAATTGCGTTGAATACAGAGGTTTACAATAACAACAGTTTATGTTGGTAAAATGTTCTTTCTTTCTACTTAAGAAGATATTGCTCCATAGAAACTTTCTTAGAACTTAGACATTAGGTAGTTGAGACCCTTGCTTTAAAGTTAAAATAATACGTTTTGGTATTTCAAAGATGGGCAGATGTCCTTGCTACTCATCCATTAGCATATTGTCGGTCATTGATGTGTTTGTAGATACAAAACGTTTGGAATAGCGATCTCTTTCGTACTGACGCTCAATGTGCAGTTATACGGCCGGTATTCGTTGTGTGAACGATTGACTAGCTAATGGTAGTTCGTTCCTTTCTCATGATAATGTTTGTCGAAGATACAATGTGACTGTAAACTTTGTAACGTATTCTTTGCATGGTAAATTTTATTCGCAAAATGGCAAGCGAGTTGCCTCTTGGACTTAATACTAGTACAAATTCCTTTGTCACGAATTACCTATTGTCCTGCAAACCACGGCAAACCCTTTTATGGAATATGGATTTTTTTTTCAAAAAGATTATACATATGGAAGTAACGCACGTACACGGTGGAACGAAAATTGAATATTAATATAACTCAGATATCTTGGGAGAATATATATTTGAGGTCTTTTCTTACGACAAAGGATACAAGATTGCTATTATGGTTGCAGTGCAATATCATGAGTGGTATTCTTAAAGATAATCTCAAGAAAATTAACCTTATTCGTCTGTAAAGCAAAACCATTCAGCACTTACTTTTTTGCCTATTTCCTTAACCTTTAGGATGGTTCAAAGGAACTTATAAGGCAAAAATTACTTTGGTTTTTAAACTGGGTGCTAAAACTATGTTGTATGGTCACGATTTTGATAAGACATTGAATTACACCATTCTGTTAGCGAAATATTTTCTTTAGAGGAGTAAACATATGTGTGTCGAGACGACAGTAGAGACAGTTATTACCTTTGTGATAAAGTAGTTTCATTCACAATGATAAAGCTTCAACTTTAGAATAAAAATGGGCAAAATAAAACGTCTTCTCAAACTGCTGTTAACAAAAAGGGGCAAATGTTTTATTTGACGTGTAAATAATGCGCTTCGAAATGTACTTCAAATTATAAATGTGAATACTATTGTAAAAAAGTTATTTTAATTCAAATGTAGCATCAACATCTATAAATTTATTTTTTATGAGTAACTAGAAAAGTGGGGAAGGGATGGCTATATGGCAGAGGTTCCTCATACAACTCATTCACCTACCGCGGTAATTGGATTTTCAGTTGAGACAGAGAATGGTGAGCTCTGCAAAAATTCAGTATGCATAAACTTCAAAAAAAAAAAAAAAAAACACGACAATAAAGTGTCAATGCCACAGTAGGCGCATGAGGAAGGCACGGAGGCTGACCAAGGGGTTGTCAGGGGATGGGGAAGCGGGGTTTTCACACTCAAAATGTTTAGACAATAGTTCTTATCACCTCCCTGGTTATACCTTGTGTAATCGGTGGGAAATTCCGGACACTTATTCGCCTTTTCAAGTGTGTGGGGGACAGGTCCCAAGAGAAGGTCATATCATGTGCGGCTTCCAGGCACTAATGGCCCAATTCGGAAAGTAAAACTCCTCTCTCGCGAGGAACTGTACAGGACAGTGCTCGAGGTCTCGAGGCGAAACGTCGCCTCGGCTAGCCTCGATGCCAATTGTTAAGACTGTAGCCTAGGGTCGTTTAGCGAAGGTATTTCGAGGCCTCCACGAGGCCACCCCATCAGTGCACGCCAGTTACTGTAGCAAAGGTCGAGGTGAAGCTCCCCTGGAAAAATGTTCGTTCCCCAGAAAATTTCAAGTTACCATAGACTAAACTCATTTTTACACATCTCACCACCTTAAAAGTGCTTTGACGCTCCTTGAAAGCACCATCGTTCCCTTCAATGCCTTGTCTGGCTACGGGCTTGCTTCAGTGATGCGCAGTAATTACCAACGAATGTTTTGCAACCTTAAATGCTTTCTTATCAAGTCTGTCGTAGCATTGGAGCGTGATAAAGCAATGGTTTCATCATAGGAGGACAGGGTGCCTAGAAGATAGACAGCCGGCTACAGCCACGCCAGTCAGAAGGTCTACCACCACCCTGTTAGGGAAAATGAAAATTCGTGGGGAGCCAAAGCTGTTCCATTAAAATATCGCTTCCTCATCATAACCTGATGCCAAATTTCATAGCCTGCTGACAGATTGGCTTTCCAACATATTTTAAGCAGAATTGTACTTTTGATTTATGCTTTTAAGTCTGCACCTGTATGCTTAATTACAGGGCCGTCTTAAGAGATCACCGGGCCCTGGGCCCGGCATTGGAGCGGGGCCCCTCAATCAATCAAGAAATTGAGCTACAATCTTGAATCTTGCACACTGGGCCAGACAACGAGATTCACCTTGATCACTCGATGGCCATCTTGGAAATGAATTGTGTACAAAGTCAATGGGAGACTACATTGCAGCACCATTTAGAGCATTGTCGTGAATATTCATCCTATACACTTTTTACCAAAGACAGTATAGCGCCGTAAGGCGCAAGACCGGTTACTCACACGAAAGTGCACACAAATTTTCGTAGTATGCAATGGAGCAGATCGTCCGCCATTTTAGTGAGCAGCTTTGATGCATCGTATGGAACGCGAAAAACGGTGCGTGTTGTAAATGCGTTGACCTGGCGTTCATAAAATCAATATCTCGATAACCAACGATGCTACGTCAATGGGAGTTTCACCGTTGGGTTTGGTATTTTCATTTAGTGTTAGACTTTTCTTTTAAATACTAATTCAAAGAACAGTCCAACACTAAATGAAAACTACATATATTATAGGCCATGGGCAAGCTAGAAGCACCTCAAGGCACCCCAACCCGCAACTCTCCGACCCAATATTTTTTTGGAAACCTTAGGGTCCCCTGAACGCAGAATCAAGTGGTAACAGTAAATATTTTGGGTCTCACTTATTCAAAATTACTGCCAAAAACAAAACTGTGGCAAAATTTATGAATATTTTGTATCAAAATATATTAAAACTAAATATATTCCTGAAAAATATGTTGAGGCATCGACTATTAAAATTTGGTCATATTTTACGACAAAAATTCCAAAATTAATTTTTGAGACTGTTTTAGTGAGATGCAGTTAACCAAGATGGCGGAATTTCCAAAATGGCTGTCCATGTGATTATTATAATATATTGAAATAATGTGAAAAATATTCATGAAAAATATGTTGGAAGCACCGACTCTTAAAATATGGTCATGGTTCATGCCAAATAATTAAATATTTTTTAGAACATTTTTGTTGGAATTCAGGTCAACCAAGATGGCGGAAAAAGCAAAATGGCCGCTTATGGTATAGTACCAATGTAGCATAATAATAGATAATAACTTGTAATCATTAAAAATATTTTCAACACATTAACATCTAAACTCTGTCCATTTTCTGTAATAACTATTCAGAAAGTTTATGGATAGATTTTAGGTTTAAAGGTGTTACAAATATTTTTTAAGGATGATTTGCCTTATTTTTATAAAATATCACTGGCCGCCATTTTGCTTTTTCCTCCATTTTGATTGACCTAAATTCCAAGAAAATGTTTTGAAAAATACGTTCAAATTAATTGGCACAAAATATGGCCAAATATAAAGAGCAACTGTCACAAATATAATTTTAAGGATGATTTTCCCTATGATTGTGATATATAGAAATTTTAACATTAGAGGTCATTTTGCTATATCCGTCATCTTGGTTGACTCAGATCCTAAATAAATGTCCAGAAAAACTTTTTGCATATTTACAACAGGAAATGGACACAGGTTAACTTTGCCTGTGTTCAAAAGTATTTTTAATGAATATTTTTACTATTATTATGTTATGTTGGCATAATTATTGCATTGGCCGCTATTTGGTTTTTCCGCCATCTTGGTTAACCGAAACCTCACCAAAATAGTCTCAAAAATTAATATTGGAATTTTTGTCATAAAATATGACCAAGTTTTAACATTCGATGCCTTAAAAATATTTTTAGGAATATTTACTTATTATTATTTAATACAAAATATAATTTTTGCCGCCATTTTTTGGAGTCATTTTGAATGAGTGAAATCGAAAGTGTTTGCTGTTACTTCTTGATTTCGTGTTCAGGGGACCCATAAGGTTTCCAAAAAATATTGGGTCAAAGATTTGTGCGGGGGGGGGGGGAGGTTGCCCGTGGGTGCCTCTGGCCCATGGCCTGCAACTATTATGGAGCAAATTTCCACTACCAGTAGCTGAAAACCGCACATGAATCCGTTCGGTAGTTTTGGACAGTGGCGTAGCCACGGGGAGGGTTTTGGGGGTTGAAACCCCCCCCCCATGACCCAACCTTGAAAAAAATAATTGCAAAAAAACACATGATCACTATAAACTTTATTACATTTGAGGCACAAACATTGCACCATTCTGCATCTGGAGACCTAAAATAGCCGTTTTTCTCCCTCCCCTTAGACCTTTCCCTCGTGTCTTACTCCAGAACCCTCCCCATGACACAAACCTGGCTATGCTACTGGTTTTGGAGTTATCTCCCTTTGATTAGTTATCAACGTACCAAATAAACAATGTTTAGCATCAACTCTCTGACATCACGGTTAAACTTTCGTCAACAATAGCTTATAATTTTCATTACATTTAGGTGACTAATTTTCCTTCCATTTTTGCAATTTTGACCAATCAGTCGTCTATGACTTACTCGTACACACTGTCTCGGTACGTTACGTACATATCAGCGTCCCGGCGTTTGCTTACTAAAACGGCGGATACTTCGCCCCATGACGTACTACGGTTTTAGAGGCAGAGTAACCGGTCTTGCGCCTACGGCGCTATAGTGTCTTTGCTTTTTACCATCCATTTCGGAGCCTTTTGGGGGGCGGTATGCTGAAATTGACACTCAGAATCCGTTATGAATCTTGTTCAAGAGTATATAAAAGTATTTCCACACAAAAATCTTTTACGCAAGGGGAGATATGATTTTTTGCGCAGAGGTCAATTTGCGGGGCCCCTGACATCGCGGGGCCCTGGGCCTGGGCCCAGTGGGCCCATGCGTTAAGACGGCCCTCCTTAATTATTTCACGTTTCGAGTTTTAAATGCTGGGGACCCACTCATACTGAAATGAAGTAAAAAATGTTTACTTAGAGTGCGATTTTATACCGTATCTTATTTAAGATGTTAACATTTTAAAGGAGCCTTGATAGGACGGGCAAAGGACGGTACTCCCATCGCGAATACTGGGACCTGTCAGGTACTTCGTATGTTCGGGGCGTGATAATAGAAACCTCAAAGTCAGTGGTCCCGATGAGGTAACTGCTTTGGTGTAAAACGAACGTAGGTTAATATTCATCTGTTTTGAAATAAACTAGATTAATATCGTAAGTGTTTTAAATAATTCTGGAAGCTTTAAGTTCTGTGCAAGATCAAGACACATTTTCCGCTAGGAGGAAACTTAAAACCGAATAAATTCTTATCCCCGTGCAGTACGTATGTAGATAGACTCAAATTTGCAGATTGATAACACCATCGCCATTTCAGCTCAAGACTACCCTTGGATACTTTAGCCTTCGTGGAATAATTTCTGACGCAATCCATAAAATTTTGTCCTTATTGACTACCAGTGTACGTCAGACGTTGAACTGTTGTAAAACTTTGCTTTCGGTTTTCGACCTCCTGCACTATACGTAGCGTAGAATTAGAGGCAAAAATGAGATCAAATGTAGTGTCCTCAATCCAAAAAGTGGAGGAGTAACCATCCATTCGGATACAAAGCCATTATAAGTATAATTAAAATGATGTATGTTCTAAAATGGATGACTTTTGCAAGATAAAATGTAGTAAAACATCAATGTTTTGATTTTATGGTCGTAAAGATGGCGTAGTCTTCTGTTCAACTTAAAATTGTGACGATGATTCAACGCAAGGTAATTATATTTTGGTGGCGCTGCAATATGCAAACTAAGTCAAATAGTGTGGGACTCGCTTAACCTTACACAGAGGTACTGCTATGTGTAAGGAAGCTAAGGAAAGGCTTTCAATTTTTTTATGAGAGGGAGTTAAGTTGCAATGATTTCTCAAAAATCAGGGCTCTGTAAAAGTGTTTGGTGTTTTGTTTCATGTCCGCAGAAGGGATTAAAATTTTCGTTTTTCGATTTTGGAGTTGCAGGTTCGTCACTGCATGTAGAGGGAAAAATTTCAAACGAAATAAACGAAATAATTTGCCTCTGTGTCGTATTTTAAGATCATGGTTACAGGTAATGTCATGTAATGCATGAGGCAAAATGTTCCAAACAGTACACTTTCATTTTTTTCTAAAGTCCAGTCGACTCTCTAGTGAAGAGCCGAAGGGCCAAACCAAACATTACTCAAGAAGGGGTTCTGCCCCCCCCCCCAATGAGCTACGTCCCCAAGGGACAACTTTAACTTAACATGACCAACCTAATGATGTGGGGTGATACCTTTAAATATTGATAGGACACTGCCATTTAACAGCTACCCTATGCTTGCGGAAAAATACCTCTTTAAAATATAGCTAATGGTACCTTAATATCCTTACTTAAAATCATGATGACGTACGATGACGCCAAATTAACACCAAAACCTGAAAATATGTATTTTTTCCAAATGGTGTTGAAAGCAATTACATTGAAATGCTTCATCATTTTATCGTAATCCGTTTGATCCACTTTAGTGGGTGGAAAAATCCTGTACTGAGAGATCATTGGACTTATCGGCCTCGAACTTTTATGTGATATTTAGGCTACCTCATCCGTACCTCCTTCACCCTAACCGTAGGACTACAGGGACAAATCTTTGGTGTCTAACTAGTTGTCGACGGTCAAATACAAGTCGAATGATTAATGCAGCCATATAACCAAGAAGGGCAGTAGACGAGTACTTCGTAAACAAGTATAAAACGATAAACACTGAAATATCACTTGTTGATTTTTGTTAATTTTCGTATCGTATCGGAAATTGCAGAAACCGTACCCATACTCAGCATTTAAAGTAGGCACCGACTGGTAATTTGTTGAAACCTCAAAACGCGGCAAAATCCCCATATTAGTTCGTAACGAAAGCCACTGAAATTATAGGAACACGGCAAAATTCAAATGCGTTTTCGAAGACCAAGCAAAACACGTGTTCGTATTTCACCGTGACCCCGTTTATTTGCCAATATGGATTGAGCTTATTGAAATTTTGAACGCAACATGAAAAGATATTGTCGGCTACTAGTATAGTGGGGATCAAATAATATTTTTTTCTGATGAAGGTGCAGCTACTACCCCATCCCTGTTGCATTTATTAACTTAAAAATAATGACGAATATACGGACTAGTTAGTAAACTGTAATTAAATATCACAAAAAGTACCGACGGCGGCAGCATCTCACCCAAATGTACATGTAAAGCTACTTCATACATATGGTCCTTGTTATCTCGAATTAGATAACATTCTTGTCTCCTACATTCGCAGGGTATTAAAGTTGTTGCATGACATCATAATTCATACGTCATTATTCATACTTTGCTCGATTTGTTTTCAGGTCACCTATAGAAAATTATTAATTTGACCGTCTGTACTGCATCAGTCATGATTAATTGCTACAACAAAACGTTCGTAACACATGCTTTAGAGTTTCAGCAACAAGATATTTGAAAGGTGGACATGCATAGTACTGAACTTGTAAAAGGTGCAGTTGTATGTATGAAAATTCTTTGCACATTATGAGGCTCTGACAATATCCGTTTTCGTGTTCTTGTAAATTTACCAAACTTACAATTTGCTCACGGAGGGCTATATGAAGAATGTTGAGAGCGCACAGGGAATAAAAGCAAATGTTTAGATATATCGTATTACATACACTGCTTAACTATTCATTTACCAACACTGACAGTACTCGGCTATGCGGTCATGTGCTTAGTATCGGCCTAGCGTACTTTACTGGGACTAAGCTACCTCTATCAATTTTGATAATCTTACGCCTTAGACCAGGGAGTAGTTACGTAACCCGGGCTTAGACTAACCGTATTGAAAGTGCAAACCTGTCGTCCAAATCGAAAACATAATGTTACCTTCTAAATTCGGGTGTTTACAGAACGAAGACCAAAGAAGTAAAAAACAAAGTCTTAAAAGGGAAGACTTAACCAAAATGCAAAACATTCACACTATCAAATGTATATTGCAAAACTATTGAAGAAACGCGACAGAAAAAGATAGGCGTAATGAAAAAAATGTCTGTTAGATATTTTGTTGTCGGGATTGAAAGGCTAGAGCGGTAAGCGGTCCCCGTGTCAGCATGTTCAGTTGCCTCGTGTTGCCATGTTCAATAGGCCTACTCTTCATATTACCCGAATTCCACATGGAGACCGTCAACATCTACTTCCAGCAGGCCCATCTCTCTATGAGTTATGGTATGAATATAAAACAAGAAACAGAAGACAAAAATGGTTGACAAAAATTGGAAGGAAAAACTTATTCTGAATTAGAACTGCTTGGGAAGGGGTTCGGAACTCAACAGTCTCTATACCGCTTTGGATTGATACAAAGGATTTCTTGTCACAATACCATGTATTCCGTAATGTTCTTTTAAAATTACATTAAACTCGCTGCAGCCTTCACGCGTGCCTATTTTTAGGTGATTTAAATGAGCATTGCTTAAAAATGTACCAGAGTCATGCTACCGCTTATGAAGGAATTAATTCTATTCTCAATTTGGAATCGTACAAAAGTTGAGCCCTCGCTTTTTGGTGGTCACACATTACAGGGACGGCCTTCACCTTAGTAGGATAACGATCGCAGATGCTGGCTTAAATAGGCTGGTGTACAGGAGGTAACATGTAGACCAGGTAGCATTACAGTGACATGTAAAATGCTGTTTAAATTAAAGCTGTGAGAGTCAGGATCGAGTGTGGTCTCGTTCATCGATCAGATCCTTGTTGTATGCATATGCATGTGCTGTTACGCATACATCGCTTACAGGTATAGGGCAACCTAGTTTTGCACGTAATATTCCAGAGCAAAATCATGTTTCTGTGATTGATATTACCTCACTTTAACAGTCAGTCTTTTCTTGGTTGCACTGAATCCTTTGGAACCAGTTGCTCAGATTTTTATCCAAATATTACGGTTCAGGGGAAGTGACTAGGAATGTGCTTGGAACAAAAATCTACCAAGAGGTAGGACGTGGCTGGACATCTTAAGAGTTACACTTAGTTGCTTAGGAACAAATCATGACTCATTTTTTTCTCCCCTCCCTGGAAGCAATTTCTCCCCCTTAATTACCTTGTCTAGAAACGGGCCTACCTTGTCTAGAAACTGCCCAAAAATGTTTTTCAGTGTTAAATGTATAAGAGAGTTTCTCACCACGTTTGTCTTAGTACTAAAGCCATATAAAGCAGGGGTCTTATCAGAGGAGGACAGGGTTCCTAGACGGTGGACAGCCGGTTACAGGCTACGCCCGTCGGGAGGTGAACTACCTCGTTAGGGAAAATGAGAATTCGTGGGGAGCCAAAGTTGATTCATTAAAAGCGGTCAAACTGAGATTTTTGTCGTTTGTTCAATGCAATGCTTTCGTACCGGTACTCGTACTCGAGTAAAAGTTCCAGTACCCATACCCATATTCGTAACCTGGTACCCGTACTCGTATCCACGCCATGATACCCGTGACCGTACTCATGGTCCTTGACTCAGACCTGTATTCGTACTCACTTTTCAATTAATATATACTCAAACTTCATGTTAAAGCTTTACTGTTTCACTATGCAGTGTAGCTAATAGTGCTGAACTCTTCACGATTACGTCACAACATGTCACGTGATAGCACTAATAAGCAAATGACTGTGACACTTACTGTACATGCTACGTGTACATAGTTGAATAGAGTAGTTATGTACACATTCTACACAAAATGCCAAATTTTCCTTAATATGTTACCGGTATCGCATTTGTTGGCGAATTTTCCAGGGGAGAGTAGCCTTCTAGTATAGTATAGTATAGTATAGTATAGTATAGTATAGTATAGTATAGTATAGTATAGTATAGTATAGTATAGTATAGTATAGTATAGTATAGTATAGTATAGTATAGTATAGTATAGTATAGTATAGTAGTATAGTATAGTATAGTATAGTATAGTATAGTATAGTATAGTATAGTATAGTATAGTATAGTATAGTATAGTATAGTATAGTATAGTATAGTATAGTATAGTATAGTATAGTATAGTATAGTATAGTATAGTATAGTATAGTATAGTATAGTATAGTATACAAATAATGAATGTTTATGAGTGCGATAGTATGAATTATTTCATGAGTTGAAAGATTGAACGTTCTATTCAACGAGGCGAAGCCGAGTTGAATAGAACGTTAAATCTTTCAACGAATGAAATCATTCATACTATCGCACGAATGAAAAACATTCATTATTTGTTTTATATAACACCTTATAACTATCTAACGTTACCTTTATCTAGTCGTTGGTTAAAGTTGTGTTTTGGCGTAACTATCTAACGTTACCTTTATCTAGTTGTTGGTTAAAGTTGTGTTTTGGCGTTTACCGTGCGGTAGCTCCATGGCTTGTCGTTTGCTAGATACGCGTCTACTACGTACGGTATGCAATGTGCGATACACAAAGCTGCGTTGATTTATTGAGTTGCGGCATAGTTTGTACGTACGCGCAGTGATTGTGACGTCACAGCCGTGTGTTATACTAGACTATTGCACGACCATGTGTTATACTAGACTATTGCACGATGGATAACACACGACCGTGATGATAGTGCCGAATCACCCATGGCATGTGACCACCAATCCTCCAATCAAATGTAGAGAAATAAATAAGGTGTTATATAATATAGTATAGTATAGTATAGTATAGTATAGTATAGTATAGTATAGTATAGTATAGTATAGTATAGTATAGTATAGTATAGTATAGTATAGTATAGTATAGTATAGTATAGTATAGTATAGTATAGTATAGTATAGTATAGTATAGTATAGTATAGTATAGTATAGTATAGTATAGTATAGTATAGTATAGTATAGTATAGTATAGTATAGTATAGTATAGTATAGTATAGTATAGTATAGTATAGTATAGTATAGTATAGTATAGTATAGTATAGTATAGTATAGTATAGTATAGTATAGTATAGTATAGTATAGTATAGTATAGTATAGTATAGTATAGTATAGTATAGTATAGTATAGTATAGTATAGTATAGTATAGTATAGTATAGTATAGTATAGTATAGTATAGTATAGTATAGTATAGTATAGTATAGTATAGTATAGTATTAGTATAGTATAAAAAAACTGTCCCTTTTGTAAATTTACCCACAACTCAGTTGTACCATAGGAACTACATTTTACTTTGTAAGTTGCACATGCACTTTCAGTACCCATTTGCGTGACATGATTTGTCGATATACACGAATAGTCTTGAGGAACTTCTCAAGCTGTGTTTGTTCATTAGCTGACTGGTGTATAGTAGAGTCAACAGTAAACAGTGCTTCCAGGATGATTCATCCTGGATACAGGATTTTTATCAAGGACTACTCCAACTAATCCTGACAATCGTCTCATACGATTCCTACGTGGATAATTTAAGATTTGAACCATGAATATTTATGCTCCGGCCAACACCCTGCTCCCACTAAAAATTGAAATAAAATACTGGCCTATATATCCCATGTCATCTGTTGTTTCCTGTTGTCCAGAGAAAGTTGCCCTGGCGTTATATGCACAAGGTTGCCGCAGTCGTTCAAAGGGGCATTGACTTAATTGGGAATTGGTTATGTACTCGTGACCTGGTACCCGTTGCCATACTCATGACCTGGTACCCTTATCCGTACCCGTACCGGTATTCATGATTAATTTTTCTTCCCGAAGGTTTTTATTCTTATAAATGACGTGTATCTAGGAATCGATCCATAGTCAATGTTCACTAGGAAATGGCCGCTGGACCTCGGAAGCCCAGTGTTTGATAAATCTGTAAACTGCGGCATTTGATGCGCACTGAATAGACACCACACACTGACCATTCGGAAGGAAACAGGGTGATTGTAAATGGAGGACAGGGGGTGGGCTGTCACAATGATGAAAAGGTCAAATGAGACTTTGGAGCAAAAACATGGCACAAACTCCCAAAGTAATAATGGGACTCGTATTTGAGATGGCTGCGCACGTAACTTTGCCCTTTTTTAGAACAAATAATTTGTCTCCAGAATCCAATTTATTAGAAGCTGTTCCTAATAGGTTGAGTAACCTAGCTCTTATACAGCTTTGCATAAATACCACATTCAATTGAAGGAAAATCGGGGCTATGGAAAACTGGAAGGACCTATCCCACTCATGCTCCCGAAGTGCCGCAACCATTTACTGTAAATAAAATTGTAAAGGGCGCATTTGCTCGAGGATTTTTTTTTTTCATTTATGTACACCGTATGTAAAGATTGCGTTAAATTTTTCTTTAATAAAGAGAAATCGAAAGAAACAAAATAATATCGAATGTTCATTATGCCTATTTAATAACTTGTTGATTGTCGAGACACTTTCATCCCCAAATTGTTGGAAGACTGGAGCACTTAAAGGTGCCTCCCCCCTCAGTCAAACAAGCGGAGGCTCACCCTCAAGTTTCTTAGCCCATGGTGGGGCTAGGCTTTCTGTTTGATAGCACGGAGGGACACAGGACAATGTAGCCAACCCGCCTACAACTAGTCTGGATGTCTGTTATCAGACAGAACAGGGTCGGTTCTCGAGTGTTTTCAGTCCAGTGTCACACGCTTCTGAGAGGAACTGAAATATACCATTCCGAACCGCACTACTATTTTCACTTCAGTAAATGACAGGCAAAGGATTATCGCAAGTTTGAAAATATATAATCTAATCAAGAAGATCGCTTAGTTAGAATCAGATTCGATAAGAGATAAAATTTTTTAAATGATTTAAATGATGCGAGAAACAATCTCCACGTGCTTTACAAAAACAAGCTTGAAGGTGTAGTGATCAGGTCTAATGCGAGATGGGTAGAACTAGAAGAAGGGGGACAAAGCTCAAGATACTTTCTTTCTCTTGAAAAGAGAAATAACCAGAAAACACAATTTACAAATTATGTGATACACGATGTATATTGCTTGCACTTAATTCGGATATTCTAACGCATATTCGTGAATTCAGTACTGAGCTTTACTCTTCTTATTATAGTCATCCTGATAGCTATTTTTCTCTACTCCCCGACTTTTATAGCATGTAGGTTACGACGTGTGCGAGGGACCTTTGGATCTTGCGGAATATTCCTCTGCCCTCTTTTCTATGCCTAACGGTGAATCACCTGGAAGCGATGGTTTTTCCGCTGACTTCTACAAAACATTTTAGTGTTTTATTGGTATATTTGTTTTGATTCTTTAAATTATGCATTCGAACTGCAAATGTTCTCTTGTGAACAGAGAAGAGGTTTTATTACTTAAATACCTAAACCCCAAAAGAGTATCGCAAGTTATAGACCTATGACACTCTTAAATTCTGACTACATTATTGCGGTTAAGACCATCGCTTCTAGACTCAGAAAGGTTCTCCCCTCGCTGATAGGCAATACTCAACAGACTGGGTTTACGAGTAATAGATTCATTGGCGAGAATCAGTGGTGTAGCTAGAGGGGGGGGGCGGTCGCCCCCCACAAAGACTCCGAAGGCCTCTGTCGGAAATTTCTAGTCTCTGTCGGAAATAAATAAAAACACTTCATTTGAAACACTTACAACACTTCTTATGTTTTTAAGCAGAATTACACATCGATATGTCAACATGAAAATCAGAAGTCGGCCTCAAAACTCAAAATTGCCCGGAAAGCAAAAAAAAAAAAAAAAAAAAATGTCCCCAGAATTTCGAATCGTACAACTATCAAGATCAAGATCAAGATAATAATCTGACGGAGTTTTTTTGCTTTTGACCCCCCACAATGATACCTAGCTACGCAACTGGCGAGAATGCACGATTTGTTCTAGAACTCATCGATATTTCCAATCACAACAACATTCATGGTTTTTACTCTTTCTTGATTTTGACAATGTAGGCTAGTTGACACTATATGTGGAATTTTGTTCATACTTAATTCACCTCAATACTTTAAGTTTGGTAACAACTTTACAACTTGACTACGTACTTTTTAAAACAAACACAAATTCATATATATTCAACAACGGTTTTTCTACGGGTTATTTTTCGATCAATTAACAGACTGAGGCGAACGTCAGGGATGTCCTTTAAACAGTACGGAAGAAACCCTCGTTTGAGGTCTCGTTTTTTGTTTACTTGACTAGAGTATGCCCAGTCGTTTCTTTCACTGTACCAAAGTAAATATCCAATGACTTATGTAGCTAAGTTCGACTCGATTCACTGTAGGCACAGAGTCAATCTGCAATGTGAACATGCTACTTTCGCGAACAATGTTGACTGTTGCTTGACAACACTGGCTTCTATCTGCGGTCTAGGTAAGCTGAGATAAATTAACTGGGTACAACACCACTGGCAAAAGTCAGTCTTCAAATGTGAAAAGTATGTCCAGCTTCTTTTAGACTGCAGTACGCCTCACCATATGGGTAAGATTTACACGTAGCCAGTGCAAAATAAAAAGCTTAGACTTAAAGGGGCTTATTGAGTTGGTTCACAAAATTCATGATTTTTTTCAAACTTCTTGATATTTCCTTACATCTTGATGGTAAATGGTCAAACTAAGAGATGCTAACCATCTGACATACAACTGTAATGGCAATGATAGGCAGGGGCGTCACCAAGGGGGGTCGGGGTGTACAAACGACCCCCTTTGAGCTTTTCACAGAAACGTTTAAAGGTTGTACCAAAAATCTAAATAGGTTTGTTCTGCCATTGCAAAGTATAAATTTCTTTTAATATGTTGAATGGTTAATTTCGCTGCAGTTACAGATCGGTTACTTTGCATACGTATCAACCGAGTCATCGGTCAATCATTATTCTAAATCTCAACCAACTTCTGTTCTTCCTCCAATTTTTGCTCCATTTTTTCAATTTTTACCTTTCCATTACCTACTTTAATGGAATAAATGCCATGTACAGTATTTTCTAGGTCTTGAAGGAGAAAGGTTGAAAGTAAAAAAACAAAGTAAATTGGTAAAATCACATTGTGCACAAACTTACTGTTCTGTTCTATAAAAGCTGTTCACTTAAACAGTTAAGAGACGCTGTTCATTGCAGATTTAAACGGTTTTCTTATTTCGTTGCATTGCAGAGTTCAATTTGCTTAAAACTTTTCTACGATTTGTTACTTAAGGTTAGCTATTTTTACATGAAGTATATACCCTTAATCTTGAATATTCATGGCATTATATTCCACTAGCTTCAGAGGGTTTTGTCCAGGGAATCCTTTGCCTCTGGATCCTACTAGTTAGTTTCCTTGACCGAGCCCATGGATCTCCCCCAACTTTAAACGGAAAACGTTCTCAGTCTGGTGCCATTGTCATTTTAAGACTTAAAAACTTTTTCTTTGATCCCCATCCATGGGTTCACGTTTTACTCTTATATGAAATCATACTTTTTGGCATTATCAAAGTTACGAAATTGACGATCAGTTCGCCGCATTATAGACTTTTGAAATGTCTAACTCCTCAGAGCTTCCAGGGGCGAAGGACCCCAACAGGGGCTCTTAAGCGGGCCCCTGGACCCCACGCCTTGGTGCTCGCGCTATACGCGCGAGCGGCATTGCCGCTAACTTGAACGCGGCGATAGCTTCCTTCTTCACACAAAATACGACCCCCCTTTCAAAATGTCTGGTGACGCCCATGATAGGGTAATTAGTGATGATTAAAATCATTTATTACAAATTCGTGACCAGACACCTTACCATATGCAGCCCCTGTCCACGAAAACAGTACAATTTCTTACTTTTTCAGTAACTATAGGAAGTGATACATAAGTAGTGTGGTTAATTTGAAACATTGTCACGCAATTGTTTCCTTCAAACTCATCACAAAGTAATGGATATCAACTCAATTAGCCCCTTGAATATAAAAAGAAGGATTTAAACTCTTCTAGGCCTAAACAAAAGTATGGAATTGTGCAGAATGACAAGCTGGGTGTAACGTTAGTGTTTTATATATCAAGGATGAACTAAATCATATCCGTGTTGCTGGCATTCAAGACTGCTTTCCGCCTATCATGGGGGTGGAACAATATACAAATAATGAATGTTTATGAGTGCAATAGTATGAATTATTTCATGAGTTGAAAGAGTGAACGTTCTATTCAACGAGGCGAAGCCGAGTTGAATAGAACGTTAAATCTTTCAACGAATGAAATTATTCATACTATCGCACGAATGAAAAACATTCATTATTTGTTTTATATAACATCTTTTAACTATCTAACGTTACCTTTATCTAGTCGTTGGTTAAAGTTGTGTTTTGGCGTTTGTCCGTGTAGTAGCTCCATGGTTTGTCGTTTGCTAGCTACACGTCTACTACGTACGGTATGCAATGTGCGATCCCCAAAGCTGCGTTGATTTATTGAGTTGCGGCCATAGAGCAGGATATATCCTGCTCTATGGTTGCGGCATAGATTGTACGTGCGCGCAGTGATTGTGACGTCACAGTCGTGTGTTATACTAGACTATTGCACGACCGTGTGTTATACTAGACTATTGCACGATGGATAACACACGTCCGTGATGATAGTGCCGAATCACCCATGACATGTGACCACCAATCCTCCAATCAAATGTAGAGAAATTAATAAGGTGTTATATAAAATCAACTGGTGATCAGGGAAACAACCCAGGCCACAGTATTTGTAGTGAGAGTTATCAAGTAAAGTAGGTTAGTACAGAGCATAGATAGTGTAGCTCTAACATCCCCTTATACCGCTAATCAGCAGGACAAAGCTGCAGTTTATGGCAATAATGATCGATGAGAGTGAAAACACATCGTCTGAACTCACGCATGCAGGGCCGTAGCGAGCGGGGGTGTGGGGGTGTCACACCCCCCAATATTTGGCCGCCGTCGGCAAATTTTCGGTCTGTCGGCAAAAAGGGGAGAGGAAAAGGAAAAGAAGAGGAAAAGAGGAAAGAAGGAAAAAAAGAGAGAAGGGAAAGGAAAGGAAGGGAGTAAAAAGAAAGACGGAGAATGAAAGGAAAAAAATGAAAGAGAGAACGGGAGAGCGTGGCCAGTCTGTTATCGGCTATTTTGATTTTCAGCTCTTCATCTAATTGGCCCATTCAAGTTGAAGGACCGTCGGCAAATTGACTATGCATGTGACGGCCGTATACGGCCGTACCAACGGCTGTCGGTGTAATTGGACGAGTGACTGAGTCCGTCTTCAACTCGGAGAAGGAAAGGGAATCAGTGGTGGCGCCCCGTGGAGCAGGGGGGACCATGGCCCCCGTCGGGGAAGGCGGCCCCCGTCGTGGAAATTTTCCTATTTCGTCGGGGAGCTGTTATGTATACGATAAAATATGTAGTCCCCGACAACGGCCAGTCGCCCCGATGATTCACCTAATTTTGGTCTAAATTAGGGCAAATTCTTCCATTACCCCCCAAATTTTCTAATTTTCTTCTCTAAAAACCCAAATTTTTTCTAATTTTCTACGGTAAAAGCCCAATTTTTCAAGTTTTCTCGAAATAGAGCCCAAAATATTCGGCGGGCTTCGCTCGCCAACTTTTTCCTTCGAACATCGTTTCGGCACTCTACTGGCCTCGTTGAGGCTTTGGGTTGTTGCCCCCCGCCCCATCGCAGAGCTGGGCCCCCCTGTCGGGCAAATCCTGGCGCCACCCCTGAAGGGAATTAAAGACTTCTTTATAGGCGCACTATTTCGGGTCATATGATATTCTTGAAAAACCACTTTCTGCACATTATTCCTCACTTTCATCATCACCATGGGAAGCGGCACCCTATTACCTACAAAGTAGGCATCCTTAGCCCGTTTTCTACACCCTAACCTTGACTTCAAACACATTTTGTAATCTCCCGAGGATCCGGTTTACCCACAAACATCCTGGGGAAAAGATAATGCATCCTGGAAAAAAAAAATAATTCGAGGCGCGCGTGTCTTCCCTTCACTGCAGTCTCATGCTTTCAACTTTCGAACACCAAAATGAAGCAGATACAGAACCCGTCCTGGCTCTCAAAGCATATTTTACACGCTTGTGTTAAGATTCTGAACACTTTTTCTCCCTTTTTGAACTTCGGGCGCCTATTTGAATCTTACCATATTTGAACGCCTGACGCGTCTAGTGTTCAAATGATGAACGCACCATGGAAGTATTACCCTGACTAATACTTCCATGAACGCACAGTGTTCCAATTCTGAACGACAGGTCCAACTACTCAAGTATAGTGGCATGAAGGGACGAATAGCCTAACACATTAAAATTATCCGGAATCTTTGCATCGGATAATGTATGAGACTTATTTTTTTACCCAGAGATTATGCTAAAACCTCAGAGCTTCTGGGGCTTTGTCCCCTGGACCCCCACCAGTTACCTTAAGGCGGGTCCAGTGTTTTAGCCAGCCCCTATTGCATAAACGGCGACAAGCAAATTCTAATTTTGAGGTTCCTCATTGGGGCAGAAATCCACTCAAATATTGCACCATTTGCAATCTAGGCACCTTTCAAATTCCAAAAATTTCCAAAGGGGAGGGAAACACCCCTCCCCTTAGACCCCTCCCCCAGGCCACAAATCAGTAAATGTGGCACTGAGAAAACGTCCTAGCTGAAACACTGGCGGACCTCTGGATCCCAACCGCTTAAACTATAGCGGCTTGACGAGAGGAATAGCCTAATACATCAAAATTATGGGAAATCTTTGCATTTAATGATGTATTATGAACAAAAATATATCCATCCTGAGACTTAATTTTTCACCCAGACATTGCTTAGACCTCAGAATTTCCTCAGGCTTCGCCCCTGCCCTCCTCCCGCGGGTTTTTGCCCCTAGACTCCACCATGGACCCTAAGACGGGCCCCTGGACCCCACCCGCTAAAGCTCGTTTTAGCGCTACGTATTACCAGATCCCTCGGCAAAACAGTCTCAGTCTGCACCCCCCCCCCCCCCAAAGAAAGCACCTTCGCTACGTCCCTGCACGCATGATGTTCCTCATGGCGTTTACATGATAGCTAACGAAGTACATAGTAGTGCTTGCATATACGCATGGAAGTAAATCCCAGGGGGATGGGGATATATCCCCAACATTTGACTAGGAAGGATGGCCCATGTAATCATCCCCACCCCCCCCCCCCCCACCCCCAATGTTTCAGTCTACATATACGTTTATGATGGAAAGAATGTTTTATTCTTCTTTTTCGTAAGAAATTTTTTTCAATCTCGCTACACTTTCCATCACAAATGTTTCTCAACCTATCAGAATTTTAGCAAATCGTTGGCAATCTATCAAAATTTTCGCGCGCTCCGCGCGCTTCCAAACTTACGTCAGTGTCACTCATATTATTAATATCTTCCGATAGCACTTTTCGGAGAAGCACAGCAGCAAAAAGTTGAAAGTTTACGAATTAATAGGTGAAAGACTGGCTTATTGCAGTGACATGTAGGTATGTTGGGCAATTGAAAGTGGCTCGATGTAGAGTCTAAATGCAGGTTTTTTAATGGAAATATTATTTGTCACTGATTACACTCCATTTCATGACCATTATTAATTAAGGTAATAATACACGAAACTGTTCTGATCACAAGACTTTTCGAAGAACAAAGATACATCTTCAAACATCTGTGGGGACCTGGATCGCATCACTATGGGATCTTTCAATCTAATATGTAGAATGATGTAGAAGGTTGAAAGTACGTATCTGCCGTTATACATTTTTTAAAAATTTTTACCAGAGCTTCGCCAGTTCGCGCTGAGCCATTATCGGTATAGATGGTGATTGTTAATACACTTATGACGAAAACAGCATTCTGTAACGCTCTGATTAGTCCTTCACCCCTTTTGCTACACCTATCAGGGAGGTCTAATATCACCTCCCTGCACCCATACTTTCCCTCCCTCTCATTTTCCATTGCTGGCAGCTGTTCGTACGGATTTTAGTTCAAAAGTAGTAAAAATACGATAGTAGTAAAGTGTTCGGCGTCGTACTCTATAATATCATTTGGATGTCAGGTAGTATTCGGAATTATACCATTGCCCCCCCCCCCCGCACCAATTAATATGATTAATGCAGAGCTTCCAGGAGGTCCTGTTCAAGTATCTGCTAGTCTTATAGATGCCCTTTCATAATGCACAATGAAGGAAAGGACATATTTCGTAATAACTCAAGAATGTGTCTGTGGACTCCACGCACATATTTTGTTGTAAAAACTTTCCCGAAATAGAAGGCAGTAAAATAGACAGAAGGAAGGGGGCTTCACCAGATTTGTTGCTAACGTATCTGTCTCTTAATAGACAACATATTCTCCTCTTTTACCTTACCAAAAATTAACATTCACTAAATTATGGACATTTTTCGGCCATATATGATCAGTTCTGGAAACATCCCAAAGATAGCACCATTTTGCATCTAAAAGACCTTAAATTAATAAAAAATAAATTCTTAAAGGGGACTGGGAAACCCTTCCCCAGGACGACACCTTTATGTAGTGACAAACGAAAGATCAAAACTGCTGCATGCAAATGCAGGAACGCATGAAAAATAAAGTTGTAATTTACGCAGACTTGGGAGGAACTGAGATATTATTACGACATCATCTATGGTGCTCCAATCACAAAAACCTGGCGACGCCACTGATCTCAAGCCAACTTGCAGGTCTTGTAATGATCTCGGAATTCAAAATCCAGTTTGTCTGGGATGACCAAATATGTTGATCCCTGCCTTTTTGTAATCTTAACAGGACACTGCTGCTCTTGTACAATTTCAATCCAGTGCAGCTTATCAACGAGTTTTGTGCGCAAAATAACATTTCCTAAATGTATGGATATATCAATGTATGAATATACCAATATAGCAATAGCCATTACCAAAGAACATTACCACTGAAATGAACCCTTTAAAACAGTCTTCCTGGCACTTCTGAGACATTAAAACCCAGGAGTTTCCGGGGCTTTGCCCCCTGGACCCCACCAGGGGCCCTAAGGCGGGCCACTGGACCCCACCCGTCCTGGGCTCGCGCTTCGCGCTCGCACATTTTCCACATTTGCGATAGTTCACCCACCCACCCCCACCCCCCAAAGTTGAAAAGAAATCTACGCCCCTGCATATACGCCAAGTCCCTGCACCGCGTTGCGTAGTATAGTGCGTACATCTTTCTGAACAAACGTCTCGGGGTTTTATGGTTTAGAGCGTAACCTAGTGATGTATTGAAGTTAGTGAATATTGCACACTGTTGCGGTATATGTAAACGTCTGGTATGCGTTTGAAAACTAGAAACTCGTTTTGTTCGACGTCTTTTTTGGTAAATTTTCCACACGGTAAAAACGTTAAAAGTTTGTTAACCTAACATATTGTTGTAAGTTCATGTACCCCAGCACTATTTTCCCTTTTGCTGTTTTGAGTTTCCCACACACAAAGTGTAGGTATGAGGGCGGTGAAATGCATTGTGGATAATGGCGGCCCCCATATACACAGAAAACCGTCGAAGGAGGGTTTTTGTGCACCCTCATTGGAGGGTTTCTTCCAGACAGTTTAAGCCCTATCCGTCTTATTCTATCCACTGAAATTTTAGCTAGGGTTATATTTAATGATGCTCAGATTCAAGGCATCATCATTTGAGCGGGGAAACTAAATTATTGCAATACGCGGATGATACCGTACATTGCTTAAACGGATACCGAAATTCCCTAGAGGCATCCATCCAACTTCTTCATGGCTTCTGACAAGCTTCTGGTTTAGAAATTAACCTTCAAAAAATCTCATCTGTTCCCATTAGGTACCTTCGTTACAAACCGCCCAACGATCATTTTCTGCTTTAATCTCTCGCTTCACCTTGGTCCTATCAAATTTCTTGGAATTACTTCTATTCATAGTTGTGAAAAATTGTATCGCTTAAATTATGTAACGAAATGATCTCGTCTTACAAACATTTTAAGCGTATGGTCGAGCAGAGGCGGTGTAAGGAAGGCGTATTTGTGAAATAGTTGTGGAGAATTTATGTTATATTATTTTTGTTCGCCTCTTGCCTTACCCACTGAGCCCCCGCTACACCACCGAGCCCTAAGAAGGGTAATTATAATAGATTATTACTGTGGTGGGATTATTTTTGTTTAGTAATGAAAAATGGAATCAATGAAAGACAAACAAAACTTTTCTTATGGTATAGACCATTCAGACCTGTTCAAAGTGATTAAACTAGTCTTGGTAAGTGTTAACTCTCAACTTACTTAACCCTAACCCTCCCACCCGGGACCATATTATTGCTTTGAGTGATTTTGGAGTCAGCAGAAAGACATAAGGGTTACAGTCATTGCTTGTATTTGCCAAAAATACTGATTCGTGTTTCCTTTTTGTTGACGAACTTAGCGCACAACTCATGAGTATCTAGTTGATCTAGAGTGGACTGGTGGACATTCGCAAGTGTTACTACATTAAAGGAAGGGTTTAAACTTAAAATCTTTAAAACTTTTAAATCTTAATTTTCATATGTAAAAGGGAACTAAATCTACGCAATTTGGTGAAACTTCCATTAAACTCGGACATGTAGTACTCGAGATATCAGCAAATGAAGTTACTACATCTATGACTCAAAGTGAGCTTGAGGCAAGTAGGGGTTATATCACTTCCTCACATTGATGATAAATTACGAAGCTCTAGATTGGACATGGTAATTTTTTTTATTATTATTTACCTACATAATAATTATTACGTACGTACATGGTTTTATTACGTACGTACGTGATAAATACTACGTACGCATGTAATAATTATCACGTACGAACGTGATAATTATTACATAGGTACGTAATAAATATCACGCCCGTACGGGACTCTTATTATACGAACGTTGGTACAGTACTATGGTTATCAGCCCATTTATTATAAAGGGTTCCATCTTGGGGTAATTAACCCGGACACTTTAATTGCATACTAAAGGTCTCCGTACAACACCAGGTGAGCCGTGTGTCAAATACTATCCATGTAGATTGGCAGTACCAGCTTAGGCTGGCGAAGAGTGTATGCAGTTACTGTGCTCTTGCCCAGCCTAGTACGGAAGATCCATTCAACCTAAGCCAGTGGCTATCAAAAAGGCTCCCAGAGACAGCAGTCCCGACATAAAGTTCACGGTCAGGTGCCTTCAGCTCAGTGGCGTCGCCAAACTTTTCGAAATTGGGAGGGGGGCACTGGGTGGCAAGACGTTCTACCGAAGGGGCATATGGCATGAAGGACTGAGCAGCCCTGAAGGAGTTGTGGTGGCACAACGTGTTCCCCTGGAGGCGTTCGGGCCAGGGGTCCTTCGTATGGTCCTGGTGGGTTTAGGAAGACCCTGACGAGGGTCCAGGGGGAAAGTCCCCCAAGGCTCTGGGTTTTTTATTATATACAGATAACATTACATGGACACTCAGCAGACGCCAAAATAAAATTCACAATTTGACTTGGGGGTGAGGGTGTCAGTGAATCCGAAGGATTATGTTATGGTTTGCTTTGAGCTACATAAATCCACTCATCTGCCGAAATAGGACTTAATGATAGAAAAAAATATCTTCCATGCATGCCACTAACGGGAATTCCTTACAGTAGCGCAGTGTTTCTCAAACTTTCTGAGGGCGAGGGCCAAAGTGCGTACAATGGGCTAAGGACGCAAGAGATGATCTCAGGATTAGAGAGAGGACACACTTGAAAAGGCGAAATTCACACGTTACAGGTCCCGCAGCTGTATATGTGACAAACAGTGACAGAGTCTTAAAGGTACGAATTTTTAATAGGAAGAGGTTCTTTAAGGGACTACCTGCAACTTTACAAATTTACAGAAAATTTTTGGCATTCCCTTTGAAGACAAATTGAAATTTGGTTTTTTAGTGATTAAGAGTCTGCCCCCCTTAGGAGCAAATCCAAAAAGCTCGTCGTGTCGGCTGGTCCTTGTCGGGGGATTACTTACTTTATCATAAGTATTAACCCCCCCCCCGACGAAACTGGGATTTCCCTGAAGGAAAGTCTTCCCGACGGAGGGTCATTTCTCTAGCCCCCCCCCACCCCCATCCCTTTCTACAATTCTATTACCAGCATTCTTGAGTCACCATTTTAACCATTTTGATGTCGTTCATGCAGAGGGCTGCGGTACAGGACAGATATTTGCCATCCCAAAGTAAGAAGGTTGCGGCAAACCCGACCCTGAAACGGATGAAGCCACGACAGGCGACAGTTATCCTACGCCAGAGGCCAGTAACCTCTTGATCAGTTATTCTCGCCTACAGTTCCCTGGCCAGACAGAGAGGAGGGGTTGAAGTCAAGGGCCGCATTCCAGAATTTCGAAAAGAAACCCTGTAAGTTGATGTAATGATTCTATTTCATTATCAGAGCTTTGGAAAGAGCGAGCGCGTGTAAACGTCACAAACTCATTGTCAGGTAACGCCACACAGCAATTAGATTTGATTTAGTTTCTACAAGTATGAAAAGATGACTTACAGAAATTTTAATTTCAATGATCAATCAACACACGTTTAACACGATACGTTTCTGAATTGAACAGTCATCCAACGCAGAAATTAAGATTTGAGGTGTATATTTTTTTGCTACAAACCACAAATACACACACTCCGTAAGATACCACTGCATAACTATAATTATGCCACCGTGTATAAAATATGACTGTCACCAACACGGCACACGAAATAAATTACCCAATCTTGGCTTGACATCACCAGGGAGTTGTTACTCCCTGGTAAGACTAAAAAGGAATATGACACGTAAGCAACCTCGCACAATTTCAGGAGGACAAACTTGACATGAGAAGTAAACTTGAAATGAGAAGTAGTGACTTCAAAATATACTTTTTTTTCCAAATACATGTCAGTATGCTTTATTGTCCCTTATTTCAACTTTGCTAGGCCTTTTTTTCTTGTTGAATATGATTTTTTTCCAAAACGTAAAATCAATTCAGGGACCCTAGGGGCCGGTTTGAGAATCACTGCATTAGCGCATCGAAAGTGTATGTACAGCAGCGGATTCAAGGCCTCGCCTGAAAATTTTCGTAAAAGAAGCCTTGTATTTAATACAACGGGCTTTGCGTTTGGATTGCCATAAAATTGCAATTAGAATAAATGTATTTCCTGCATTTAAATTAGTAGTAAACCGAGAAAAATGGTGGCTAATGACCGCTGAGACCCCCCCTGCACAACCGAAGGGCGCACAAAAGTAAGTGGTATAACTGGAAGGTATAAGGTAGTTGTCTCAATATTAATTCCTACTGGGCAGCATGGTTGGATTTATGTAGCCCAATGCAAACATAATATAATCCGTCGGACACACTGACACCCTCCCCCCGAATTAGTAAGTTGTCAGTCCGAGTTAGGTCAAATTGTGATTTTTATTTTTATGGTCTGCTTAGTGTCAATTTAAAGCCATTTGCTTATAAAAAGATAACCCAGGGCATCTGCGGGCATCCCTCTGGACCTGCACTGGAGTTGTCCATAGACCTCCCCAGGGGCTCTTCGGAAAGTCCATGGGCCCCAGTGTCTTCAGGGGATCTATTTGTGTCACCACAACTCTTTCAGCGTGGCTCGTTTCTTCATGCTAGTGTGCCCCTTCGGGGAAACATTTTGCCACCTAGTGCACCTATTTCCAGAATCTGGCGAAGCCACTGCACAGGAGATACATGACGAGTAAAGTTGTCAAGGACCGCTGTCTCTGATGGTCTTTCTTGGTAGCCATTGGCTTAACTTGATTGGAACTTCAAGATAGTTTGACCACAGACGCTCCGTACTATAGACTGGCCAAGAGCGTATGCAGTAACTGCATTGCCTAAACACTTGGCCAACCTGTGCTAGTACCGAGCGCCTATGAGTTAGACCAGGAACAACTCCCTGGTTAGACAACCTAAATGGACAGTATTTAACACCCTAGTAATTTTCTATGGTCAACCACCTTGTGGTTATATGAAGATCAATTAGTGTACAATTAAAATGAGCAGAATAAACTACTCTAAGATCAAACCCTTCATAATGAATGAGCTTATTACCATAGTACTGTATCTGCGTCCGCACTATAAGAGTCACCTACGGACGTGGTAATCATCAGTGGCGCCGCCAGGCTTTGGTGATGGGGGGGGGGGGGACAACAGATGATGTCGTAAAGGCACTTCAGTTAACCTCCCAAGTCTGCGCAAAATGCGTTTTTTTGTGTGCTCCCTGCGTTCGTACACTAAGTGGGGATCCTTCCTTTGTCAGGTGTCACTACACTAAGGTGCCGTCCTGCGGAGGGGTCTGAGGGAAGGTTTCCCCCTCCCCTTTGAGAAATTGTTGTTTATTTAAGGTTGCTTATATGCAAAATGTTGCTATCTTTGTGATATTTTTGGAGCTGATCACACACCTGAATGGCTGGAAAATGTCCCAAATTTAGTGAATTCTAATTTCTTTGACTGGCTGGATGTTTTTTTCCAACTGAGTGGCGACGCTAAACTATTCCCTTTTTATGCTCCCTGCGTTTTTGTATACAGCAATGGGGATCTCTCCATTGTCCCTACATAAAGGTGCCGTCCTGGGGGAGGGGTCTAAGGACAAATTGAGAAATGTTTGCTAATTTAAGGTTTCTTAGATGCAAAATAGTGCTATGTTTGGAATATTTTTGGAGCTGATCATATATAGCTGGAAAATGTCTATAATTTAGTGAATTCTAATTTTTGGTCAGGTGAAAGAGGAGAGTATGTTGTCTAAGAGAAGAATACGTTGTCAAAAAACCTTCTGAAGACTCCCATTTGGCTACTTTACCGCTTTCTATTCAGGCAAAGTTTTTACCCAAAGATACGTGCGTGGAGTCCACAGAAACATTGTTGGACTATAACGAATTTTTTCCTCCTCCCTTCATTGTGCATTATAAAAGGCATCTAAGGCTGGCAGATACCTGCATAGGGCCTCCTTGAAGCTCTGGATCAAGTACATAAAATGGAGCAATTACATAATGCTTACTACCTGGCATCCAAATGATAATTATAGAGTATGAAGCCGAGCTGTTTAACACTATCGTATTTTTACTAATTTTGAACGAAATCCAGAAAAAAAAGCTCCCAGCAATGGGGAACAGGCGGGAGAGAGAGAGTATACGTGCAGGAATGTGATATTAGACCCCCCTGATAGGTATAGCAAAAGGTGTGAAGGACTAACAAGCGCGTTTTCAGAATGCTTTTTCGTCGTAAGTGTATTAAAAATCACCACCTAGTAGAAACCCATAGACAGACTCTCAGCGCTTCGCGCCACCATGGGTTGGCGCAAAGCGCAAGAAAATTTTGGCCCAAAATGCCTCCCAGATCGCTGGAAATGGCACTTCCCAGGACTATTTACCGCATATAAATAGGGAAAGCACTAGCAATATTGTAAAATTAAACATTAAAAATACCCTTCGTACTCCCCTTGGCTACGTGCCTGCCATTTATACCGATAATTGCTGCACGCAAAGCGCTCGGTATTTTTTATTAAAAATGTATAACGGCAAATACGTAATTTCAACTTTCCAAATCATGCTACAACAACTAAGGCCTAGATTGAAAGATCCAATATTTGATGCTAGGTCCCTACAGATGGATGTTGTTATTATAGTTCCATGTATTATTACCTTAATAATGGTCATGAGATACAGTTCAAACCGTAAAGCATGAGCGCAACGTGAGCAAAATTTTTCATGAAAAATTTTCCATGACAAACCCTGCATTCAGAATCTGCATCGAGACACTTTTAATTGCCCAACCTTTAAAGCTACAGGCCACTCAAAAGGCCAGTCTTTTACCTGGTAATTCGTGAACAGCTTTCAACTTTTGCTGCTGTGCTTCTCCGGGAGTTGCTAAAAATCAAAAGATAGTGATAATAAGAACATTGTGGTAAGGGTTGAAGCGCGCGGAGCGCGTGAAATTTTCAATAGTTTGCGAAGGATTCGCGAAAATTCTGATAGTTTGAGAAACGTTTGTGATAGAAAATGATTAAATAGATCTATCAGTCAGTTAAAGCACACCTCACCCTACCCCCTACAGAAATCTATAGCTCAATCGCCTTTTGGGATCATTTTAAAAAATTCAAAAAAATCATGGGGGGGGGGGCACGCGCCCCATGCTCCCCGTGCCGGCGCCACTGGTAATTATTACGTGCGTACGTAATAAGTATCAGGTACGTAAGTAATAATTATCACGTACGTGCCTAGCAATATCACGTGCGTTTGTAATAATAATTATTACGTGCGTACGTACGTAATAAAATTATTTTTACCATGCCCTCTCTAGGGCTACGTAAGAAATAGTTTGTTTCCTTTGTTATTTCCAGTCCATTGTTTTGACCTTGAAGTTTATAGGAATAGGATCTCCCCATAGGGAATGTAAAGATTGTAAAATTCTCCTGCATCTCATGCAATCACATTCCCATAACATGAAATTTTGGAGGAGAAAATTGTTGGTAATTAAAGTTTAAACTAAAGCAAAAGAGTATTAAGTAATGTGAGGCTATCACGTCATATGTGCTTGCATCAAGTTTACTTTGTGTTGAAAATGTGACAGCTTTAACTACTAATATCTTGAGAACCACACATCGGATTCCATTGCAAATTTCACCAGAATGCTTATAAGAAGTATCCCTCTAACATATCAAAATTTGATGTGGGCTAAGACCCTTAAAATTCGCACCTATGTCATGGTTGAACGCAACCATGTTTTCAGTCTTCATAGTGTGCTGAATGACCTTTCACATTCAGTCAGGCGCGGATCCAGGGAGGCGCCCCCCCCCCCCCCGCCACGAAAAAAAAAAACGAAAGAAGAAAAAATGAAGAAAAAGAAAAAAAAAAAGAAAAGGAGAAAGAAAAATTAAGAGCAAAAATTGAATAAAGGTGTCTAAGAACGTATTTAGAGTATATATTTCTGTAGGGGTTGGGTGGAGCTATAGCTGGATTATCTCTTTAGATATCTTTCAAAGTGGTTGGCGACGAAAGGAGAGCTACACTGTTCGAAAACAGGTGAATAGCTGAGTAATGATCCTTGACTTAAGATCTAAATAAGTAAACATTGTAAAATATGCAGTATGGGCCCGGCTAGCTGCACTGAAATTTAGTAACAATTTTGTGTTAAAGAGTGCAATTTTTTGTAATCTAGAGGGATTGTGAGGCAAAGTTTTCGCCCTGCAGACCTTGCAGAACGAATATAGAAGACAAGCTGTCAGGTGTCGTGCTATTGTGCACAGTGGCAGCAGCTGTTGCAGGCAAAGTGGCGGGCGCATGCCCTATACGATTTCGAAACTGTCTGAAAAGTTTTAAAATGAATTCAAAAGGCCTTTAAGCTACAGACAGTGGCGTCGGCATAGTGGGCAATGGGTGACGTGTGTCCCCCTCATCCATCGATTCTTGAAAAATTTTAAAATGGTCCCAAAAGTCATTTAAGCTACAGATATCTGTGGGGGGTGGAGGGTGAGATGTATATTTGATGATTGGTTTATTTGTTCTAACCATTTTCTTTCACAAACTGTTCTCAAACTATCATAACTTTTGGAAATGCTTGACAAATTCCAAATTTTCGCACGCTCCGCTCGCGTCAAGCCTTTTGTCAGAGTTGTCTATATTATCAATAGCTTTCGGTAACTACTCAAGGGGGAATAAAGGAGCAAAAGAGCTTTTTAAGAATTCCCAGTCAGAAGATTCGTTTCTGAATAGCATAGGTTAGTGGGAAAGTGACAGTGTCCGATGCAGGTTCTGAATGCAGGTTTTGTCATGGACTAATATTTTATTCAAAATTTCGGAGCGCTTCGCGCGCATACGACAGGGTTTACACCCGATTTCATATACCATTGACAAAGCTATGACGCAAGAAATTATTCCAATGCAAACGTTTTTCTAAAAAGTACATGTCCTTCTCTGTAGGGCTCTCATCATCATGGGGTCTTTGACTAATCTAGTCCAGCATATGAATTGAAAGACTGAAAGTACGTTATTGCCGTTGCATATTTTCCAAACATTTTACCGCGACGTTCAATAACGACGAAAATCTTTTCTGAAACGAATTTTGCCTGTTCACCATCCCTCTTGCTACACCCAAAAAGAAGGTGATATATCATATCTCCTTCCATATGGATGTCGGGTAGTGAGAATCCCGTTGGTCCCTCTTTTGTATACTGTAACTAATTCAGAGCTCTCGGGAGGCTCTATACTGTTCTCTGTCAACCTTGGATACTCTTTTAAAATGTAAAGGAAACATTATATTATAGTCCAAGAATGTTTCTGTGGACTCCACGCAGGTAGAGTTGCGTGTACAATTTTCCCATGGGCGAGGATCATGGGAGGACGGGGGATGCGTCCCCCTCACTTTTTTGGAAGGGGGGACATCGTCCAAAAGGCCCCCTCACATTTTCAAAAATGATGGAACAGACTGGAATTATGCCTAGGAAAACGAAATTTTTAGAAGAAAAATAACCTAAAAATCCTACACTTTTGTTGCACCAAATCGAATCTGAGGGCATTCAGTTTAGAAAAAATTCTCTTAGACCCCTTCCCCATGCCGACGATCACAAAAATTATTGCTTCCCCGTGACGCAAATTCTGGCTACCGCCACTGCTTCTTTCACCAGGACGGCGATTCACAAATGTGAAAAAGCCCCCCCCCCCCACACACACACACTTTTTGGAGATGGATCCACGCCCATGATTTTTCCTGTGACTTAAGGAGGTTTGAAGATAATATATTAACTGTCTCTTACTCCCCTTTTTCACCCGAACAAAAGTTGGAATTTACTGAATTGTGGACATTTTTTAAACATACAATCACTTTAGAATGACCCACAGATATGACCATTTTGCATATAGGCCCCCTAAAATGAACAAGAATTTCTCAAAGGGGAGGGTAAACCCCTTCCTGGGATTACAATCTCATGTACTAACAAGAAAAGGCTCTCCCACTTTTGTATATAGCGTATACAAAATCCCACTGCCTAAAAAGACACGGTTTAGCAGTTATCTGCGGTTCCCCCAATCACTAACTCCCGCCGGCACCATCGGTCATAGATTTCTGAAGGGTATACCCTTCAGAAATCCATAAATAAGGTGACATATCATCCCTTCTCCCATATGGATGTCAGGTTGAGAGAGTCCTGTCGGTCCCCCTTTTCAGTGTACAATAAATGCAGAACTCCCGGGAGGCGCTATACCAAAAACTTTCGGCGCGCTTCGCGCGCAATTGTTTACGCTTGCGGAGAGAGGTACGTTTTTATTGAGTGATGGATTTATTTTTATCACTTTTTACCAAAAATCAGTTGAAATCTTTCACGATTTTTGCAAAGTCTTCTCAATATTTCTTGATTTTTGCTTGATCTGCCCACTTTTAGCCTTGAATTGCTCCTTTTTATATCAATAAGGTCCCAAACGTATTCGCATTGCTCATCGGTGGGGTTCAACCATAAGCCAATTATTCGTGTGGTGTGCATAAACGTGATTTCAGAGGAGCCAGCGTTGTAAGGATGTAAAGCAACTGATATTCATTTTTTCATGAGAACCGAAAACTTAGTATCGAACCCACCCTCTAATTGATAGACACGCATAAAGGGAATTGACACCGTTAGTCATAGCTGCAACGGTTTTAAATGTAAATTCAAATTTTCGGCGCGCTTGAAGCGCGCAATTGTTTCATCTGACGTCATATACCCGAATACCGTATAACGAAAATAAAACACTCATTATGGCAAAAATCATTTCAAGTTACCTACAAGGGCTCAAAATGTTGGCGTGTAAGTTTTAAGATAACTTAGTTCCTCCGGAAATTCTGCAGGTACATATAGTAACTTATACTGAGCCATACACTTCAAATTCCATGCAACATGAAAGGGTATAAAATCTCACTGGCATAAGAACTGGAGCTGATTTCTGTGCTCTTAATTAAAATGCAATATTGCCAGAGCTTCCGTGGGCTTTGCACCCTGGACCCTACCGGGGCTCCGCCCCTGGACCCCGCCATGGGCCATAACGCGAGCCCCTGGATCCCACGCGTAGAAACTTGCGCTTCGCGCTCGTGGTGAACCATCGGTGCAAATGAGATTTTCCATTTTGCCCCCCCCCCCACCTCAAAATTTCTGGATCCACGCCTGCATTCAGCAGATGAAAACGGTCAGGCCAACAGTAGCGCAAATAGAGAACATACGTATGGTGCGAGTGTTCTTACCTCTTGTAAAGCTCTACGCAGGGCTCTGACGTATTATTTACTCTGTGTAACTGACCATTTCTTCCGATAGACTGCAAGGTCTGACTGAAGGGCAGCAGCGTTGAGCTCTGTATTATTTACTTATTTCCTCATTTATTTTTCCCGTCAGTAAGCAATCTTGCAAGTTACAGTGTGCTTGGAGCCTAGGCGACACGTGTTTGGTGTTCATTTTAATTTGATTGGAATCTCCCGTTTTCCCTCTACAATGTTTTGAGGGGGGTCCGTCCCTGCTGAAATATTTAAGGGGCGTGTTCCCCTGCCCCCCCCCCTTCCGCCGCCTATGTTTATAAATGATGTTCGAACTACATTTTTTTTTTGGTCGGAAAATCCTGACAAGATCAGACAGAGGTCAATATACAATAGTTATAGTAACGGAGGACTTAAAATTATACATATGAGAAGTTTTACTTATGCTCTAAAACTTTCCTGGGTGAGACGATATTTATGCAGTGATGGTGGTCGTTTGTAAATATTCTTTGCTCATCATTTAAGTTCATTGGATAAGCAGTTTATATTTTAGTGTAATTTCACCTCTAACAAGTTCCAATTTCAAAATGGATTTCTAAATTCCATGTTCATTCATCATTTTCAAAAATTATGTCTGTTTCCTTTGGGATTCGTGCCGAGAACACCTGAGAGAGTACAACCCTGATACTACTTGTCGCACGTTCGACAAGGAGTCTGTCCTTGTCTGAGAGGATGTCATTTTTGCCAATTATCCCCGACTACTTGTCGCATGTGCGGCAAGGAGTTGGTCCGTTTCCCATATTTGGCTCTAATTTTGTCAAAGGGTTTACAAGAAGTTGTGCAAAAAGTGCTGTCCAGATAGAGGAAGAAAATCTATTTTGAAAACAGAGCTTGTTCTCTGGTGATATACATTTCAGTTAATAATATCTTCATTGAACAGGTTTATCATACTTGGAGCTCTGAACATTTCCATACGACTGTGAACATTTATAGTAATCAAGTTCTCTTGAACAATTATTTTTTAAAGGTTGATGGTATAATAGTGTACAAGAGAAAGCTACATAGAACCGTCGTTTTGTATGTTAAGGACCTATTTGACGATAACGGTAGTATGGCAATAATCCTCTTACAATAGAATACTAAGCCTCTGTTTAGCGTAATTACACTTAATTGTGCCCGTGTCACGGATTTTGCCTGTGGTAAGCTCATTAATCACTTGTATACTTATATTCATATTAAAGGTCTAAAGTCATATATGTTCCAAGCCCAGCTGTTCCCCTTAAAGGGTCAAGAGATTTAACAAAGTTGCTAATGCCCGTTCTTTTTGAATTAATGCTACTTAGCACGGGCGGCTCTAAGAAATTTTGTTGGGGGTGGGGGGTGGGGCAAAATCGATACCGTATTCAAGGAGGTTCGGAAGACCCCCTCCCTCGGCGATACCAATGGTTCACCCCGGATAGCACAGTAGGAGTATGGTTATTATTATGTATTACGGTGATGCCACATAGTTTTCAAAAGCTATTCAAAAACCATCTCAGGCAGTAAGTCATGAGCTGACTATCTTTTAAATTAAATACAACCATATCAGCCAATCGCTACTCCATAAGGGCGGAGTAACAGGCAGGGGAAACAGGCAAAGCAGCTTGATCCATTTGTATAAAATAAGTTCCACCTTGAAATATTTTGTTGTTTCTTTCATTGCGTTACAGTATGTTTCAGCTGCAGTTTTCCCTAAAATAAAGAAAATTTCGAGCATGAAGACACTTAAAACCCATGAAATGATAGCACTATTTTGGATCTCAGTGCTGTTCCGAGACAAAATTTGTAAAAGGGGAAGAGGAATTTCCCGAACTCAGAACGAAAGTTCCTCCTGTACAAATAGGTCACTAGTCAGAAGTCTCACTACAGCTTTGATTGACTGTGTGGGAGTTTGGTGTGTTCATTTTAGATAAACTGAAACGGTATGCTTTAAAACAGAGGTGGAAAACCTTTTGCTTATAAAGAGTCATTTGACAATCTAAAACCCGCTCGTAAAGCAACGGCGCCGTCAGTTTGGACAAGGAAAGGGAAACCTCTCCTCCTATGAGAAACACAATACGTTGAAGCTTCATGCCCGTCAGCTATGCTTTTTGTAGACAGATATACCTATCGTAATCTGACCAAGTGACACCCGAGTAAAACTACTTTTACCCGTGGATGATAGCCAACACGGCGAATGGGTTGTGTACTCACTGACCTCCGAAAGCTCTGAAGTGTCTACAAAATTATAGACATTTAACTCCAGCATTACCGTTACACTCTGTAAATGATTAATATTCGCGAAGCTAATCAGATTACAGAATATCACAACGTGATCATTTGTTTTAAATACCCTATCTCGCACTAATGGCAGGTCCATTCGTGATGTCTGAAGTATGTATAATAGCAAATAAGAAAATAAGAAAAATCGTACGAAGCGCACAGAAGAAATATCGTTTTGAAGGCATTTTTTTAACGCTTAATCTTCGCATTACATTGAAAGTTATTCACTTATTTAATTTTAAACCCACTCAAGGGCATCACGCAGGGTTTAGCCTATATCGGATAAATGGTAAATTGAATGAATTTCAAATTTTACAGAAATTACCCTCATGAATTGCCTCGCGCCCCGGAGGTTCCCAACCTCTGGTTTAAAACATTCTCGCAAATCGGTTAACAAAATCTTGCAAAACACGAGTTTTGCTCCTCCGAGTTCTTCTATGTGCTGTTTCTACTCTATTAACTTGAAAACCGATTGGATGTGTCTTCAGAACTTTTGGCTAAGTCATGTTTGATCAGACACCGATACAGCTTCGAATTCAAGGATTCTCGCATTTACATTAATCTTCACTCACGCTGGGCACGTACGACTTTAGAAGGCTAATAAGCGACTTTTGCGATCATTGATGGCCAAGGCGTCAATAATTTGACTAAATAAACATTTTCTTATTCACCCTTTTTGGGTAGTTAAAATTTTTGACACATGAAAATACAATAAAACAAATATCTTTGAGTAACCTACAACTTACGTTCCCTGTAATGGTTTTGGAAGGCACTTTTAGCAAAGGAATATTCTTAGTACGCCACCAACTACCGACTGCCAACTTACTGGTAATGGCTCCAAAAGTAGACAGGGTGACATTTTATAATTTTTTCTTTAGCACAAACTAGAATTCCACCCCACTCTCACCCTTAGCCACACTGGAGAAGCTGCATACGAGCCTGAATATAAATTAAAATCATGAAGACTCGATTTATATTAATTCACATGACCAATGGTCGAATGATACAGTAAACCTAGGATGAATCTTGAAATTATTACGAAATGCATACTTCACAATTACGGAAAAATTTTGAAATAATATATACAACTTCATAAATAATATATCACATTTTTGCGATAGAAGGAATGATTTCGTCCATATATAGAATTTTTTTTATGTAAACCATTTCATATTACATGCTATTTTTTGGAAGATCATGCCCCCCAACCCCCGTGCTCTTTATGGTTAGCCGCTAATGCTACTTAGATTTTTTTGTTTCTTTTTGTTCTTTCCTCTTGTATCGCTGTTATCCTCCTTGGTATAGAATGAGGTTACTTCGATTATCGACTGATGCCATCTTATTTATTCTTCATGCTGTTTCAGCATACATTAAATTTATGTAACTGCTCTTCTCTGTACAGCTACCACCTTATACTGTGACGTACAGAATGAAGAGCTTTGTAGAGATATAGAATTGATTACCACTGACTGATAGACGAGATGTGATGGTTGATACCATTAATGTGAAATTTAATGGAATGTGACATTGCATTACATTCAAACTAATTATCTGTATTGAATGCCGAAATTGTAATCATTGTATATAGGTAAACAACACTTTGAAGTGGATGAATGTATTGTACTAATGTTGAACATCGATATACAAATTATACGGAGGAAAGAAAGAACACGCAAGTTCGTGTGGTCATCTGGTCATGTGGACTTATTTATAAAAGCAATTGTATGATCTGTTTTGCATGCTGATTTTGCCTGCTAGCTTCAGTCCCGTTTTCTTGCCGTGGACGACTTGCTTGGCCTAGCATATGCCTGTAAGCTGCCTTCAACCCTTTCCGAACGAGTTTATCATGGACTGTCAACATCCATGTTCACCGTTACCAGCTTAAACCAGTGCTTACCGATGACCTACCGTTCCCCAACCTTTATTCCATCCTGACTATAGACGACTCGCAAATGTTGTCAACTTTTACTGATCCATTTTTGCCAACGTTTATAAGCCCAGTTGAGCCAGCGATAAACCGTTAAGACCTGACCCCTAGACATGAAGTGGTAACTTTAGCCAACGTTTACAGACCTACAGTGGATTTGCTCACGCTGCCGATACTAAATACCCGGCGTTCAATTAAGGCGGCGGATGCAGTTAAGTTTGCAAATTGCAAATCAAGGGTGAGTTGTGAGGCAATTCCTCTAAAACTGCCTAGGTCCTCCTCCAAGATATGCTCAATTTAGTTTTCATACTTCAAGTTCGTGTGAAGTATGTTTAGTATTGGTCTAGGCCTAACCTATATGATACTCGGTGTATTTGCCTTGAAACAAGATACAGTGTTTGCACATGCTCAGGTAAAACATTTTTCCATACAATTTGCTAATCAGAACTTAGATTTATTCACCCTGTATTTTCAATATTATTGTACGTAGTGCCTCATGTTGTAGTCCATTGTACTCAACAATATCAAGAGAGTCAATCAGCGTAGGTGTGATCGCAGGAGTGCCCACTTTTAGCCAATCGGGACGTTTGCTTACTTTTGCACTCAAAGTGAATGGATTAGTATTTAAAAATTGCAACTTTTTCATTAATGTCCTGAGATACGTCATAATTCACACGTAATGCAGTCATAGACCATGCAAGTTTGTGGATTTAGTGCTATTTAATCGAAGAGGATGTCTCTTGGCGTTTTACTCTTTTTTACGCTCATGTGGGGCTTGGCTAGCTCCAGCTTTCCTGAGCTGACCTCGAATTTTTAGCCAAAATTTGCTTTCAGTAATTACCCCCTAGCAGTCATGAGTGCAAGTACGAGACAACAAGTAGCTGATATAATTTGCAAAGTTCATAAATTATTGTCGTGTGTGATAGGGGCGCAATCATAGTATTTTATGTGTGGGGACAGAGTTCGTAGTGGGGCCAATGGGTTTCAAAGCTTTGCGACTGCAAGGAGTTGCGCTATTTTCCTGATAATTTGACATGATTGGGTCTACACAAAATGAATTTTGTCATTATGTATATTGATACGGGAGAGAGGAACCTCGAATATTATTTTTATTTGTAATGTTTATTAAATCAATGAATATATTTTCGTGAATGGTGAATGTGACTCAGTGGATAGGAAGCAACCATTTAGTCAATTTTAGTGTACTCATACAGTTGGCACTTTCGAAAAAAACTAAATCCTTAACATCTTCAGCATCCTCCCATAAGCAAGTTAAAATACTTTTACACGTATCGTGATAGTGATGGTGACTTGTAATGTTTTGATAATTTTCAATTTTAGAATGTTCATTCACCTGAATTATGTCTGTAGTACAGTTTCTCATTTACAGCCTATAGGAGTTGCTATTTAGAAGGAGATGCATCAGAAACTTTAATATATGGTAATCTGTTCAGATTCACCTCATCGTTTGGAGAGTTTCAATTCATGAGTGATTATTACAGCTTAAGGTATCCTCTTCTTTTGTCTGATCCCATCCAATCGATACCATGATACCCAAGTAAACCTTTTATACACCAAGTTATACCGTATTAATAGGATTAGGAGGAACAATGCTTTGATCCTAACGTTGTTACCGACAGTTAAGTAAGAAACACTGTCTAATAAATCAAAACGACTGCTAATCTGTAAAGAGTCTAGAAAAACTAACGTGTAAGAAGGACTTACACTGGCACAATGCGTAATTGACTAAAGAAAAGTGTAAGACTAAAATTTGTTGTTACGTTACACTAATTTCTGCAAACTTTCGCAATTTGCGAAAGTTGTGTGCATGGCCAACATGGTACATAAAATTTAACCAGCCTTCGGAGCTGCAAATTAATTTTCAAGGAAAGGGCCTGGCGATGGTGTAGCATATAAACAAAACTTTTGGACATTTCTTTACAACGTAGCAGACGGCATGAACCTTTTGTTATATACTAACAATAGTGCTACGAACATTATGTCTTCAGGTTACTAGACAAAGCAAGTGATCTTGGCGGCGACTAGGAAAGTACACGGAGAGAGCTGCCTTTTTTTCTCCTTAATAACAACTCTTTGCAATAATGCCAGCAGTTTGGGAGATTCTCCCGTTTGGGAGAAAACCAAAATTCAACAGTCCGGGGATTCTCCCATTTGTGAGAAACCCAAAATTTTCTTAAGTGGGAGAAAAATAATTTTGCAACACAGTATAAAGGCTTGTTTGCCTAATAGAGACAAGGTTTAGAAAGAAGGAAGACCACTGTTACAACTGAAAATGTAGTAAAAATTGACCGATAGTGTGGTAACCTTTTAACTGATAATGTATCACCTCAAAACCGATAATGCAGTACAAAAATTATAACCGATAATGTATTACCATTTGACCGATATGTAGATAAAGTTACTACATCATCAGTTAATTTTTACTACATTATCGGTTAGTGATACATTATCGGTCAATTACTACATTATCAGTTGTAACACCACTGTAGAACTTGCATTCTTCTGAAGCACCGATTAAGACGTTGTTTTTGAGTAGCTTACACAAAGCACGTCCCACCGAATATACATTTCATTCCATTACAGTAGACTGCCAAACTTTGTTAGGGCGTTTCAAAAACCATTCGCCAATATAAACGTACAGACAGAACGCGTCGTATTGTGGGTAAAATGGGAACAATGGCCGAGTCTATGACCAATTTTTTTCCTGCTTCCAGTCTAGTGGCGGTATTCATACGTTAACTTCACTTGGTCTGACGTATCAAGATGGTTAACACAAGGTATCATACGTTTCTGTTTTGCCAAGAAAGTCACTCTTTTCAGAATTCTTTACTTTACAGAATTCTAAAATTTTAGAAGCGCTGCTTTGGAACCACACTTTGGTATTTTCTCCATTCAGGAATGACTGCTCTCACTTCCCTCTCCGGGTTGCCGCACATCATCCTGCTATTTTTTCAAAGAATTTGATGTGGATATATTATACCATTTAATATTGTATTTATTTATATACATATATTTTGAAGCATAAAATGTTTCAAACTGCATTTTCAAAGTCCCAAAAGGGGTGTTATGTAGCACAGAAGGTGTTCTGGTACTGATCAAGAGGGTCGTCATTTTGTTGTTTACAATTCAGTTAAAACTTTCTCCCCTTTATCCTAGATCTCTTGGTCCCTTTTTACCGGACGTTGATAAAATTCCCTCGCCACAGCTCAGATGTTTAGCATGCTCAGTTTACGGGTGGTTTCCAAACCCTTTATCTCATCTGATTGGCTAAGCCTATCAGCCCACTCATTTATAATCGTATTGCCCAGAGCCCGTATAGTATGGACCAATCAGGAACTGACAAATTATATTCCATAAAAGTAGTCACTGATAGGACTAGAGACTCCAGACATCTGTCCTCAAGCTTTGCAGACATTCTAAATTTGCACTCAGAAAATGGACATTACAGGAAGCAAATAGCCTACACGGTGGTGTCGCGGAAGCTTTGGTCTATCAGCAATGATACTTAGTACATTTAAATCAAAAACTGGTAAGTGGAGACCAGTCTAAATCAGTGTAAATATCTTGATCTTCCTTGGGAGGAACGTGATTCAGAAAATCAATAAAAGTATCTTGATCATCATCGTCATCGTCATCTGCATTTCTTTTGGTCGTGCTTTAGCTAAACTCAGCAGCAAGCCCTTGCGATCTCGACCGGCCCATGTACAACCTTACATATGGTGAAGAAGAGGTATTATTACTTGAAGTCTCTACCATTCAAAAACATTCATGTCACTATTTCAGCCCCTTCGGTACGATGTCAGGCTACGGGACTGCATAGTAGGCCTATGTTTGGCACAATATATGTGTACTTTATATATCGTGTTTTGTCCCAGTTGAAAGTAGTATTTCAAGAGTTGAGAAACTCGCTACAATTTTAGCGAAAAACAGAATGATTTGGAATCATTGAGGCAGGGCCGGATTTATTAGCACGGGGACCCGTAACTTATTACACGACGGGGTGGGGGTTAAGTGTCAGTTGTACTGACATTATTTGTGGGGAGGGACGAATACGTGACACAATCATCAGTTGTCGCATAGCCCACAAAAATGTTTGGCAAAAATACCCCTGTCAGCAGATTACAGGAAATGACACTTTCCAGGTATTTCAATCTGTATGTAGACTTTTTTATCTTTCACGATTAAGAAATTTTATCAACCTAGAATGGGTAACTGAGACAATTTTCATTCATTCCCTAAAATTATCGTGTAAGGAAAAAATAGAATTTCACATTAGATTATAACCGCCGCTTTATTCGATGTTGTGATATGTTTAACGGAATATTGAAAATGATATAAGCACACACGTCTTCAGTGTTACAGTTGATTTAATGTGGTTTTTAGCGCTCCAATACGTGTTAATTATAATTAGTGGACGTGCCTGAAGTTATAATTCAATCGCTACTTCAATATCTAGATACAGCAGAGCGCTTGGGCATTTTTAAGGTAGCCGATGCATATGGTAACTGTCGTCTATATACTGGTATGCTCAAGAAAGCGCGTACCGCGAATTTCACCTTTTGGCACAGGAACATTACTTGTAGTCACGTTAATACAAAGGATTCAAATGAAATGTGAAACTATAAAAAAAAATAAACAGAATACATTCAGTTGCACAGCTAGGGGTTTGGTCAGAAAGGGCGAGAATGGTATTCAGGGGAAATTTGTAGCAATTAGATGCCTAATGGTTCGACAGTACTAGGACAGTGTTTCTCAAATTTCATTTTCTTTGTGATTCACCTATCCCCAGATATTTTTATGAAAACTTGACAACGTAATTTTTCAAACGTTTTCTTCCCAACACACGAAACAAGGTGACATTTCAATTAACGTAATGTTCTGGTAATCTGATTGGAGCAAATCCAAGATTCTTACGAAAAAGCCCTTGCCATTGATGGGGGCTTACTTTGTGAGAGTGAAGATGACTGTCAAGAAGCCCAGAAGGAGAGCCGGGGCTTCCCCGAAATATGTTGACGTAAACCAATATTAAATACGAATTCCTGACATTTGGCAATCACGATAATTACACAAAGAAACTTATGAAAACGTATTATTGTGCTGTAGGACCACCCTTCAGTTTTAGCAGGCCCTTCATTAAGAAGATAGGGGCGCGGCCCCAGGGAAGTTTTGTCCCGAGGAAGAATATTCAACAAAAAATAATATTGCTGTACACGTCTTACTATACCTCGCCTCTGAAAAAATGTCACCCCGTGGAAGGTCTTTAGTCACTAATCAACACCTTTGGCATATGCTTGCCAGTATATCTATGATCACATAGTAATCAAAATGGCAAAGCCGGAAGGTGTTAGGCCCTAGGTAGCAGGATTTTATTGCGTATGAAAATTAAGGTAATAACTCCAAAAAGCATTTTAATGCACTGTTAATTATTTGGAATTGTCGAGTGACTATAGACATTGACCGTAAGCACGTGTCAAAATGAATAAGACAAAAAGAACGAGGCAATTCATCGATCGGAATCCAGTACTCCTACACATTTCGCATTTCTCCTGAATTCACCTTGAGGTTTTGGGGACCCGTCTGAGAACACTGATCCAAGCGGATCGCAACCATGGCAAATTTTGGGCTATAAGTAGCCCCTTCCAGTGAGTTACTACTCTAGTAGAAACTCTCTGCTCCTACATCGTCAGAAAGGAAGCTTCCCCTTGGAATAAAGTGTAGATAATGACCTCCTTTTGGGTGGTTCATTAGGACCAAAATTAATACGATTAAATCGTGTTACATGGAAACAATGTCAACTAGACATGTTTGTACTGACAGGCAAGTACAAATCGAAGCCCATTAAGCAGTGTTGTATTCAAGTACTTTTATTCAAGTACCAAGTACTGCCGAGTACTTACTTCCCGAATACCAAGTACCAGGGACCTAGTACAGCTTTTGTAATCCGAGTACCGAGTGCGAGTACTGTTTTCCCCTAGCACTTTCTATATACTTTTATTAATTCAGTGGACAATACATATTCATTATATATGGCTTGTCCCTTGTTATATATCAATTAGTTTAGGTTCAATATCTTACCTCTATAGCTTTCAGTCAATTTGATCCGACTTTTCCTTTACCTAATCTCTTCTTGTCTCATAACTCGATTTAAAAAAAAAAGAAAAATAATTGAGAAAAAGAGAATAAGATTGACATCATAAAGAATACCTCGTCAAACAGTTTGGCAGTGCGAAAAGGTTCTAACCGTGTGAAATAACGAGGGCGTCATTTTCATAGCGAGAAAGCACAGTGACCTTCAGTATCTGCAGTCTCTTGTCAATTAGATCACAATCGCATTCACATTAAACGGCAATGAAGTCATCAAACTGTGTATCGCCAAACTGTCCCCGAAAGTCCGGTCTACAAAAACAAGCAAACTTTGGAAATGCACGTGCTTCCGTGCTGTAGGAAAACATTCAAAAACAAGTTATTAAGATGACTCGACCACTCACACGCCGTATATAGGGTGATGTGATAACTAAAGCGTGATCGTGACGATCTACAGGCTGGTTTGTGATCCAGGGAGCACATCTTTATGACGAGGACGTTCACATAAACAAATTTGATCACGATCTGATAAGGGGGTTATTATCTTATGACGCGCATGTTTCCTGTGTGAACGCAGGACAAGTCTGCATGCATGGTAACAAACATAGCTTTGTAAATATAGACATACCATTGTTAATCTGTGAGGTTAAGGCCTCATAGTCCCAAGTAAACTATTAGTATGCACACTTGAAAAGTAATGTCTGAGCAGGGCCTTCTGTACAGTAAAATGAGAGATTCGGTTGTTCCCACATTGGCCAGTACAGTTAATGCCTACATGCAGTGGCATACATTCTAAAAATCATTGCCCAACCTGGGCAAAAATTTACTCAGCCGTTGGTTCCGTATGCCTCCACCCCAAAAATGGGTAGAAAGTGCCCAACTCAGTTGGTTAACGGTTTTACTCATTAGTTAGGCAAAACATTTGCCCAACCACTTTACCCAACCAATCGCGCAAAAAAGTTTGCCCAGATAATTAGGCAAAATTATACCCAACTTTTTGCAAACATTTAACCAACCAAGTTGGGTAATTTATTACCCAATATATGGAATGGAGGCATACACAACCAATGGCTGGATAATCTAAGTTACGAGTTAATTTCATCAGAAAAATATTAATTGTTTCATATTTCTCGGTCATTTGGCTGTTACTTTGCTTTGACTGGTGAATAATCGGTCATTTGCAGGTTTTCAAACTTAGAATGTGTTCGAACTTCTAACGACCAAGGCTTGGCTTAGGCCTACAGCACAAATAACACACAGTATAGGGTATGTGGCCGGCGCGTAATGTTGTTTATTGTGGGCCAATTGCTCCTGCGAAGTCTTTGGGGTGTAGCTCGATGCCGGAATCCAAAAATAGAAGAGAATTCCGTTGTAATTGTTCCTTATTTATTCCGGTGATTATTCTCCTCTCAAATTATATTATATACCAGTGATTAGCGATGATGAATTACTAACAATTATGCTGGAATCATGTTGGCTGGATTTAGAAATATAATGATTTCAAGCTACATGCTCCTAGAATGATTTTGGAGCTACATGCTCCTAGAAAACTAGTGATGATGCATGCTTACATTTCGAGGTCTCCAGCAAGAGTGTCATGGGACTGAGGCCTCCGACTTAAGGCAGGAAGTAACTATAATGGGATAAGCTTGTAATTGGCTGAAAGTGGCACCCTATAAATAAATGACCAATCACAGAGGAGACGGGAAACCAGACGGACTAGGTGCCGTATGCACTGTCTCAATTTTATGCAAACAAGGTGTTGCACCATAATTCTGCAATTCTGTAAACAAATTTGCGGACCTAGAGCTGATAAGCCTAAAATATATACTTCATTACATCCCCTTATGAATTTTTGAAAATTTGAAAATGCAGTTTGAAAAATTTTACTCCTCTAAATATGCGCCATGTGAGTAAATGAAACATGACATGATATAACACACATCAAATTATATTACAAAAAAGCAGGATGGTTTGAGGCAACACGGGGAGGGAGTTGAGGGAGGGTCATCCCTGAATGGAGAAAACACCAAAAATGTGGTTCCAAAACTCAGCTCATCCTAAAGGTTCATACATTCATCAAATGATATCATACTTGACTGACTGTCATGGTACAATACGCGAAATGCACTCTCAAATTCATTGCCCAACCTGGGCATAAATTTGCCCAACCATTGGTTCCGTATGCCTCCACCCCAAAATTGGTAAAAAAGTGCCCAATTCAGTTGGTTAACAGTTTTACTCATTAGTTGGGCAAAAACTTTGCCCAACCACTTTACCCATCCAATCGAGCAGAAAAGGTTATTTATTACCCCATATACGGAGCAGTGGCGTGTGCAGGATTTTGGAGGTGGGGCACAACCTGTGATTCTCCCGACAGACATGGAGGAGTGTCACAAGTGCACTGAAGGTGCACCACGAGCGCGAAGCGCGAGTTTGCACGCGTGGGGTCCAGGAGACGTCGCTGGGGGACCTGGCAGGGTCCAGGGGGCAAAGCCCCCCCGAAGCTCCTGCAATATAAGGTAATAAGACCGCCGTAAATTGGTTCTAGAGGCCTTATTGATCAGGTTTCGTTTGTTTCAGATTTTGTGAAATTCGATGTCAATGACGGAGAGTTCAAGTTATCCTCTATGTGTTGTAAGCTGCAGTGTGCTACAGTATGTGTCACATACATTGACAGGACTGTACGTTTAAGATCACGAGGCCAGTCAAGAAGGCTACTTGAGATGATCGCAAAAGTTAGCAGCACTGTTTCATCCTTAAACCTATATAGTTTTACCATTACAGATGGTTAAAGTGACTAGCGCGAAGCGCGAAGGAAACTTAATGGTAGTAGGCCTACCTGCATCATGGGCCAGATATTAATATTGATAGCATCCTGTTTGATTATTCACTGAAGGCAGGGATGGAGAAACAGGGGGTTGAGGGGTTACAACCCCCCTCACTTTCAAAGAAATTCCTTATTGACTTTGTGTTTTTCACACAGTAAATTTTTTGAAAGGTCGTCAACCCCCCCCCCCCCCCACTCACACACACACACTGTTGAGAAGAAATCTCCGCGCCTGACTGAAGGGCGATTGGAAGAGCTCTATCCTTTGGTACACGACCAAATAATGAAAAAATCTCTCCTAATCTCATTCTGTAGCTACTTCTAAGTTTTGAGTGCCAGGGATGGCACCAGGATTTTTCCCGACGGATGACCAGACGGGCGGAGGCAGCGACCCGAAGCCCCGACAGCCCCGATGCCGTCAAGGAAATGTTGGGGGAGGGATCTGAAGAAAACCTGTGTACTAAACCATGCCATTGTAGGGCATGTATTTCATAAAATGTGTATATACTTGAGGAACGTAGTGTCGGAGCTGCTTTGCTGTTTTCCCCAGAATCTAAAGTGTGAAATTGCAAAGCGAGCGAAGCGAGCGAAAAAATTTTGGGGTACCCTACACTAAAAAGAATCAGTACTTATTGAAAGCTAATAAAGGTCAATTGTCCTGGCAGTTGGTCCCTATGGGGCATAACTTACATTGTACTTCTCTCCTTGTGTCACTATAGCCGTACCCCACTACAGACCCAAGAGAACATTGACTAAATGAAGTGATATGAGGTAAAATGAGGTGAAATTCCTTAGATTTACCTAAATTATTGTATTCTACTTCTTCAGTTACTTGAAAAAGGTGGAAATGGTTTGAACTTTATTTAGCTATAAGTAACAGAAATGAGGAAGAGTGGACAAAGCGTACCGAAAATCTTGGGTTTTAGCAGAAATGACCCTTTGAAAGCCAAAATAAGTAAACCGATCATGAATGGCGACAGAATTTTCCCGACAGAGGGCTGGGCCATGCCAGCGACCCTGAGCTTCGACAGCCCCTCTGTCGAAGAGGTGGTGACAAAGGGATATGGCTTACTATCCCATGCCATTTCAGGGCATATTTTGCATAATATCACTTAATACTTCATGAGCCGAGTTGCGCACTTTACATAGTGTTCTTTCGAATCTGAAACTTGAACTTGCATAGGGCGCGAAAATTGTTGGTAGGATTACACAAAAAAGATATGTGTCCATTAATAACATAAAAAACTGTAGGGGTTCTAGAGCATATCGGGGATAACATACATTTTATCGAAACACCTGGACTACCCTATGAAATAGCCAAACTTTTGTCCGTGAGTCGCTCGCACACTGACCGTAACTCACGATACACACACAAGAGAATAGCAACAAGGCTTAGCGACATGGGATGGAATTTTCGACCTCCACATAAACAGTGTACTCTGCCAGGCTGCATGTTTCGTGGTAAGGTTGGCAGGACCCGTGCTATCTAGCAATGTGGAATGGAACTGCTGAAGATCCTTTTGGGTTCTTATTAGAGAAATTGTCCTCTCTCAGGCGCCGTCGGGGACTGCATACTCTATCGTATCGATTAAGACTCCCCGATGGGAGCCCGCCCCCGCCTGGCGCCATCCCTGTTGAAGGCTCAGTGTGTCTCTTCAGTCTTATTCTCTTCCCCTAACCCTTAAATCCCCCGACTAAGGGATTTTCCCCCGACTGACTTCGGCGGTGGGGGGCCTATGCCCCCACCCCCGCCCCTTTGAACACGCTACTGATACGGAGTGCATACAGAACCAATGGCTGGGTAACCAAAGTTAGGAGTTTATTTTGTTAATTCTGTTGTATGTGGTCCTGATTTATTTCAGTGATTAATAACAACCATGCTGGAACCATGCTAGCCGGCTTTAGATAAAATGATTTGAAGCTACAGACTCCTAGAATGATTTGGAGCTACAAGCTTCTAGAACACTATTGACGAGGCCTTTTTTCCAAAGCTCCTCGACTCTCTGGCGAAGAGCCAAGGGGCGAAACCAAACGTTATTCCCGAACGAGTTCTGCTCCCCAAAGGAGCTACGTCAGTGAAAGGCTCCTAGAACACTACTGATGATGCATGCTTACATTTAGAGGCCTTCAACAAGAGTCTCATGGGATTGATTGAGGGATTGATTGAGACTTAAGGCAGGAAGTAACTATAATGGGATAAGCTTGTGATTGGCTGAAAGTGGCACCCTACAAATAAATGACCCTACACTGACTGAGGGGACGGGGAAGCAGACAGACTAGGTGCCATGTACACTGCCTCAATTTTATGCAAATGAGGTATTGCACCATAATTGTCCAATTATATAAACAACAAATTTGCGGCCCGCCAGGTGATAGCCTAAGCCTAAAGCATGTATTTCGTTACATCCCCTATGGACTTTAAAACTTTTGAAAATGCAGTTTGAAAAATTTTCTCCTCTAAATATGCATGTGAGCGAATAGAACATGCAATGATATAACATACGTCAAATTCTATTACAAAAAGCAGGATGATATGAGGCAACATGAGGAGGAAGTTGAGGGTGGGTCATCCCTAAATGGAGAAAACACTGAAAGTGTGGTTCCAAATTTCAGCTCTCCCTAAAACTTTATACATTCATCATTATAAATCCTTGACTGACAGTCATGGTAAAATATGCGAAATTCTTTCTGTTATCTTAATATGTCTGACAAAGTGAAATTACCTCTCTGCCTTCACATCATTGATTGTGAATGACCAACTGTACCACAAGCACATAACTACCAGATCAAAAGTGACCATTCTGATGTTGAAAACTGTCAAAAGGCTAGAAGTGAACAACACTATCACCATACTTGTAAAATGTTGTTATTCAAATATCGGAGAATGTTAGCGATATTCAAATATTAATTTTTTTAAGTTGTTGAGTCCATTCACCATTCCTAAAATTTCATTCATTCAATTAAATCAACATCACATGCATATATGAAATGCAAATCCCCTCTTCTGTATTCATATGCAAATGTCAAACTTCATTTTGTGTAGACCAAATTATGTGAAACTATCTGAAAAATGACGCAACTCCTTGCAGTGGCAAAACTTTCAAAACCCATTGGGGCTACTATGAACTCTCTGTCACACATTTAAGAAAGAAAAAATAACATGGTTGTGTCCCCTGTAACACACTGACAGGGCAAATTCGCAAATTAGACCAAATGCATGCTATCTTGTACTTGCATTTCATGACAGATAGTGCGAAATTACCCAAAGCAAATTTGGTAAAAAAGTTCGAGGACAACTCTGCAAACTTAGGGTTGATAAGTCCCAAGAGAGCATAAAATAAGGCAAAGTGTAAAAAGAGCCTTCCTCTCTGATTGAATAGCACTAAGGCTACAAACGAAAATAATATAGGAACATGACATGGTCTACGGTTACATTACGTGTGAATTGTACAGCTTCATATTCCTACGTACGTTCATTCACTTTGAGCAAATGTAAACAAACTTTCTGATTGGCTAAAAGTTGACACACCTTCGATTACACCTACCTAATGGAATGCACAGTATTCGCGAATTCTGCATAATGAGCTGACTCTCTTGACACTGTTGCGTACTATAGACTAAAGCATGAAGCACTGCGTACACTAGGCCTGAAAATACAGGTGAATAATTAACGTTCTAAATATCAGCTTGCACTTGCATGATAAACTGTCTATGTTAGCATAAACATTACAGATACGGTACGTAGCTCCTTTGGGGGACTCCTTCGGGAGTAATGTTTGGTTTCGCCTTTGCGCTTCGCCAGAGAGTCGAAATAAGGGCTATAGCGCTTATCAGGTTAAATCTTACTTCCATACACTCAAATCTGAACTAAGTCCATAATCCGTCCATTAACGCTTCACGTTGAGCATAACCAATTTTTTGTTTGTTTTTGTTTTTTACCCCACATTGACTTTGCACGTAGAAGGCATCTCGAAAAAAAGACTTTAAGTCCAGCTTTCACTGAGCGGTTGGGTTTTTCTTTGCCCGCAACGGCCGCAACCGCCCCCAAACTCCCCAAACGGCCCCAGTGTACATCGGAATTTTTACAATCCCACTTGGGGGTATATCCCACATTGTCTGGGGAGGGGGAGGGCTCATTAAGCATCGTCACTCTTGCATTTTGTCCTCCTTTGACTTTGCAAGTAAAAGGCATCTCGGAAAAGAAGTCTAAATGCCACTGAGCTTATATGGAAAACCATTTTCTGATAACTAAATGCACATATCACGCTGCATACTGGCGTCCAAAGTTTGAATAACCTCAAATCCGCCCTGGACCTTTATAATAATCTGTACTTTCGGTTACCATAGAATTTCATGAAATGAAATAACACTTCCTAGACAAAATATTATGAGCCGATTTTCTACATTCTTAACATGTAATATTGTGAAAGCGCAAGCATCGCACAGGGACACCAATCGCCCTTGAACCCGCCATGGGCCCTAACGCGTTCCTCTATACCCCACGCGTCACACTCTCGATTCTCGCTAGCGGTGTTCTAGGAATCACCCAGTCTGCGTCCCCACCCACCCACCCCCGAAACTAACAAAGCCTAACAAAGCGCCTTAAGTGAGAGCTCTCAGCGCCGACAAAAGTGCTCCGAGATGTACGGTATTCATGGGAATTGTGGTGTCCACAGTGAATCCCAGCTGGGAGCAGTGCCGTTGTCGGGGGGGGGGGGGGGCTTGGGCTTGAACTAAGCTTCAATCCTCGGAACCTAGCGCCAGCATCTGCTGCTGAGTAGTGAACAAGGATACTTTTATCTGAAATATGTTCTATACAGCCTGAGTGACAATTTCAGGCTTAACTTCATACGTCTTGGAAAACATGCCTCTCCCCTTTTCCCTTTCCGATACATCAGTGCTTAATGTTTTTTGAACAATTTTAATATTTTGACTGACAATTCCTATAAGGGAGGATTAGAGCTTCATGCCCACATCCCCTGTGGGTACACTGACTGAAAAGTACTGCGATTTGTGCATTTTGTGGGTATAAATCGAACTGACGTTTCAACAAAAATCATTGCAAACAGTATACGTTGCCATCACTTATTGGTTCTCGTCAATGTGAGGTCCTAGGGTCTAACACAGATGTATCGGTTGAGCACCAGGAAGAGTGGCCCAGGAATCCTTACGATATTGATGAGTTTTATTAACTTTTAATTGGCTAAAATACAGTCCCAGTCAACGTGAAACACTGTTGAAAGAAAAGTGCCGCACCATCAAGGATACTTGTATTTGTATATAATGGTGGTACGAAACATTCCAGCATCTAAGTGGTACGAATGAGGTCCAGGGATTCTTGAGCATATAAGACATTTTGTAGGGAACACTTTTGCATTCAATCCTACATAAAGGCTTTCGTCAGCATACAGAATAAACATAATACTCTAGTACGGCTTTTAAGATTAAAACAGAACTAAACTAAACTAAATTGTGGATATTTGAATTTTGACATGTCCACAAAAAATTCCGGTAGAGAGCTCTCGATGATGTATGGTGCAGGATTATTTCGCTTTGAGACGGGCAATATACCGTGACCGGACAACTCCCAGCCGGACAATTCCCTCCCGGACAACTTCCACCCGGACAATTCCTCCCTACAACTGGCAACCCGGACAATTCACACCCAGGCAATTCGCACCCGGACAGTTCCCACTCCGGACAATTGCCAACCAGGACAATTTCCACCCCCTATGATTCGCACCCGGACAACTCCCACTCCGGACATTTTCCACCCGGACAATTCCCACTCCGGATAATTGCCAACCCCTACAATTGCCACCCGGACAATTCACAATCCGGACAATTGCCACCCGGACAATTCTCACTCCGGACAATTGCCAACCAGGACAATTCCCTACCAGACAATTCACACAATTCCCCATCCCGAATGGCTCCCAACCATGTCAATTGCCCCTACCAAAGCTCAGGAAAGTTCACCCTATAACATTGCACTCTCCTATGTGACATTAAATGCAGGCTACAACATTTTGATAAAAACTGAAAATGGCAACCAGAGATAAGTTTAAGGTACTGTAACTCATAAGCGATTGTTCTAGACACTCTTTAAAATGGTGGGTTGCTTTGCCGAACACAGTCCCATGCCAAGGGGAAGGGAGAGAGGGGTTGGGTTGTAGTGTTTCAGACGAACCCTCCTACCTTTGAAAACGAACCTCCTTTGGAATCAACCACATTTTGAACTATGTGGGTGGTACGTCTTGTATTTTCCCTAACCTTAGGAATGCAGATACTGTCTGCAAATTTAGCATAGGCTTATTCCATTGCAAATTTATTTTATTTCATCACAGTACGTATAATTACGTCATGCTCAATACCAGAAATCGCTCGCTTCGGGAGCGATATTACTGACTTGGGTTCCCTCGATGAACAAGGTTACGTTATACATTTGTACATTTGCCTTTTTTTTTGTACACCTTGACTTATTAATTATTGTAGCCTGTAGGATCATTTGGGAGGCTACCCCCTGAATTTTCACACCCCAAATGAAAATTGGTCTTCTTGAAAAGTAATCAATGAAAAAATCACTATACCCTGATTGAAATTTGAAAGTCCTCAGAACCTGGGAAATCACACAAAAGGTATTTTTTTTTCTGAATTTAACCTCCACCAAACACAGGCTCTTAAACAGGGGCCCGTCCTAACGAATGACTAACCCCACTTTAAAAGACTGCATGGAACCCGACTAATTAACGGATGTTCAAGCCCAGGCGACATGATGCGCTGGACAGTGCACACACCTGTATAAGGGTTAAAGCTTGTAGCGGTTGCCGTGTCCCACAACCTGGAAGTAAATTACAATCAGGACTAATAATTTATTGGGCTGATACCCAGGGGAGTCACCACCTCAAGATATTTTCAAAGTTCGGTCTGTCGGGCAAATTTTGCAGTCCGTCGGGAAAAATAGCCACTTTCTTTTGCAATTTATTTACATTGTCAGAAGAAAAATCTTTTATTTGAGTTTACAGAAATGTCGAGAAATTTTGAGCACAACGCTTAACTTAATAAATGAACTACTGTCCCGTGGATATATTATTTTTGATACATTTAACCAGAGACGTAACCCCTCACTTTTCTGTTGCTGCTGTGTTTGCTAAAAATCAAAAATTCATTCGCGGTGCCACCTTTTTGGTTGTCATGTATGGGTACTTTCAAAAGTTTTTTCTCATTCGGTGATTGCTGTTAACTTTAAATTTTTTGTCATGGTGTTGAGTTTCAGAGACCGGGTGGTGCTTTATTGAGCGGTTTGTTCGTATTTATCTTTTTTTTGGGTCGGGCGTAAAATCTGTCTGAAAATATGTTCTTCTGTGACCTTCAGGTAGCCGCGACACTCACTACAGAAAAGGCAGTTGAATTCTTAGCTTTAACTACATCACAGTGAGATTAGTTTTATGTACGCTTTCAATTGGAATTAAAATGATGAGCACTATACATATAAACAGTGGCGTTTTTGCTAGTATTTTTTGTTTGGGGGCTCTGGGGGCTAGGGATTTTTGTGGGGGCTTTCCGTTTACTATCTAAGCGGAAGCGCCAACATGGGTCGAACGCGGAGCGTACCAAGGAAATTTGAGATTTTAATACATCCCAGATATTCAGGAAATGGCACTGAATTGCCAGGCTTGATAGCAGCCCATCAAGAAGTGCATTTTGTTTGTCAAAAAAAATGCAGAGTGGTGATTTTTATGTTATTCTCAAACACATTTCCTGTGGAAGACGGATTAGCTCAGCTTGTGTCGGAACTTTGGGTCCGAGGATTGCGTTTGAATCCCGTTTTTACTATCAAAATCGAGCGCCACCATGAGTTTTGGCGGCGGAGCTTGCCAAGAAAATTTGAGATTTTAATACATCCCAGATCGCCGAATGACATTTGCCAGGCCCTGATGGTAGCCATCAAGAAGTGCAATTTTTGTAAAAAAAATGTAAAGTTTGATTTATTTTATTCTTATAAAATATAACGTTTGTCCACAATCTATGGAATCTATTTCAAAATCATTATTCAGATTGGAGTTATAGATTGGAGTTATCCCGAAAGGATTTTCAGTGGATTTTGATTGGAATGGAGATTTTCCACAGCCAGAGTCTATCATTATCAAGTTGAGTAGATTCCCCAGTCGAGTGAATTTTTTTTCTTGGCCTCAGACGCCAGTGGGGGCGCTTGGGTGCGAACGATTTTGTCGGGGCTGGTGCCGCCCCGTAGTCTCACGCCACTGCATATAAATAAGTTAATCCATTAAAAGATCCGATAATTACTTATTAAAATGAAAACGAAAGTTTGAATATCGTGCTTTGGAATAAAGGTAAATTTTGATGTTAATTAAAAACAATAAATGTTATTCTGGATTTGAGTTTTGTTTCTGGTTATGTCAGGGGCGGATCTAGGGTCTTTTCTGAGGTGGGGTCCAACATAAAAAAGGCACATTCGTTGTTTTTAATTTTGGTTCCCATAAACGTCAACGAGTATACTTCCGACATATTGACAAAGAAGGATGAATCTCGATAGCATCAAAAATTGGAATCAAACCTGGTGTGTCTACTATCTCCAAATGTAGATTTTGCAACAGCGCGCTAAATTTTTGGTGTAAGCCTCACTTATAATATTTTAGAACACTTATCCGGACAGTTTGGCGACTATCGGGCTAAACTTTATTGTACTACTTCCCTCCTCGAGTCACTAGCCGTACCGTACGGCAGTACGCAATTGAACTTTTAACCAGGTTTATAGCGAAATGCGATTCAATTCCCAGAAAAAAAAAAAAAACATTTACTAAATCCAGGTAATTCTACGTTAACTGAAAGGTGGAAAGGTTTGTACTATATTTATCTACATGTATATACGGAACTGAGTAGAGTGACAAAGCGTTCGTAAATTGGGTTTTTATCCCAGAAATTACCCTTATGAACGAGGAAAGCTCAAATAAGTAAAGCGACCATGAAGTGTTGGGCAGAATTTTTCCAACAGGGGGACGGGCCATGTCAGCTGCCCCAAGTTCCCGACATTCCCTATTTCGAGGGTATGATGAAAGGGCAAAGGGAGGAGCCCTCATTATCCTATCATTGCAGGCATATTTTGCATTATATCGCTTAATATACCAAGTCTCGAGTTGCGCACTGATGTGTTCTTTGAATCTGGAGCGTAGAGCTAGAGCGCGTTAAGACGTGCGAAAATTTGTATGCGTGCCGTCTCGCCTAAATAAACATGAAAGACGAAGACAAAAAAATGTGGTCTGTGATCGTACGGGTGTACATGTATTGTATCGAAGCCGTTTGGACTACACGATGAAACAGCCAACTTTGTCCGTAAGGTCCCGCTCACCACTGACTGTACCGCTGTTTACGCATGACACACACAAGAGGACGACCAACTATGCTTTGCGCTACTGGATGGAAGTTACACCTTTACATAAACATGTACTCGCTGCCTATATGTTACTTGGTAAGGTGGACATGACTTGTGCTATCCTGCTATGTGGATGGACTATTGACGAAAACAGATTATCTCTACTGGCGCGCGTAGCGCGGTGAAAATTTGGTGTTCTTAATAGAGAATTTGTTATCCGCTTGGAGAGCAAAAAAAAAAAAAAAAAAAACAGTAACCGTCGGGGCGACTAGTTTGTCTCGGAGACTGCATACTTTCGACTAAGACTCTCCCTGACGAAACTGTAAAAAACTTCCCCGACAGGGGGCCAGGCCTTTTCCGACGAGGCTGAACCCTCCCCCCACCTGGCGCCCCGCTATCTCGACTAGGGGAGGGGGTTAAAATCTGTATGTTGTGTTCCCTATATAGTTGCGGCGTGACTGCAAAATACTCTGTCAAGCAGGACTGAAGTCGAATGTGTGCTTTTTATTGCGACAGCATGACCGGTCATCGTCAAGAGACTCAAAAAATTGAACCGACTGACATTGTGCGTTACAACTTTGGCCCGGTGGTGTTTTTATATAGTAATTTTAAAATGTAACAAAATCGATTTCGTCCTATCGTAACTTCCTCTGGGTCAAATCTTGACATGGTAGACTATTAAACCTAAGATTGGCTTTTTATATCCCTCACTTAGGCGACACAATACATAAGAAGAGTTAATTCCATACCCACGAATAAGCCGAAACGTATTTACCTACCCTCTCTTGTTTCAGGAAGGGAGGATACTACAGCGGTGGTGGACGGTTTATCGTAAAGATGTAGCGATTAGAGGGAGTGTGAAAGATCATTATTTTTTAGCCAAAAAACTCCTAGCAGTGACCTTTTGGATCAATTTAAAAAACTCATAGTGAATACGTTTTATAAAGCGCTAGCCTACGTGTGTAGACGAAGAATCTGCGTGTTTTGTATTACTTTGAATGCCCAAGCACCCACAACGTGGTTCCAAGCAAAAAGTAATTAGAATGCCTGACTGTCACGCAGGCAGTAAGACATACTGTAGTCACATTCTCTGTAAAACGATTGCACTATTCGTGTGTCGGGGAGGGCAATATAGGCTACCGTAGTCAAATATATTGCCAAAAGTTTCTGCTAGACTTTTACGTATGGATTGATCGATACTGGGCGGGGGTAACCAAAATCTCCTCGGAATTGGACAACTGCCATTACCTGTAAAACTTTTTTTTTTTAAGGCTAGTGTGGAAAAACCCAAGTTTGAAAAAGGGCACACTGAAAAATTTGAGGGGGGTCCGGACGTCGGCGACCCCCCCTGGATCCGCCACTGTATGTTGTCAACGCCATTTAATACAGTGTAAAGGAAAAATAAAGTGAATATCAGTTATCATTTCTCTGTCGTAATAAGTGATTTTTCAAAATGAAGAAAAATTGACATATCTTGTTTTGTAACCATACTCTTCCTTTGTCTTTTGAAGGTCCTATAAAGTTATCACATTCAATCAAAGCACTTGACCATCGTAGTTACAGTGTCATTATACTATAGGAGCCCGTGTTGCCATCACTCAGTGTAGCTACACGTTGACGCTATAGCTAATACTATTCACATTGTGCTTGTACAGGTAAGCTACTAGCATTACCAGGGAGTTGTGGATTACTAGCATTCCCCATTGACCTTTTATGAAGTGAGGAAGGAAGAACACTATAAATAGCAACGAACAAAGACTTTAATAACATGCATAATTCATTACTTTCTCCTCGTTATCCTACGAAAAAATGGCCGTTGCAATGTCCATTCAGGGTTTTTTTTACCCTTCCTCAGATCCCGCTGTGGTAATTAAAACAGTGACGGTAACAACAACCGAAAACTTCCGTACACTTTTAACTTTTCACCGGCTATCCCTTTTTGGAAGTGAGTGTTGATTTCTAAACTATATTTCAAGGTAAAAAACAATCTGTGAAAATAGCTTACAAATTCCTGAGTTGTGCTATTATAATTAATCGGGGGGGGGGGGGGGGGGGTGTATTTTCAGCAAAAAAAACTTCACGGGCTGGAGGGACTCGAGTCCGGAAGTGAACTCAAGTCCTACTTAAGTCGCGCTTTTGGACTCAAACTTTGGACTTGGACTTGAGCTTTTTGGACTTGGACTCGGACTCGGGCTTTCCTGGACCTCGGGACTTTGACTTTGACTTGAAGTTCGAGTCCATCAAGTCCCAGCCTTTTTCTTCATCATGTTATTTAAATTTCATAATCCTCCCCAACGCAATGACATTTGCAATGTAATAAAGCCTATAGTTTCCTTTGATGTAGTAGGTCTACTGTACTGTAGGTTATTAGGACTTGTACCATGAAAGTATCTTAGTCTTATGAAAAGATTTATTAGTTCCTTATAAGCTTTTTTACAACCCACTTTATTTTGGTCTGTGATACAGCATGTAAGTGGCATCAGGAAGCAATTGCATGCATGTGCATAAAACTACGATAATTGCTCAATGATGGCTATTTTATTGTGTGTAAGTGTGTAAGTGTCCTGTCTTTTGTGGAGAATACGGTGGGAAAGGCGAAGTTGGTTGGTATCTGGAAGTATGCTTCTCAGTGTTCTCCACAAGGGGTTTTTAGGCAGGAGGGGGCGGCCCGCCCCTGAGGGGAAAATTGCCGCACCCTGAAAATAGCGACCGCCCTCCTAAAATCCAAGCCCCTAAAAACGCTCCGCTCCCGCTCCTCCCGCCTCCCCCGAAAAAAAAGTTGACAATAGGCTACTTTTTTTTTCAAATGAAGGCCGATCCGCACATATTTTTAAACAAATTAAGTGATAAATTTGTAAAATGGTACGCTATGAGTACTGGGTAGGATCTGTCAACTGACAGGCTAGTCAGCGGGAATCCCTCACATTAACAACGTGCTTCGCTATCGCCTGTGTCTTTGCGCTGACCGGCTCCCTTAAATTTTTTGTGGAGAACGCTGATTTCCTGTAGTTTTCTTTGGGAGGACCGTAGATTAGATGGATTAGCCAAAGGTATGATAGAATCTCAGTAGTAGGTCCTAATTATTACAGCAAGCTCACTCTTACACAGGCTACAATTAAGGCCTACATTGTGTAACCTGGGTTAGGCCTATGGATAGATATCATAAGCTACAGTGTTTTATGGTACTGTCGTGGAACCTTGTAATTAATCCAGTTTCGTACTATAATCTTCATTAAGTTTGACATGCAGGTTTTCTAATGGTTTTGAGTACAGTTTGTAGTAGCATACTGAGCTTAGTGCTAGCAGGGAGCTTTCAAAGCCAAGCAACCCGAAAATTTTACAATTTTGACTTAGACTCGGAATTGGACTCGAGAACACTGGGAACTCGGACTCGGACTTAGACTCGAGCCCTCGGGCTTGGACTCGACGCTTCGGTGGACTTGGCTGCAGCCCTAAAAAGTTCCTTACAACTTTAAGTGCCTACACTAAGTGTCTCTTAGCTGAAAAGGTGACATTCCGCAACATTTTGGAAAAGGTGCCCGCCTGTGTGATTTCAATGTCTTGACCCACATCGATCCATCCATTGCCTTAAAAAAGGTAATGAGACCAAGGTTCTTGTGTGTGGGGATGGGGTGGGGTGGGGTGGGGTTAGGGTTAGGGTTAACTTTGTAATTGGGGATGAATTTCCTAAACAAGACAACAATACTCTACATCCTCGAATTTTGACATGTAGCTTATTTCAAATAACTTGAATAGAGAGACCACGACCGTAGTCTGCAGGGGGCATAGGGGCAACTGCCACCCCACCCTGCGATTTCCAAATCGTAAAGGAAAAGTTGGCCGAATGCGGAAAATATAACTTAAATGCTGAAAATTTCCCTGTCCAAATTATGATTTCAAGGCCCTAAATCTGAGATATAGGCAATTAGGTCCCGGACTTCCCGCCGTAGATGTATTTTATACGGGGTTTTCCACCTCCTGTTCGAATGAACCCCAACCTTCCTTCTAGAAGATACAACGCTTGAATACACCAGCATATACTCTCGCTACAATATAAAAACTTAACCTATGATTACCTATAGTTATTACTTAAACTCAAATGAGCTGGTAAGGAAACTTTTCATTTAAAAGGACATAAGTAGTCTCCGCAAACCTTATTTTGAAACAAAAGCTAAAATCCCACAAATGTCCTTTTATTCTCCACTTCAAGAATTTTCTTTGATATGTTAGAACATAAAAATGCCATATTCAAGGTAAAACAAGGAGTTACCCTGTACGTGAATTTCACAACTCAGTTTGTGTGGAAAAACATATTTCAACATGATCCTCAAAAGGCATCATGAAATAGGAAAACTCGGGTACACTATTCAAATCGGGGGTGACTGCATTTTCCCTTTTTAATCAAATCCAGCTATTTCCTCTTTAAATCTAAATTTGTTTCTGAAAAATCAATGCAATCTAAAAATGAAAGGATGTTCAAGATGCAACTTTAATCTTCAAAATGTGTCATGTCTCCCCATAAGGGGAGGGGGGGGGGGCCCTTTTTTTTTCGACCGAACATTTTCTTGCCAGGCCTATGCTACCGGATACGCGCCAACGAATGGTACTTTTCCACAGCGACGCTACTACAAGAGCGGAGGGCGAAGCCCGCAAAACTTGCCAGCCTTGTAGGGATACTATGCCACAGTCTAAAAAAAATTGAGTAAACTAATTTCAAATTTGAGGTCATGGTTATCAGATCCAAAGCTTTACCAAAGATAACAACATGTTATATCTCAGGAAAACTTTAAAACAAACATATCTCAGCAGTAGAGCTGTCATCCCTCTCCTAAGTCAACAAACCAATCCCCTTCAATTACACCCTACTAAATAAACCAGTCAAAACCTGCCAGTATGAAGCGTTTCTCGAAAGGATGTATCTTACTGTTCAAAGCAATTGCCAAAAATTCGGTATTAAAAAAAAGAAGAAAAAAAAAAGAAAAAAACTACACAAATATATAGCTGCCATGTTACTCTTTGGGCCTACACGTTGAGGCGTACAAGTAAGTAGGCCATACTTTATGTGGTAAGGATTAAATGGGTATCAATTGTGAGCGTCATTCCCACTATTATTTCCACATCTGTGACAATTCTCCATGAAAATAATCCAAGAAGTTCTTCAAGCTATTCCATACGGCATTTGACAAGACGCTTGACACACTTGACACAGAAGCCTGATTCACTTAACGGCAAATATTTGTTAGCACTAAAAAGCAGTGCACACTCAATATATTACGCAATAAGTGCCTGTAGACATGAAAGCGAAGCAGTCAGAGAGAGACCAGCTGAAAACTGATACCACCATCGTCTTCGACTTACAGCATGACTACCATTTTACGTTCGACGAATAAAAGGCTGTTAAGTTGCCGTTTTGACTGTGTGAAATTCCGTTTCTGCTCTATGCGGCATACGCGTTCACTAATTGCGCAATCCTTTAACAAGCGGATGTCCGTGTCCAGGTCTAGTCTCAGTTAAAATAAGGGTCAGAGCTCAAATCGGGTTTTGATGTGTTAGAGGGGAGACTTATTCTAAGCATTCTGGTGAAATTTGCATTGAAATCCGATGTGTGGTTGTCAAGATATTAGCAGTTAAAGTTGTCACATTTTCAAAACAAGTAAACTTGAAGCAAGCACATATGACATCATAGCCTCACATTAATGAATAGTCTTTTGTTTTTCCTTAAACTTTAAAACCACTTTTATCCTCCACAATAACATGTTATCGAAATGTGATTGCATGGGAGGCACAAGAATTCTACAAACATCACTTTCCACTGGGAAGGTCAGCACAACAGAATGAAAAAAAAAAATCAAATAAAACAAAGCACTTCTCATCAATGTGAGGCAGTAATATAAATAACCCTTGTTTACCTCAAGTTTACTTTGGATCACAAATGTAGTAACCTCATTTGCTGATATCTCGAGTACTACATTTCCGATTTGACTGAAGGTTTCACCAAATTGCGTAGATTTAGTTCTGTTTTTTTTTCACATTTGAAAATTATTTTTTGCTTAAACTCTTCCTTTAATAAACAAAGGACTTTTTGTTTTTAAGGAGGAGGTCTCCGGAATTTTTTAATTTTGTAATCTGTAGAGGTCATGCTGTACGCTGTAAGATTTGGAAAGGGGTCCCTTCATTACAAGTTAGCGTATGCTATTTCTTTTTTTTTGTGTTTTTTTTTTTTTTTTTTGTTTTTTTTTGTTTTTTTTTTTTTTTTTTGTAGCTAATAAAGACTCTATAAGGTGAAAGAGAAGGTGGCTCTCTGTGCAACATTTTCTTTACAAGGTTGCCAATGAACCGGTTAGGGTATGCAATTCCACATTTGCTATTTTTACTTCCCCTTTCCGCGAAGGTTCCAAGACCTCTACCAAGGTATAATAGCAGTAAATCATTCAGGGAGGTCCAGGTTCTTCAACTATAAAGCCCCCCCCAAAAAAAAAAAAAAAAAAAAAAAAAACCCCAAACAAAAAAATGGCATTTCGAATAGAGGTTAGACATTTCTAAATTGGGGGATAAAAAAGTTACAATATTCAAAACATGTACAAATAAATTTAACAGACAAAATACTATTAATAGTACCATTTTATAGGTTAATTGCAATTCCTACTCATTTCGATCTACTTGTTGGAAGTATTTTTAGTCTTTAAAGGGAGGGACACACCCTACGATATTAGCAGTAATACGACTGCCCTCAGACATGATGACAAAGCAGTCAGCCAGGCAAACTACATTGGTCTTCGACGTTCCAAGGACAGCGGGTTTACCGTTTCACAGTCGACGCAAAAAAAATAAAAAGCATACAGTAGTTGCTAATAAACAGCAATCAAGTTTGTAGTACATTTGCCTTGACTTTGAAATTCATGTAGCATTCGATAGCCCTGTAATCATTGGTACAACATGAGCGGCACCGTATGGTTTCCCTTTCGGAAAAACCAAATTTTAGGAAACCAAAAAGGAAGGGCCTTCCCGGGTGTCATCTATCTGTAGACACGCAACTTAGTCCCGGCCTTACGGGCCGAGGGCTGGGGGGCGCCCTCCCCCAAATGTCAGAAACCTTACTAAATCGGGCAGATATTTTGTCTCAGTCGGGTGGAAAATCGGACAGTTAAATTAGGATCTGGGAGTCGGGCTAAAAAATCACCGCCCTCCCTGAGGAAAAACAGTCCGGTACGGCCATTACACTCAGTGTCCCCAGTGTAACTGTCCCCAGGGATTTCACCCCCCCCCCCGACACTCCATGTGCAGGCTGCGCCTTAATCATATAACCCACATGTTTTTTACACAAGGTTGAAAGCACGATTCATTTAATTGAACTGTATGCCTGTTTAAAAGTGCTTTCGAGAACAACTTTTCATGTGATTCGACGAAACCGGCCACGCAGTGTCACGAATCGGGAAATTGTTTTTGCAAGTATCAAGCTTGCATGGCGAATTCCCTCTTCAGTCATATGCAGTATTCACTTCTTCAGCGAAACCGTGATAAAAAGAATGGTTTGTAGGTCTGTTCACAGATCCTTAATGGTAATTAAATCAAAACTAGGTGTGTATTAAAAACTTCATATTACCCTTTTACAGTAAGTGCATGATGGAAGCAGGCCAGGGAGTTAGCATTTTAAAAAATCATTAACTCTGTCATGCAAACATCCAACAACCTTTATTTAACCATCAAAATAAAGCCAATAAAATAGATCTATCGAGAATGCCAACTATTTGTGGAGGGGGGGGGGATCGTATTTGACAAAATTTTTTTCAATAAAAAATCGGAAAAAAGTGTTTTACATTCAAAAAATATACCAAAAATCAAAAAAGCTAAAAATGGACGTCAGAATTTTATAAAAAATCAGTTTAGTCACTTAGGAAAAAAGTCACTCCCGCTTATCACTTTTTTTTCTGAATACTCTAGGAAACCTAAACAAAAACCAACATGAGAGGTGATTTAGGTGTCAGGGGTAGGGCATTTAGAGATAAGATATAATTTCAAAAATGAGTCATTTTCAGTCCACTAAAAAGAAAAGTAAAACTTAAGTAGTTTCCTATGGAATTTTCATTAATGTAACATAACAAGAGAGGGACAGGGTGTAAATCGTTCTAACGATCACTACTTTGAATCCTTTTACACATTTGTAACTTAAACAAAGAAGGCGTTACACCGTGGTCATGCATATGCTACTGTAGCAAGTCAATGTTGTGAAGAAATTCACAAAGAAAATTTCCAAGCTACAATACGCTACACGTAAATCGGAATCACTTTTCAAGCAAACCTACTGTAAAGGTTTTGCTCCATTCTAAAAACTCAGACTTACTTGCATCAAAGCAAATCTCGATACAGAGACTGAATTGTATTTTCAAGGTGAAAATATTGCTGAATCTTTTACTTCATTTGATATGCCCTCTTCCCTTCGAAGTCCATCTACAATGAGTTATTGCAACTAAGTATTACGTGAATCAAAAAAAAAAAAGAAAAAGGAAAATTGCTACTATGTGTTCTTAAGTGCTACTTTTTCATTTTTAATGAAAACAATTATTTCTCATCCAAACCTTATCTTCACACGTTAATGATGAGAGAGGTCAAGACAATTGAGCAAGTTACATATTTGACAAATCTTTAAGGTATTAATCTTATTCCGGATAACCTTTTATGCACGTATTATGTTAATCCACTGTATTGGATATATCTTACATCTTTAGTCATGCAAATAGGCTATTCTTAACATCAGAAACAAAACGAGAATGTATCACAGTAAAGAGATTTTGATGGACGGAATCGTCCAAGTTATTGATCCTTAGCTTGGGTGGGTTTGTTTCTAAGATATGAGAATACTGATCTGATACAGTAATTGACATTATGTGTGAAGCACATTGTGTACAATCTATGTTAAACTTCGTAGATAAAAAGTGCATTGTCTTTTCCATAAGGCTCTTCACTGTTTAAAAGAGGAATATTTTCAGGAATTTTTTGGTTGATTTAGAAGAATATTCTCTGTAGGAGCCTATACATCATTGTAAAGAGCAAAGATGGGGAATTTGAATGAATATTTTATTTTTGTAAACTAATCTCATTATGTATGCAAATATGCAAATTAGATGACGTCATACGGTTTTCCGTAGAAACCGTAGTTTATGGTACAGGAGATTATTTGGCTTCCTTTTCTCTTTCATTTGATACCAAATTTGAGGAATTTGGACAAAAAATGAGGAAGATATGCCCATTTTACTCTTTGTTTACTTTTTGCTATACAGCCCACACATACTGACCTATGTAGGCCTACACAGTGCACAGTGCAGTTGCTCTGTGCACAGTGTAGAGGGAAAGCTTTGAATCTATCAATAGCAATGCATGGGTTTTGTAAGGTAGCTCCTAATGGACATTTTTTAGTGAGTGAAAAAGTCAGAGGGGTGTTGCGGCTTATAATTTTTTGATATTGGGAGGGGATTTTGGGCTAGAAATGTAGGTTTTTGACCGGAAATGACGCATTTTTGGAAAAATGCATTTGTTTACTTATTTGAACCTCTCCAACTCACCCTACCCTTGCCATTTTTTTTTCATATTTCTTGGTGTTTCTGCTGTAAGGAATCTCATAACGGACATTTTGGTGTTTGAACGAAAAAGATCGGACATTCCCTTGTTAATTTAGGTATTTTTTATTGGGAGGGGGTTTGGGGGATTGAAATGTACAATTTGACTGAAAATGACTCATTTTTGAAAATTATATCTTATCTCTAAATGCCCTACCCCTGACACCTAATCACCTCTCATGGTGTTTGTTTAGGTTCCTAGATATTCAGAAAAAAAAGTGAGTAGCGTGAGTGACTTTTTTCTAAGTGCCTAAACTGATTTTTTATAAAATTATGACGTCATTTTTAGCTTTTTTGAATTTTTGGTATATTTTTGAATGTAAACAACTTTTTTACGATTTTTTATGAAAAAATGTCAAATACGACCCCCCCCCCAAATAGTGGCATTCGATAGATCTATTTATTGGCTTTATTTTGATGGTTAAATAAAGGTTGGTGGATGTTGCATGACAGAGTTATGATTTTTTAAAAATGCTAACTCCCTGGCCTGCTTCCATCATGCACTTACTGTAAAAGGTAATATGAAGTTTTTTAATACACACCTAGTTTTGATTTAATTACCATTAAGGTCTGTGAAAGACCTACAACCATTCTTTTTATCACGGTTCGCTGAAGAAGGGGAATACTGATATGACTGAAGAGGGAATTCGCCATGCAGCTTGATACTTGCAAAACAATTTCCCGATTCGTGACACTGCGTGGCCGGTTTCGTCGAATCACATGAAAAGTTGTTCTCGAAAGCACTTTTGAACAGAGCATACAGTTCAATTAAATGAATCGTGCTTTCAACCTTGTGTAAAAAACATGTGGGTTATATGATTAAGGCCACCTGCACATGGAGTCTCGGGAGGGGGGGTGAAATCCCTGGGGACAGTTCACTGACATTGAGTGTATGGCCGTACGGGACTGTTTTTCTCAGGGAGGGCGGTGATTTTTGCCCGACTCCAGACCTAATTTAACTGTCCGATTTTCCACCCGACTGATACAAAATATCTGCCCGATTTAGTAAGGTTTCTGACATTTGGGGGCGGGCGCCCCCCAGCCCCCGGCCCGTAAGGCCTGGACTAAGTTGCGTGTCTACAGATAGATGACACCCGGGAAGGCTCTTCCTTTTTGGTTTCCTAAAAATTGGTTTTCCGAAAGGGAAACCTACGGTGCCGCTCTGTTGTACCAATGATTACAGGGCTATCGAATGCTACATGAATTTCAAAGTCGCAAATGACTACAAACTTGATTGCTGTTATTAGCAACTACTGTATGCTTTTTTTTGCGTCGAATGTGAAACGGTAAACCCGCTGTACTTTACGTCGAAGACAATGTAGTTGCCTGGCTGACTGCTTTGTCATCATGTCTGAGGGCAGTCGTTACTGCTAATATCGTAGGGTGTGTCCTCCTTTAAATACTAAAAATACTTCCAACAAGTAGATCGAAATGAGTAGGAATTGCAATTACCTTAATAAAATGGTACTATTAATAGTATTTGTAGTTAAATTATTTTTACATGTTTGAATATTGTACTTTTTATCCCCCAATTTAGAAATGTCTAACCCTATTCGAAATGCCTTGCCTTATAGTTGAAGAACCTGGACCTCCCTGAATGATTACTGCTATTATATTGGTAGAGGTCTTGGAACTTCGCGGAAAGGGGAAAGTAAAAAGCAAATGTGGAATTGCATCCTAAACCGGTCATGGCACCTTGCAAAGAAAATGGTGCACAGAGAGCCACCTTCTCTTTCACCTTATAGAGTCTTTATTAGCTACAAAAAAAAAAAAAAAAACGAAATAGCATACGCTAACTTGTAATGAAGGGACCCCTTTCCAAATCTTACAGCGTACAGCATGACCTCTACAGATTACATATCCGGAGACTCTCCTTAAAAACAAAAAGTCCTTTGTTTATTAAAGGAAGAGTTTAAGCAAAAAATAATTTTCAAATGTGAAAAAAACAGAACTAAATCTACGCAATTTGGTGAAACCTTCAGTCAAATCGGAAATGTAGTACTCGAGATATCAGCAAATGAGGTTACTACATTTGTGATCCAAAGTAAACTTGAGGTAAACAAGGGTTATATTACTGCCTCACATTGATGAGAAGTGCTTTGTTTTATTTGATTTTGTTTTTTTTTTTCATTCCGTTGTGCTGACCTTCCCAGTGGAAAGTAAAATTTGTAAAATTCTTATGCTTCCCATGCAATCACATTTCAATAAAATGTTATTGTGGAGGATAAAAGTGGTTTTAAAGTTTGAAGAAAAACAAAAGAGTATTCATTAATGTGAGGCTATGATGTCATATGAGCTTGCTTCAAGTGTACTTGTTTTGAAAATGTGACAACTTTAACTGCTAATATCTTGACAACCACACATCGGATTTCAATGCAAATTTCACCAGAATGCTAAGAATAAGCCCCCCTCTAACATATCAAAACCCGATTGAGCTCTGACACTTATTTTAACTGAGACTAGACCTGGACACGGACATCCGCTTGTTAAATGATTGCGCAATAAGTGAACACGTATGCCGCATAGATCAGAAACGGAATTTCACACAGTCAAAACGGCAACTTAACAGCCTTTTATTCGTCGAACGTAAAATGGTAGTCATGCTGTAAGTCGAAGACGATGGTGGTATCAGTTTTCAGCTGGTCGCTCGCTGACTGCTTCGCTTTCATGTCTGCAGTCACTTATTGCGTAATATATTGATTATATATGTGCACTGCTTTTTAGTGCTAACAACTATTTTCCGTTAAGTGAATCAGGCTTCTATGTCAAGTGTGTCAAGCGTCTTTGTCAAATGCCGTATGGAATAGCTTGAAGAACTTCTTGGATTATTTTCATGGAGAATTGTCACAGATGTGGAAAAAATAGTGGGAATGACGCTCACAATTGATATCCATTTAATCCTTACCACATAAATTATGGCCTACTTACTTATACGCCTCAACGTGTAGGCCCAAAGAGTAACATGGCAGCTATATATTTGTGTAGTTTTTTTCTTTTTTTTTCTTCTTTTTTTTAATACCGAATTTTTGGCAATTGCTTTGAACAGTAAGATACATCCTTTCGAGAAACGCTTCATACTGCAGTTTTGACTGTTATTTAGTAGGGTGTAATTGAAGGGGATGTTGACTTAGGAGAGGGATGACAGCTCTACTCTGAGATATGTTTGTTTAAAGTTTTCCTAGATATAACATGTTGTTATCTTTGGTAAAGCTTTGGACTGATAACATGACCTCAAATTTAAATTAGTTACTCAATTTTTAGACTGTGGCATAGTATCCCTACAAGGCTGGCAAGTTTGCGGGCTTCGCCCTCCGCTCTTAGTACGTCGCTGGGAAAAGTACCATTCGTTGGCGCGTATCCGTAGCATAGGCCTGCAAGAAAATGTTCGGTCGAAAAGGCTCCCTTATGGGGAGAATGACACATTTTGAAGATTAAAGTTGCATCTTAACATCCTTTATTTTTAGATTGCATGTTTCAGAAACAAATTTAGATTTAAAGAGGAAAAGCTGGATTTGATTAAAAAGGGAAAATGCAGTCACCCCGATTTGAATTAGTGTACCCGAGTTTCCTATTTCATGAATGGCTTTTGAGGATCATGTTGAAATATGTTTTTCACTGAGTTGTGAAATTCACGTACAGGGTAACTCCTTGGTTTACCTTGAATATGGCATTTTTATGTTCTAACATATCAAGAAAATCTTGAAGTGAAATAAAAGGACATTTGTGGGATTTAGCTTTTGTTTCAAAATAAGGTTGCGGAGACTACTTATGTCCTTTAAATGAAAAGTTTCCTTACCAGCTCATTGAGTTTAAGTAATAACTATAGGTAATCATAGGTTAGTTTATATTTAGCGAGAGTATATGCTGGTGTATTCAAGCGGTGTATCTTCTAGAAGGAAGGTTGGTTCATTCGACAGGAGGGGAAACCCCGTATAAAATACATCTACGGCGGGAGTCCGGGACCTAATTGCTATATCTCAGATTTAGGGCCTTGAAATCATAATTTGGACAGGGAAATTTTCAGCATTTAAGTATATTTTCGCAATTCGGCCAACTTTCCTTTACGATTTGGAAATCGCAGGGTGGGGTGGCAGTTGCCCCTATGCCCCCTGCAGACTACGGTCGTGGTCTCTCTATTCAAGTTATTTGAAATAACCTACATGTCAAAATTCGAGGATGTAGAGTATTGTTGTCTTGTTTAGGGAATTCATCCCCAATTACAAAGTTAACCCTAACCCTACCCCCACCCCATCCCCACACACAAGAACCTTGGTCTCATTACCTTTTTTAAGGCAATGGATGGATCGATGTGGGTCAAGACATTGAAATCACACAGGCGGGCACCTTTTCCAAAATGTTGCGATGCACCTTTTCAGCTAAGAGACACTTAGTGTAGGCACTTAAAGTTGTAAGGAACTTTTTAGGGCTGCAGCCAAGTCCACCAAGCTCGAGTCCAAGCCCGAGGGCTCGAGTCTAAGTCCGAGTCCGAGTCCAGTGTTCTCGAGTCCAATTCCGAGTCTAAGTCAAAATTGTAAAATTTTCCGGTGCTTGGCTTTGAAAGCTCCCTGCTAGCACTAAGCTCAGTATGCTACTACAAACTGACCAAACCATTAGAAAACCTCATGTCAAACTTAATGAAATTATAGTACGAAACTGATTAATTACATGTTCACGACAGTACCATAAACACTGTAGCTTATGATATCTTCCATAGGCCTAACCCAGGTTACACAATGTAGGCCTTAATTGTAGCCTGTGTAAGAGGAGCTTGCTGTAATAATTAGGACCTACTACTGGATTCTATCATACCTTTGCTAATCCATCTAATCTACGGTCTCCCAAAGAAAACTACAGGAATCAGCGTTCTCCACAAAAATTTAAGGGAGCCGGTCAAGCGCAAAGAACACAGGCGATAGCGAAGCACGTTGTTATGTGAGGGATTCCGCTGACTAGCTGTCAGTTGACAGATCCTACCCAGTACTCATAGGTACCATTTTACAAATTTATCACTTAATTTGTTTAAAAATATGTGCGGATCGGCCTTCATTTGAAAAAAAAAGTAGCCTATTGTCAACTTTTTTTCGGAGGCGGGAGGAGCGGAGCGGAGCGTTTTTAGGGGCTGGATTTTTAGGGGGCGGTCGCTATTTCAGGGGGCGGCAATTTCCACTCAGGGGCGGGCCGCCCCCTACTGCCCTAAAACCCCTTGTGGAGAACACTGAGAGCATACTTCCAGATACCAACAACTTCGCCTTTCCCACCTTATTCTCACAAAAAGACAGACACTTACACACTTACACACATAAAAGAGCCAGCATTAAGCATTATCGTAGTTGTATGCACATGCATGCAATTGCTTCCTGATGCCCTTACATGCTGTATCACAGACCAAATAAAGTGGTTGTAAAAAAGCTGATAAGGAACTAATAAATCTTCATAAGACTAAGATCTTTTCATGGTACAAGTCCTAATAACCTACAGTACAGTAGACCTACTACATCAAAGGAAACTATAGGCTTTATTACATTGCAAATGCCATTGCTTTTGGGAGGATTATGAAATTTAAAATAACATGATGAAGAAAAAGGCTGGACTTGATGGACTCGACTTCAAGTCAAAGTCAAAGTCCGAGTCCAGAAAGCCCGAGTCCGAGTCCAAGTCCAAAAAGCTCAAGTCCAAGTCAAAGTTTGAGTCCAAAAGCGGACTTAAGTCCGGACTTGAGGTCACGTCCGGACTCGAGTCCTCCAGCCCTGGAAGTTTTTGCTGAAAATACCCCCCCCCCCGATTAATTATAATAGCACAACTCAGGAATTTGTAAGCTATTTTCACAGATTGTTTTTTACCTTGAAATATAGTTTAGAAATCAACACTCACTTCCAAAAAGGGATAGCCGGTGAAAAGTTAAGGTGTACGGAAGTTTTCGGTTGTTGTTACCGTCACTGTTTTAATTACCACAGCGGGATCTGAGGAAGGGTAAAAAAAAAACCCTGAATGGACATTGCAACGGCCATTTTTTCGTAGGATAACGAGGAGAAAGTAATGAATTATGCATGTTATTAAAGTCTTTGTTCGTTGCTATTTATAGTGTCTTCCTTCCTCACTTCATAACAGCTCAATGGGAATGCTAGTATCACAACTCCCTGGTAATGCTAGTAGCTTACCTGTACAAGCACAATGTGAATAGTATTAGCTATAGCGTCAACGTGTAGCTACACTGAGTGATGGCAACACGGGCTCCTATAGTATAATGACACTGTGACTACGATGGTCAAGTGCTTTGATTGAATGTGATAACTTTATAGCACCTTCAAAAGACAAAGGAAGAGTATGGTTACAAAACAAGATATGTCAATTTTTCTTCATTTTGAAAAATCATTTATTACGACAGAGAAATGATAACTGATATTCACTTTATTTTTCCTTTACACTGTATTAAATGGCGTTGACAACATAACCAGAAACAAAACTCAAATCCAGAATAACATTTATTGTTTTTAATTAACATCAAAATTTACCTTTATTCCAAAGCACGATATTCAAACTTTCGTTTTCATCATTTAATAAGTAATTATCGGTCTTTTAATGGATTAACTTATTTATATGCAGTGGCGTAGCTACGGGGGGCACCAGCCCCGACAAAATCGTCGCGCCCCAAGCGCCCCCACTGGCGATCTGGGCCAAGAAAAAAATTCACTCGACTGGACTACTCAACTTGATAATGATAGACTCTGGCTGTGGAAAATCTCCATTCCAATCAATCCACTGAAATCCTTCGGGATAACTCCAATCTATAACTCCAATCTGAATAATTTTGAATAGATTCCATATATTGTGACAAACGTAATATTTATAAGAATAAAATAAATCAAACTTTACATTTTTTTTTACAAAAATTGCACTTCTTGATGGCTACCATCAGGCCTGGCAAATGTCATTTCCGGCGATCTGGGATGTATTAAAATCTCAAATTTTCTTGGCAAGCTCCGCGCCAACTCATGGTGGCGCTCGATTTTGATAGTAAACGGGATTCAAACTTGCAATCCTCGGACCCAAAGTCCGACCAGCTGAGCTAATCCGTCTCCACAGAAATGTGTTTGAGAATAACATAAAATCACACTCTGCATTTTTTGACAAAAAAATGCACTTCTTGATGGCTGCTATCAAGCCTGGCAAGTGCCATTTCCTGCTATCCTGGGATGTATTAAAATCTCAAATTTCCTTGGTACGCTCCGCGTCTACCCATGTTGGCGCTCCGCTTAGATAGTAAACGGAAGCCCCCACAAAAATCCCTAGCCCCCAGAGCCCCCAAACAAAAAATCCTAGCAACGCCACTGTTTATATGTATAGTGCTCATCATTTTAATTCCAATTGAAAGCGTACATAAACTAATCTCACTGTGATGTAGTTAAGCTAAGAATTCAACTGACCTTTCTGTAGTGAGTGTTGAGGCTACCTGAAGGTCACAGAAGAACATATTTTCAGACAGATTTTACGCCCGACCCAAAAAGATAAATACGAACAAACCGCTAATAAAGCACCACCCGGTCTGAAACTCAACACATGACAAAAATTTAAAGTTAACAGCAATCACCGAATAGAAAAACTTTTGAAAGTACCCATACATGACAACCAAAAAGGTGCACCGCGAAAGAATTTTGTATTTTTAGCAACACAGCAGCAACAGGCTAGAAAATTGTTCTAAGACGCTCATACTTAGGTCTCGGTTTTCTGACTTGAATGGCATGGCCTTTAGTATCACAATTGTGCCCAGGCAAGCACTTTGGGGGTGGAAAGAGGGCAGGTACGAAAACATTGAAATAACTTCCAACTTTTTAACGTATATACACTGCAAAAATGTTATGAATCATGCTTCATATGCCCCCCCCCCCCAACCAGGGAGTTACAAGCAACTCCCCGCCCAAAAATATTGGGGAATAGCCATAGAGTTTTAAATACAGCACTTTGAGTGATATTCGTCCAAACAATATAGCTCCACTCTGGTTGGTCAACAATGACTTGTACAGTCAGTTGTGTTCCAAATTAGGCTCACACTACTTCTGTAGTATTATTATTACCTCAAGCAATTTAAACTCAGTGCAGGCTACTGCGGCTCTTTCTTAGAGGTGTACTAGACAGGTGTTTGGTTTATATTGGAGGAGGGACTTATAGTAAACTTAGTAGGGAGAATTGTTACAGTCTTAGGTGGATTTAGAGAGCCTCTTAGTTCGTGTACTGCAGGAGGCAGTTCTTCAAAGAGTGTTTTAGTCTTCATTAGTGCTTCCAGATTGATCGCCACCATTTTCTTCTGAGAAGGTAGCTTCAAAGAGACCAAGAACGACTCCTCCAGCTTCAATCTCGGCACGCACGGATCTCACGTCTTCTCGATCGTAGACAAAGACATTTTCATCGTTTCCCAGTTTCGTAAAACTTCTCAGGCATCAGGATGGTATCATGCTTGCGCATTTGCTGTTATATCTGGCTAAAATCCCTGTCCGCAGGCAGGAGGAAGCTGTACCCTCTGACTGGAAATGCGTACTCAATAGTGAGATTGGGGAAAACTTTACTGGGTAAAGCAACCACTCAGGATGCAAAACAGTCACACTCGCGAATTCTCCAGTTTGCAAAACTAATGAAAAGCCTTGCCATAGAGAAATGTATGGGTTCATTAAAAATGATTGGGGGATCTGTTGTTGAAACTGAAAAGCTAAATATTCAGTGTAGGCCTATAGTCTACCGCTCCTTGTAGTTACGTGTACGTGGAAGGCCTAGACTTTCCTCATACCCATATCTGACGTGGGTACCAAGCACATATGTGCTCCCATCAGGCCCATCTCCTTGTAAATTACGGTATATAGAACATTAATATAAATGGCAATAGTTATAAATGGCCATAACGACCGATTGGCTTGTGGTATTGCATGTGTGGGTGTCTGATACAATTGACCACACACCAGTTTACGCTATTCAGCTCAACTAAAATATAAGCACGCGAAAGGACAACTTTCCCAGGAAAATCCCCCTCCCAGGACAATAACCCTCGAACAGTTCTCCTGGGACAAATTCCTCGGACAATTCCCCACCCGGACAGTTCCCCAACTGGACAGTTTCTCAACCGGACAGTACTCACTCCAGATATTTTGCAACCTCTCACATTTGACAAGCAGGACATTTCCATTTACACATTTCCCCATCCCGAACCACCGAATCGTTCCAAGCCCTGGCAATTTCCCCAACAATTCTCAGGACAATTCCCTCCATAAAATTGGAAAGCTGTGTGACAGATAATGCAAGATAAATATTATTTAAGATACGAGTCAAGCAAAAACGTTAGAACTTCTTTATTATCGTATGTTGTAGTTTCATACTTCACTGTAATATCTGAAATGGGTCAAATTTGTCTAACGTATTGATAAAATGGAAATGTCAACCAAATTTAAATTTGCGGCTCTTCAACTCAAAACTGGTTTTATACTCTCTTCAAAACTGTATTTTGTGCTTTTCCCTACCGCTGTTACAACATAATTCTGGTCTCACTCTTTTAAAAGAAATAGCCCAGAGGCTTTAATCCCTCTATGGTCCATTAAACAGAATTCCCCTGCTCGTCCAGGGAGATTCAATGTGATCATCCCTAAGGGAGTCAGTGAGGATAACTTCATGGTGAGGCTAAGAAGTGTAAATGTCTTCTTTGGTTTCTCGCGCTAGTTGCATCAGAGTTTATACATTACATATTAACTCAAGTTACACAGCCCGAACGTATATTTAATGCCTTGAGCAACAGGGGCCTAACAGGAATTTAACAAGTTGTAAACCTCAATTTCCCTTATATAACTCGGGTCTGTTGTTTGCAATAAAACGGTAAGGGGATGAACACCCTATGAGCGGAAAAAAAGGCAAAAGCTATGTACCTTGATGATAGAAGTCAGGAACCGAGAACGGCAACAAAAGATAACTGTGAGGCCGTTTAAGTCATAAATGACAGTTTTATATACACTTTATATTACTGAGTTGCATAAGAATGTATTGTGTCACTGTAGACACTTTTCCTTGTCCAAAAAAGATTTGATTTTCCTTTGAAATCGTACAACTATTTGGCGACCCTTACTTTACTGATGTGAAAGTACGTATCGCGGAAAACTACTC